>OZ025261.1:14789791-15039193 GCA_964019135.1 Arenicola marina | reverse complement strand
GGCCATCGTGAGACCGCTTACACAAGATAATGTTGCGGGGCACACATTTTTTTGGGGTAGCCGTCCGTTCGCTTTAGTGTTACTTTAATAATAGAATGATATATTTACGGTGAGGTGTGCGGTATGGCAGTGAAGTATACGGCGTTACTGGAGCGATTTTCAATGGTTTGCATTGTTGTCATTATAGTGCAGTATAAATATATACAGTGTTACCTTGTCCAACTACTTGCTTCAGTACAGTATACGACGCATTGTACAGCTCCAATTAGGCATTAGGGCGTGCACTGTAGCATTGACGGTACGTGCCTATATGCCACATAGATAACAATGAGTTGTATATCATGGCATTGTGTATATTACAACAATATAAATCTCACTGTACAGCATTACCATGTGATCTATGCAGTATTACATGGCATAGTGCGATATCAGCGGGCAGTCTGCAGTATTTCATTGCAGCAATTGTATTTATCTGCAGCTAATAAGCCTTGCTTCTGCTGCTGTTAATTTGTTTAATATTATTCCCTTTTGATGTTGTATAAGCTTGTCGAACAACTGTAACTAATTTAAGAGAACAATAAACAGTTTAAATTCAATTCATTTCAATATGCGAAATTGAAGTCTGGCGAACAGTATGACCCGCATTGCATTACACCGTGACGGTGAACAGTATGACCCGCATTGCATTACACCGTGACGTTGAACAGTATGACCCGCATTGCATTACACCGTGACGGTGAACAGTATGACCCGCATTGCATTATACCATGACGGTGAACAGTATGACCCGCATTGCATTACACCGTGACGGTGAACAGTATGACCCGCATTGCATTACACCGTGACGGTGAACAGTATGACCCGCATTGCATTATACCATGACGGCGAACAGTATGACCCGCATTGCATTACACCGTGACGGTGAACAGTATGACCCGCATTGCATTATACCATGACGGCGAACAGTATGACCCGCATTGCATTATACCATGACGGTGAACAGTATGACCGGCATTGCATTATACCATGACGGCGAACAGTATGACCCGCATTGCAATATACCATGACGGTAGACAGCATGACCCGCATTGCATTATACCATGACGGCGAACAGTATGACCCGCATTGCATTATACCATGACGGCGAACAGTACGACCCGCATTGCATTATACCATGACGGCGAACAGTATGACCGGCATTGCATTATACCATGACGGCGAACAGTATGACCCGCATTGCATTATACCATGACGGCGAACAGTATGACCCGCATTGCATTTTACCATGACGGCGAACAGTATGACCCGCATTGCATTATACCATGACGGCGAACAGTATGACCCGCATTGCATTTTACCATGACGGCGAACAGTATGACCCGCATTGCATTATACCATGACGGCGAACAGTATGACCCGCATTGCAATATACCATGACGGCGAACAGTATGACCCGCATTGCATTATACCATGACGGCGAACAGTATGACCCGCATTGCAATATACCATGACGGCGAACAGTATGACCCGCATTGCATTATACCATGACGGCGAACAGTATGACCCGCATTGCATTATACCATGACGGTGAACAGTATGACCCGCATTGCAATATACCGTGACGGCGAACAGTATGACCCGCATTGCATTATACCATGACGGCGAACAGTATGACCCGCATTGCAATATACCATGACGGTGAACAGTATGACCCGCATTGCATTATACCATGACGGTGAACAGTATGACCGGCATTGCATTATACCATGACGGCGAACAGTATGGCCCGCATTGCATTATACCATGACGGTGAACAGTATGACCGGCATTGCATTATACCATGACGGCGAACAGTATGACCCGCATTGCCTTATACCATGACGGCGAACAATATGACCCGCATTGCATTATACCATGACGGCGAACAGTATAACCCGCATTGCAATATGCCATGACGGCGAACAGTATGACCCGCATTGCATTATACCATGACGGCGAACAGTATGACCCGCATTGCAATATACCATGACGGCGAACAGTATGACCGGCATTGCATTATACCATGACGGCGAACAGTATGACCCCATTGCATTATACCATGACGGCGAACAGTATGACCCGCATTGCAATATACCATGACGGTGAACAGTTTGACCCGCATTGCATTATACCATGACGGCGAACAGTATGACCCGCATTGCAATATACCATGACGGTAGACAGCATGACCCGCATTGCATTATACCATGACGGCGAACAGTATGACCCGCATTGCATTATACCATGACGGCGAACAGTACGACCCGCATTGCATTATACCATGACGGCGAACAGTATGACCGGCATTGCATTATACCATGACGGCGAACAGTATGACCCGCATTGCATTATACCATGACGGCGAACAGTATGACCCGCATTGCATTTTACCATGACGGCGAACAGTATGACCCGCATTGCATTATACCATGACGGCGAACAGTATGACCCGCATTGCATTTTACCATGACGGCGAACAGTATGACCCGCATTGCATTATACCATGACGGCGAACAGTATGACCCGCATTGCAATATACCATGACGGCGAACAGTATGACCCGCATTGCATTATACCATGACGGCGAACAGTATGACCCGCATTGCAATATACCATGACGGCGAACAGTATGACCCGCATTGCATTATACCATGACGGCGAACAGTATGACCCGCATTGCATTATACCATGACGGTGAACAGTATGACCCGCATTGCAATATACCGTGACGGCGAACAGTATGACCCGCATTGCATTATACCATGACGGCGAACAGTATGACCCGCATTGCAATATACCATGACGGTGAACAGTATGACCCGCATTGCATTATACCATGACGGTGAACAGTATGACCGGCATTGCATTATACCATGACGGCGAACAGTATGACCCGCATTGCCTTATACCATGACGGCGAACAATATGACCCGCATTGCATTATACCATGACGGCGAACAGTATAACCCGCATTGCAATATGCCATGACGGCGAACAGTATGACCCGCATTGCATTATACCATGACGGCGAACAGTATGACCCGCATTGCAATATACCATGACGGCGAACAGTATGACCGGCATTGCATTATACCATGACGGCGAACAGTATGACCCCATTGCATTATACCATGACGGCGAACAGTATGACCCGCATTGCATTATACCATGACGGTGAACAGTTTGACCCGCATTGCATTATACCATGACGGCGAACAGTATGACCCGCATTGCATTATACCATGACGGCGAACAGTATGACCCGCATTGCATTATACCGTGACGGCGAACAGTATGACCCGCATTGCATTATACCATGACGGCGAACATTATGACCCGCATTGCAATATACCATGACGGCGAACAGTATGACCCGCATTGCATTATACCATGACGGCGAACATTATGACCCGCATTGCAATATACCATGACGGCGAACAGTATGACCCGCATTGCATTATACCATGACGGCGAACAGTATGACCCGCATTGCAATATACCATGACGGCGAACAGTATGACCCGCATTGCGTTATACCATGACGGCGAACAGTATGACCCGCATTGTATTATACCATGACGGCGAACAGTATGACCCGCATTGCATTATACCATGACGGCGAACAGTATGACCCGCATTGCATTATACCATGACGGCGCTACGTATTACTGTGACAACGCCATAGACATCTATATACTATATAGACGCTGTGACAATACTACATTCTACATACATGGCGACGTAAAGTGACGACACTATGAATGGCGTACCACGTGACATCAATAAACCTCGCCTAATGACTGTGAAGCACGGCTGACAGCGTTCTGTCGATACCGGTAATGAAAATGTACGCGCAGCTTGGGAGGGGAACAGATGCTCTCGGTGATTTCATGGCGTAGGAGGGGCAGAAGTGGGGGGTAGGGGTGAGGTGGGTGGCGGGGGGGGGGGGCGTTGAGGGGTAGGGGTGAGGTGGGGGGGTGCGGGGGGGGGGGTGAGGTGGGGATTGAGGTTCAAAGGGCAGCGCAACGTGGGGCGAAGGGACAGTGAGAGACAGAGAGAGAGAAAGAGAGAGAGGAAAGAGAGGACAGTTCGATAGTGTGTATTGAAAGGGAGGGGTGGGAGGGTGGGCTGGTCTGGTCTGGGGTGGGCGTCTGGTTTTAAGGGGAGCTGCGATAGGTTTGCCTGAGCGGCATGGTGGTGACGGAGGTGGTTGGGGGGAGGGGTAAATGTGGTTTGTATGGGGAGGGGCGGGGGTGAATTGTGCGGGGGTGAGTGTAAAGAGGCGATATACATACCATACGATTATACATGTATTATGGTGGGTTGATCGAGATAATGAAGCACCTGGTGCTCCCAACCCCGCTCACCCCCCATCCACACCCCTCTCCTCTACTCCCTCCCCCCTCCCCCCACCACGACCACCCCCTCCCTTGCTACCCCACCCTCTGTAAAATCCAAGGCGACACGTGTAGCTGCCATATGTGTGGGAGGACTAGGGGTGAGGCTAGAGAGAGGGACAGGGGGGGGGGGGGGAGGGCGTGCGGGTGATATGACTGGCGGCCAGCAGGGTCATGGGCCAGGGTCATATGGAGCCATATGGATTCCCATGGTAGGTGTGATATTGACTACAGTCCAGTTGGTTTTATCCCACTTGCTCCCCGCCCATGCCCTTAACGGCCCTACGCACTCTCTATGCTCTGCTTGTAGCCACCGATGGTCGGTCAAGCTGCTCATACCGCCATTTTCCACCTGGGTTATGATTGTCACCATCTCTGGGATAGACGTCCTAGACATACACGTTTCAGTGTATGAATGTTACCTATGTACGATAAGGTAGATCTGTTATCATATGTTAAAAGGTAAAAGAACCCTAACGATGTCCTAAATTTTCATGATAACGTACTGCGTAAGAAAGCTACACTTTCGCATATAAAAATTCACCAGTTTGACCAAAATAAGTATCTTTAACAACAGTCCCTGTAATGTGTTGCTTACGATACATGTGGACTTACATTTCATTTCATCAAACATATGATGAAGGCTAGTCCTGTATGCGTAACTTTGACAACTTGCACTGTAAGGACAGAATCTGATACGTGCCCAGGCTGAACTCAGTGGTTTGGTACTTCATTATTTACTTAATGCGGTTATTGACCCTTAGCATAAATGTAGAAAAAGCAAAATGGTTATCGATTTCTCTATTTAATCTCCACCAAATGAATATCATAATTATGGAGTACATTTATATATCGTTCAGGCGTTTACTCCGCGAGCAGCCTGCACGCGGCATGTGTGTACAGTGGCGGGAACTGTAACGACTGCCCTTCGCATTCTTATGGATAGCATGGCGCCTCTCGTGACCGTGCTCGCGGGCGACTCAGGCAGAATGAATGCCGGGCGACGATTGGTCTAATTTGTCATGGCGACCTCATGTAAATATTGATTTACTGCGGGCCGACAGACGATGCGGTTTTCCGCCATTTGACGCGTGCGTGTGAGGAGGCTCCTAGGAGCCGCCGTGGTCACCGTCACGTCTGCTGTCTGTGAAGGGGGGGAGGAAGCGGCGGGGGGGGGGGGGTGAAGGTTGGGTTGAGGGAGGGGAAAGGGGAAAGGGGAGGCGAGAGGTCACGAGACCGGGTCGAGTCAGCCGGTCGCCGAAGGTCATCGGGACGCCTGGGAATATTATAGTGTTATGGTCATTTTTTTGGGGTACATGAGAAAGCTTCGTGAGATGTCTGGTCTGTTCCACGAGGGCTGTGGATGGTGAGGGTGTGAACGGGGCCACAGCTAGGATGGGTCGGCGGCGGTGGGAACGGTGCAGCCACCAGCGGTACTGTGGTTCTGTTAGATCTCGAAATGTTATCTGAAGGTCACGTGTCCGCTATTTATTGGTAAAAACGCTTTGAATCGTCATCATCTCTTCGTGACACGATTAAACATAGCATATTCGCTAAATAAAACTCAAAGCTAGCACGTGAAATGGGGAGGGGGGTGGGGAAGGGGGTGTCATGGGCACCGCAAATGCGGCATTTCGCTTAATTTATACTAAAAAATGAAATCTGATTAACCGATGTGATATTTTTTCAGTACAAACTGCACCAACCGATATAAATATTCGACGATTTATATCGACTTCGATTTCCGTCTTAGGATGGTTGTTGGTTTTATATTCAGTACGCTTTAAGCAATTCTGGTCATATCGCGAATGGGAAATGGGAGAAGGAAGGGAGAGCGGAACCATGTCCCCGGGGTAACCCCCTACTCTTTGCGAAGAAGAACATGGGATCTTTATCCTGCGACCACACAGACATGGCCACAGCAGGGCTCGAACCACCGATCCACGTGCCGTTAGGCCCTCAAGTGGCCAGAGCACTCAAGGCGAGCGCTCTAACCCACTGAGCTATCGGGGCCTACTCTTTCCGAAGAAGGACATGGGATCTTGATCCTGCGACCACACAGACATGGCCACTTCGGGGCCCGAACCACCGATCCACGTGCCGTTAGGCTCTCAGATGGCCAGAACACTTTAAGGCGAGCGCTCTAACCCACTGAGCTATCGGGGCCTACTCTTTATGAAGAATGACATGGGATCTTTCTCCTGCAACCACACAGACATGGCCACAGCAGGGTTCGAACCACCGATCCACGTGCCGTTAGGATCTCAGGTGGCCAGAGCAGTCAAGGCGAGCGCTCTAAACCGCTGAGCTATCGGGGCGGCCCTACCGTCATTAGAAAAGTCTTTAACCACCACCGTATGCATAATGTACAATTACCATAATACATCCAACCGTTCATATTGTTTTACATGCATGCAGCACCGCCCTGTGAGAGTTTCTCTGGTTTCTCTATGTTACACCACACAGAGCCGGCGTTTGCCTCGAAAACGACAGTTTTTACTTTCAAAGCAAGTGTGAACAGTTAAATTGTTGTTTTTTTAAGTTACCAAGTACAAAGGTTGCCCCGCTCACGTTACGTACGGACGCAGTCTATTAGCTTATCGGGCCTCACAAGCCGGGACCTCGCATATCGGTCGGCGATCTGGCGGAGTATGTACACCAAATCATACGGCGGGTGGCTGGCTGCTTAGCGAAGGCTACTGTTAAATTGAGAGTGCAAGCCAACGCAGGTCACACACAACGGTATATACATGTAAAATATATGTTTTGATCTATATATAGTTCTCTCGTGAGATACGTTTTGGCACATGAGACTGAACCGATTGGGCTTTTGATTGGCGTATTTCGAGGTTACTTTATATTTAGAGATGATATAGGAATCAGGATTTCGCCGCCGGGAATCGAACCCAGGGCCAGCGGGCTTGGCTAGCATGCTTAGCATGCTTAGCTGTGCGAGTAATGAAGACGGTAACATGTTACGTTTCATATTTGGGATTGGAGGTAGGAAGACTTTACTTAACGCTCATATTCCTGGCATGAGAGATAAGGTCCACTTTTCGTGCGTAATTAACTTACGAGGGGATTATGAATACAACCCCTGGAACCGCATTCATAATCCCCTCGGTAAGTTATGCACGAAAAGAGCTCTTTAGTCTCCAGCTCGCTGTGGTGGTGTTCAGGATCAAGCAATTACATGCAATATAATTTTAGCACTTTCTTAATTCAGAAACTCTACCTTTTGGGTGACTACTTATGTAGTTTGAACCCGATAATCGCTCGACAAATGTTTCACTTAGCGCCATTGGCGTGGCCTACGTGTGTATTATGAATACGGCTCCCAATGCGGGACTATTGTCTTCCCACTCGGCCTCCTGTTACATGGCATATTGGCGTCTCACTTCAGTCCTATCGTCTCAATGATGAATCAATCAATCATAAAACTGTAGTTGACGTTTGTCCCTTTAGTCGTCATCACTGGTTTTGGTCTTTATTCTTTCAATCATCACCAAGCGTTTTGACGATGGTCATTTCAATCGTCATCACTCGTTTTGACAATGGTCATTTCAATCGTCATCACCCGTTTTGACGATGGTCATTTCAATAGTCATCACTCGTTTTGACGATGGTCATTTCAATCGTCATCACTCGTTTTGACGATGGTCATTTCAATCGTCATCACTCGTTTTGACGGTGGTCATTTCAATCGTCATCACTCGTTTTGACGGTGGTCATTTCAATCGTCATCATTCGTTTTGACGATGGTCATTTCAATCGTCATCACTCGTTTTGACGGTGGTCATTTCAATCGTCATCACTCGTTTTGACGATGGTCATTTCAATCGTCATCACTCGTTTTGACGGTGGTCATTTCAATCGTCACCACCCGTTTTGACGGTGCTCATTTCAATCGTCATCACCCGTTTTGACGCTGGTCATTTCAATCGTCATCACTCGTTTTGACGGTGGTCATTTCAATCGTCATCACTCCTTTTGACGGTGGTCATTTCAATCGTCATCACCCGTTTTGACGCTGGTCATTTCAATCGTCATCACTCGTTGACGGTGGTCCCTAGAATCGTCATCTGTGACAATGTCGTTTGTAACTGAAGTCGTTATCACTGCAATTGACATCTCTCAATTCAGTCGTTATCATTGCCACAGGAGTCTCAATTCAGTCGTTATCACTACCACAGGTGTCTCAATTCAGTCGTTATCACTGCCACATGTGTCTCAATTCAGTCGTTATCACTGCCACAGGTGTCTCAATTCAGTCGTTATCACTGCCACAGGTGTCCCAATTCAGTCGTTATCACTGCCACAGGTGTCCCAATTCAGTCGTTATCACTGCCACAGGTGTCTCAATTCAGTCGTTATCACTGCCACAGGTGTCTCAATTCAGTCGTTATCACTGCCACAGGTGTCCCAATTCAGTCGTTATCACTGCCACAGGTGTCTCAATTCAGTCGTTATCACTGCAATTGACATCTCTCAATTTAGTCGTTATCACTGCCACAGGAGTCTCAATTCAGTCGTTATCACTACCACAGGTGTCTCAATTCAGTCGTTATCACTACCACAGGTGTCTCAATTCAGTCGTTATCACTGCCACAGGTGTCTCAATTCAGTCGTTATCACTGCCACAGGTGTCTCAATTCAGTCGTTATCACTGGCACATGTGTCTCAATTCAGTCGTTATCACTGCCACAGGTGTCTCAATTCAGTCGTTATCACTGCCACAGGTGTCTCAATTCAATCGTTATCACTGCCACAGGTGTCTCAATTCAGTCGTTATCACTGCCACAGGTGTCTCAATTCAGTCACTGCCACAGGTGACTCCATTCAGTCGTTATATCACTGCCACATGTGTCTCAATTCAGTCGTTATCACTGCCACAGGTGTCTCAATTCAGTCGTTATCACTGCCACAGGTGTCTCAATTCAGTCGTTATCACTGCCACAGGTGTCTCAAGTCAGTCGTTATCACTGCCACATGTGTCTCAAGTCAGTCGTGATCATTGACACTGGCGTCTGTCATTTCAGTCGCTATAACTGACATTGGCAATGACATGTGTCGCCTCAGTCGTCGCCCGCGGGAGATCTAGGTCCCGCACTAAACCATTGTGTTTGCCTTAGACCGATCGTCCCTGTGGCCCCTATCCCGTGTCTGAGATATTTTTTTCTTTATGACCCGACCACCAGGGGTAATTTATCATGGCGGCATTATGCGGGTTAATGATGTGTATAAATAAAGGCATATGGGTATTTATCCCGCACCTCACGAAGCTTCCTTCCAGTCTCTGTCTGCGCCTGTCCACCGCATCCAACCCTTGTCGCTGGCTCTCCGAACAGCTTCCATGCTTTGCTATCAGCCAGTTCCGCTGCTTTTTGTCCTAGCGTCTTTCGCTGCCAGTCATCCCTTTCCCTATCCCCATTCCCTGCCTATGTGTCTCATCTCATTTCACAGCCTCAGTCTCAACCCCTTTCTGTATCTCCGTCTCCGTCTCTGTCCATTTCCGTACCTCTGTCTTATCCCCAATCCCCGACTCCCTTCCCCATCCTATTTTACAGCCTCAGTCTCAACTCCTTTCACTCCCTCTATCCCTGCCACTGTTTCACTTCCCTTTCCGGCCTCTCTCTCGGCCCCATTTTCATTTCGCACCGCAACCCGTTACCTTTTGTTTCCTCTCTCCCGGCCCCTTTCCCTGTCTCTCTCCCAGCCCGTGTCGTTGTCTCAGCCTCTTTCCTTGCTTCTGCTCCTTCAGCTTCCCACATATGTCCCAGTCCCCTTTCCTATCTCATTCTCAACCACTCGATCTCCCTGCCCTCTGTCCTAGTCCCCTACCGGCCTCCTTCCCAAACCCTCTCCCTGCCCTCTGTCCTAGTCCCCTACCGGCCTTCTTCCCAAACCCTCTCCCTGCCCTCTGTCCTAGTCCCCTACCGGCCTCCTTCCCAAACCCTCTCCGTGCCCTCTGTCCTAGTCCCCTACCGGCCTCCTTCCCAAACCCTCTCCCTGCCCTCTGTCCTAGTCCCCTACCGGCCTCCTTCCCAAACCCTCTCCCCGCCCTCTGTCCTAGTCCCCTACCGGCCTCCTTCCCAAACCCTCTCCCTGCCCTCTGTCCTAGTCCCCTACCGGCCTCCTTCCCAAACCCTCTCCCTGCCCTCTGTCCTAGTCCCCTACCGGCCTCCTTCCCAAACCCTCTCCCTGCCCTCTGTCCTAGTCCCCTACCGGCCTCCTTCCCAAACCCTCTCCCTGCCCTCTGTCCTAGTCCCCTACCGGCCTCCTTCCCAAACCCTCTCCCTGCCCTCTGTCCTAGTCCCCTACCGGCCTTCTTCCCAAACCCTCTCCGTGCCCTCTGTCCTAGTCCCCTACCGGCCTCCTTCCCAAACCCTCTCCCTGCCCTCTGTCCTAGTCCCCTACCGGCCTCCTTCCCAAACCCTCTCCCTGCCCTCTGTCCTAGTCCCCTACCGGCCTCCTTCCCAAACCCTCTCCCTGCCCTCTGTCCTAGTCCCCTACCGGCCTCCTTCCCAAACCCTCTCCGTGCCCTCTGTCCTAGTCCCCTACCGGCCTCCTTCCCAAACCCTCTCCGTGCCCTCTGTCCTAGTCCCCTACCGGCCTCCTTCCCAAACCCTCTCCCTGCCCTCTGTCCTAGTCCCCTACCGGCCTCCTTCCCAAACCCTCTCCCTTCCCTCTGTCCTAGTAGTGCCCGTTCCAGTCCCCTTCCCTACCTATGTCCCAGTCCTCTTCCCGGCCTCTTTCCCCGCCCCACTCCCTGCCCTCTGTCCCAGTCCCCTCCCCTGCCTATGTCCCAGTCTCCTTCCCGGCCTCATTTCAAGCACCTCTCTCTCTTTTCTACCCCAGTCCTTGCCTCCGCCTCTGCCTCTGTCCCAGTCCCCTCCCCTGCCTATGTCCCAGTCTCCTTCCCGGCCTCATTTCAAGCACCTCTCTCTCTCCTCTACCCCAGTCCCTTTTTCTTGCCTCCGCCTCTGCCTCTGTCCCAGTCCTCTTCCCGGCCTCCTTCCCAAGCGCTCTCCGTGCCCTCTGTCCCAGTCCCCTTCCCTACCTATGTCCCAGTCTCCTTCCCGGCCTCATTTCAAGCACCTCTCTCTCTCCTCTACCCCAGTCCCTTTCCTTGCCTCCGCCTCTGTCTCTGTCCCAGTCCTCTTCCCGGCCTCCTTCCCAAGCGCTCTCCGTGCCCTCTGTCCCAGTCCCCTTCCCTACCTATGTCCCAGTCTCCTTCCCGGCCTCATTTCAAGCACCTCTCTCTCTCCTCTACCCCAGTCCCTTTTCCTTGCCTCCGCCTCTGCCTCTGTCCCAGTCCTCTTCTCGGCCTCTTTCCCCGCCCCGCTCCCTGCCCTTTACCCCATTCTCCTCTCTCTGCCTCCGTCTCTACCTCTGTCTTCAGTCCCTCCCTGCCGTCTGCCCCGTTCCCTTCCCTAACCTCAGTTCCAACCCCTTTCCCAACCTCTATCCCTGCCGCTGCCCCAGCCCCTCCCCGACCCCCGCCCCCACTATGGCCTTGCTACCCCATCTCCTTGTTGCCCTTGCCCGTCCCGCGGCCGGCTCAGCCGCATGCTAATGGTATTCCTTATGCAACGGACCGGAAGCGTCCCCTAGCGGCCCCCAGGGACATTAGCATCGGTTTCCAGGCCCAACCGTTACCATGGTAACGTTAGTTCCTTCCCCCTCCGCCCTCCACTGTCCCCCCTTTGCACGTTGTCCCATAATTTGTATTAAGTAGACACCCGTATCTTCCTCGCTTTGTAATTTTCTCCGTGGCGGACAATATCGGCGTAGATCATATTTACAATGCTTTATCATCCTTCAAAATAAGGCAAAAAAAGCTTTGCACACTTCTCTGCCTCTTATCGCGGTCTTCAGTCTCCGGTTGTGAGACATTTTAAGATCGAATTTAATTGCCAGCGCTGGTCTATCAATCCTTGTTGCTTGGCGACCGGTAGCATTTATCGCTCTCTATTGTCACGCGGGGGACCCCCACCTGCACGCTACGAGGCTCGTCGGGATGTTATCATCCCACGGTATCTCCATCCTCCCCCACATCCACCCTTCCCTCTATACCTCCCAGCCTCTCCATCCTCCTCATCCTCTCCATCCTCCCCATCCTCTCCATCCTCCTCATCCACCCCATCTTCTTCAACCTTCCCATCCTCTCCATCCTTCCTATCCATCCCATCTTCCCCATCCTCCCCATCTTCCTTCCCATCCTCCCTATCCTCTCCATTTTTCCCATCCACCCCATCCTCTCCAACCCTCCCCATCCTTTCTTTCTTCCCCACCCTCCCCACCCTCCCCATCCTTCCCATCCTTCCCATCCTCCCCATCCTTTTCATCTTCCCCACCCTCCCGACCCTTCGGACCCTCCCGACCCTCCCCATCCTTCCCATCCTTCCCATCCTTCCACCCTCCCCACCCTCCCCACCCTCCACATCCTTCCCATCCTTCCCATCCTTCCACCCTCCCCACCCTTCCCATTCTTCCCATCCTCCCCATCCTTTTCATCTTCCCCACCCTCCCGACCCTCCCCATCCTTCCCATCCTTCCCATCCTTCCACCCTCCCCACCCTCCCCACCCTCCACATCCTTCCCATCCTTCTCATCCTTCCACACTCCCCACCCTCCCCACCCTTCCCATCCTTCCCATCCTCCCCATCCTTTTCATCTTCCCCACCCTCCACATCCTCTCCATCCTCTCCATCCACCCTATACACCCCATACCCCCCCCCCACCTGAAGTTTATGATATGGATCGCCGCCGTACCCTATGATTTAGGGTTAGATCCAACTTAGGGCAGGGGTGCTGGCGGTGTGTGTGGCGGGGGGGGGGTGCGGTGGAGGGCAGCGGAGTCTGCCTTTAAATAAGCCCCCCCCCCCCCACCTATGCACACACACACACTCACGGCATCCCAAGGCTTGACAGTAACCGAAAGCCATGTTCCTTCCCTGCCCCCGGCGAGATTGGGTCACCGGGTGTTATTGGAGCGGAGGGAGGCCGGGAGGGAGATATCGGTGGATGAAAGATGACCCCACTTGACCTCTTCCTTTGTACCCCTCCGCGGCAGGTTTCCCCTGCGCGTAGTGCTGGCCTCTTCCCCGCCTAGTACCCTCACCCCCTCCCCCTCCTTCTCGCCCCGACTCTCCCTCATTCCGCTTTCATGCCAGCGACTGGCGGATTAAACTTGTTTTCCCTCGACTTCTCCCACAAGTCTTTAGGAGCCGTCCTCCCTAACCGGGTGTCCGGTCACTCCCGCCCGTCACCCCCACTCCGTCATCTCCACTCCGTCACCCTCACGCCGCCACCCCCAGCCCGCTACCCCGATCGGTCAGCTCCACGCTGCCACCCCCTCTGTCATGTCCATCCCATCACTCCCAGTTCACCACCCCGCCCCGTCACCACCACCGCCCTATCCTTTCCAATCCCAGCCCATCGTTCCACCACGTCACCCCTTCTCCCCTACACTGTATCCCATCACCCCCGCCCCAACCTGCCCCAGCGACTCCACCCCATCACCCTCAACTCAATCTTTTCTCCCTCACCCCTCATCCAAACCCTCATACCCCAATCCCATCAACTTTATCCCAAACCCCTGACCCTCATCCCATCACCCTCATCCCATCACCCTCATCCCATCACCCTCATCCCATCACCCTTATCCGTCACCCTCATCCCATCACCCTCATCCCATCACCCTCATCCCACCCCCCTCACCCCGCAACCCTCATCCTAACCCTCATACCCCCATCCCACCATCTTTGTCCCAAAGCCCTGACCCTCATCCCATCACCCTCATCCCATCACCCACATCCCATCACCCTCACCCCGCCGTCCTCCCTCATCCCATCACCCTCATCCCATCACCCTCATCCCATCACCCTGATCCCATCACCCTCATCCCAGCACCCTCATCCCATCACCCTCATCTCATCACCCTCATCCCATCACCCTCATCCCATCACCCTCACCCCGCCGTCCTCCCTCATCCCATCACCCTCATCCCTGCCAGCAATCCCTGGCTGGGTGGACGGGATACCTCTGTGACCATCGATTTTTTTCCCCAGCTGACCAAAGAAGAGCCGAGATCCCTCATCCACCGTCTTCGTCAGAAGCCATTGATTCCCCAATCTGGACCCGGCAAGACTTCACTCGTCACCTTTTACTGCCCCCACCCTACCCAACCCACCCCACCCAACTACGACCTAACCCCACTCCAACCTACCCCACCCCACTAACTCACCCCCACCCCCGCCCACCACCCCACCCCTTCCTAATTCTACCCCACCCGCCGCCCGCATCCCCCCACCCAAACGACCTCATTGCTAGGGCCCCATGCCCGGAAGCGCTGTACACTTCTAGACTAACTTCATTTTCTTGTCCCGCGTACTCTCATCGTGTTAATGTGAAGCCAGCCATCTCGTGTATTTCGGTGGACACGGACGGAGGTATGAGCAGCCACCGAACTTCATCTGTTAGGCAACAGGAGGCGTAGTGCAATGTTGTGATGAGGGCAGAAACAGAAACAGTAACAGAGAAACGGATTCACAGAACCAAAATCACTGGAACAGAATCACAGAAACAGAACCACAAAACAGAATCGCAGAAAGAGAATCGCAGAAACAGAAGCAGAAAAACAGAATCACAGAAACAGAACCACAGAAACAGAATCACAGAAACAGAACCACAAAAATAGAATCGCAGAAACAGAACCACAAAAATAGAATCGCAGAAACAGAACCACAAAAACAGAATCGCAGAAACAGAACCACAAACACTCAATCGCAGAAACAGAACCACAGATGCAGAATAGCTGAGAAAAAAACATTGTTAAAAAACAATCTATATTGTTAACAATATAGATTTACTTACTATGATTAAATCTGTTTCGTCTTTTGAGTTCAAAAGCGCGATCTGGCTGAAATTTGATCAATCAGCGATTTATATCGAAGGTGTAACTAGTTGGTTTTACGTTCGCTATAGCGATGTGTGCCAATCCGTGTCCATGATTGCAGACTCTCATCACTTCAATCTTTTCGCTCTTTCATTTCATCAGCGCAGGAGGTAATTCCTGGGCCCTCGTGTCATGTGTAGCCCATATATTACTTACTAAAGGGGCGTCTAGCCCCCGCCCCCGCCCACCCACCCCACACACCCCCCACGTCACCCCACCCCAATACTTTGGTCGTCTTGTAAATGAAAGCCCCTACAGTTCGTTAAACAGACACACCGTGGTCCCAGAGAGGAGGGAAACCAAGAAGGGCTTAGACGAGATGAGACGTGAAGAAGATCCCGAACTTCTTTGATTTGCCCCGCGATTCGCCCCACGAAGCGGACGATAAGGAGACGATAAGCGGACCGTCGAGTGGCAACATGGTGATCGATCGCGCCGCCCCCGTCCCAAGTCTAAGGCTGGGTGGGTGAGCGGGGGGGAGGGGGGCGTCCGTCGCCCTTCCGTTCTAGTGTTGCGCTCGACGGCAGCTTTCTGGATGCCACAAAGACCCGTGTGATCGACGCATTTGTTCAGTCGATCCGTCCCGTCGTCACATGGGAATTGGCAATTGGGCCTCGGAGAGTGGGTGGGTGGCGGGAGGGGCTGGGGTAGGGTTAGGAGGGTAGGTAGGGGGCGAGAGGGGCTGGGGTAGGGTTAGGAGGGTAGGTGGGTGGCGGGAGGGGCTGGGGTAGGGTTAAGAAGTAGGGAGGGGTTCTTGTGGACAATGTTGGTGTTATGATTGCCTTGTAAGGGTAAACCGGGTTGTATTAAGGCTAAGGCCATCGCCTCCCCCCCCCCTTCTTGTTGTGGATGGTAAATCCTATGTGGTAAGGTGAAGCGGAAGGTTGTCTGCCGTCTCTTTGATAGCGGCAACCCTGTCGCTATCCTTGTATCTGTCGTTTCTTTGGGTTTGGGGGAATGGTGCTGACTGCTGATTGACCTGTACAATTACAGTGTGGGCCTTGTGACCATGACGTGAACACGTGGTACATGTGCGGGGGCTTACATATCCATGGCACTCGACTGAATTCAGTATGTGGACATGGTGAAAATGACATGGAGAAAATTGCTACATCATATAACGAACTCAAGAATATGCACCGATAAACATGGCCGAGAAATGTAGGTCACTCTGTTGGCCGCGTGGCCTGCATTCCCTATTGGCTGACTTAGCCCGTCAGTGTTTGTGCTGGGCTAGCCAGTCAGCGGAGGGAGCAGGGGGTAAGGTTTGGGGGGAGGGGGAGGGGGTTGTGGGAAGTGTCAATGTTATGATTGTCTTAAATTCTACGGCTAAAACGGATTGTGTTAATATGCAAGATTTTCTCCCCTATTTGTTGTGGATGCCATGTGGTAAGGTGAACGGGAAAGTGATTGTCTACCGTCTCTTTGAAGGCTATTTGTGGCTATCGCTTCTACGGGTTTGGGTAAAATGCTGCTGAGTGAGTTTCAGAGCACCTGCAGCCAGCTGGTGTGCGGGGTCGACGAAGGACAATAATTAATTAAGGCAATGAAAGGAAGGAACAGACCCCTCACAGGTTAAAAAGCGAGGAAAATCGAAGCCAGCAAAACTGAAAGGACGCCCTTCACAAGCCGACAATTAACTATGAATTGATTAAGTGAATGGATGGTCATTTCGGCCATCTTTGTGGGTGTGCACGTCGGTTAAACTGGGCCACGACGGTAGAATGGTGGACTCGTTGACAGTCCTTCCATGAAATAGGACATTCTGTACATGTTTTCACGGGTAAAATGTAAGAATTAATTCGACTCGTTGATGATTTTTCCACCAAATAGGACATTCTATACATGTTTTTTTTATGTAAAAATATAAAAATTAATTGGATTCGTTGACGATTTTACCATAAAATTATATGTTCTATAGTGTTTTTTTGAGGTAAAATGTGACAATTATGTTTAGTTTGGACGTCCTGTGAATCTCTCTTGTTCATCCCTTGATGATAATAATACACTTTGCTCTTTTGGATAGCCGCCGCCCAATCTGTATGGATTGGATAAGATTGCTTCAACTAATAAAACAACATCCTTGATTAATTGATTCATCGACGCAAATGCGACGTTCTGTGAGATGGAATGTGCTTTGAGGTGGAAGGCTGGTGGGGGGGGGGGGGAGGGGCGGGGCGGAGGTAGATAAGAGCGGAGTCATGTTGCGAAAGCTGAAATACGACATGGGGCACAGGTGGGCCACAGGTGAGGCTCCGACTCCTCAATCCGCCAAATGGCCAGCCCAGTATAGACACTGATAGACTCGGGCGTGCTTGAGCTATGTCAGCCAATAGGATGTGCGGTCGACTCCTCCAGCATGGTGACCCACATCTGAAGGCTGCATGGGTGTTGTTTCGGCGCCTGTTCTTACTTAAAGCTGCTCATACAGTAATCTTCAACATACATTGTGATGTTGCTAAATCTGTTGGCATAATGTTCTCTACGCATTGTCTGACTGTGAATGTTTCTATTGAATTCTTTAAAGGAGGAAAAACAGGCAGTGATGCCTGAATCGTGATCACGTGATACGCAAGAAAGCGACACTTTCCCACACACGACCCCAATTTCCATTCAAAACATTAAACCAATTTCCCAGGGACAGTATTTTGAGTAACTGTTAGACTCGGACACTAGTGCGGGGCCGGCCCGATAGCTCAGTGGGTTAGAACGCTCGCATTGAGTGCTCCGGACACATGAGAGCCTCACGGCACGTGGATCGATGGTTCGAGCCCCGCTGTGGCCGTGTCTGTGTTGTCGATCCCATGTCCGTCTTCGCGAAGAGTAGGAGGTTAGCCACAGGGAAATGGCTCCACTCTCCCTTCATTCTCTCTGTTACGCGATCTGACCCAAAGTGGTTAACGCGTCCTGAATATACACCCAACCAATTAGAGTCTAGTGTTCCGGAGATTTATGCCTCCTGTATATGACGTGTTCACATAGGCCATGGGGCCCCCGCTGTCATTGCACAGGTGGTCCGTCTATAGTGAGTATGTATTGCTCAGGGGCCGAGGAGTGGCCATGCCTTGTCGAAGCCGTGGCGCTCGCCGACAACTCTAAGTATGGAGGTACACGATGTTTCCACTTACGGACGATCTGCCGCCGCGTTACCGACTGACGGCTTCATAACTCCCCCCCCCCTCCCCTCTCCCTCCCCCTGCCAGGTTACGGGTTCATGGGTTCAAAACCTGTCCCCCCCCACCCCCCGCCAGGTTACCGGGCCATGGCTTCATAACCTGCCTCCACCCGCCCTCCCAACCCCTAACTCATTTTAGGGTCTCTTTCTCCATATCGTCGCAATTCTACCCCAGCCGCCACCCCAAAAACCTCTGCCTCCCGCCCACATCCTCATCACCCCCCCCCCCCCCCACTCCATCAGCGCCTCCCCCTTCCTCCATCCGCCCCCATCTCCACAACTCACAACCCCCGCTTCTTCACACCCCGCTTATCCGCCTCCTCCACCGACCACTCCAGAACCCGTTCTCCTCCCCCACCACCCTCTCCTCCATTTCTCCTCTTCCCCCACCCCTATCTATCATCGACCCCCCCCCCCTCTTGCTCCTCCCCCACCCCTCCCCCCCCCCCTCCGCTTGGGGACCGTTCGTCTTCATTGTCCAGCGTGATGACTTCACCAGACGGTCACGTGACCGACATAGGGCCCATGGCAGACTACGTAATTGCGCGTGGATTGAGGGGAGACGGGCCTGCCCCGAAACCAGACTGGGGGCGGGGCGGGGGCGGGGCGGGGGCGGGGAAAGGCCGGTGGGTGCACGCTGCCTCCCAGGGGGACTGTCCCCGTGTGGCCTGCCTGCCATCCGCTTGCAATGGCCGTGCATCCGGGCCGCGAGTAGAGCTGGTCGGCGAAGGGAAGGAGGGTTCGCTGGCCTGATGGTTTGGGCAATTGTACTGGTTGGTTGGTCGGTGGGAATGGCTAGATTTCATAGGCAGATGCGTCGTTGTGACTCCCCATCAGATCTGAACGCCGTGCTGTCATCATAATCGTCTTTTTGATTTATGATGGTCCATTGCTTCCATGTTAGAACCCACGAATTGTATTATTGCAAATGTCAATGGTGGGCGTGGGTAACACGTGAGCGATGCCCTAACGTGGAAGAACAACCCTTATGAGTCATGGCCCGGTTTTTTGGTTTCATTAGGGAGCCTCAAATGTCACGTTATTTGTGCCCCGAGGGATGCTGCAAAAAATAAAAAATTAAAAGTCGCCAGGGCGCTGCTCATAATGAGTGATCGTGGGGTGGGAAACCCATGACCGTGTGTGGTTCATAGCCTGGGGAGGTGCTTATATCACACAGCCACACGACCCTCTGAACTGGTTGATGTTGTGAGTGGCCGGCTCTGATGGGGGATTGGCTTATACCACACAGCCACACGACCCTCTGAACTGGTTGATGTTGTGAGTGGCCGGCTCTGATGGGGGATTGGCTTATACCACACAGCCACACGACCCTCTGAACTGGTTGATGCTGTGAGTGGCCGGCTCTGAAGGAGAGCATGTGGTACATGAAATAACATTAGTACTGCCCCCCTCCCCCTCGCCAGCACCCCACTGGACTCCATGGTGGGGCTTCCATTCCTCCCTCCCCGGTGCACTTTGGCCCAGCAAAAGACAACCAACCCGACGCCTGTCCCGTGTGTTTCCATGGCACCCATCTCCTCCGCACCCAGTAGGGGTCTCATACTTCCACCCCCGACCCCCGATCGCTCGTTCCGGCGCTAGTGTTGATGATAACACCCAACCGTGGCTGCTGGTTTTGAATTCTTACGGGCGCCGTTGCGTTGCCAGAAAGACAATCTGAAATAGATACCATTTATCCCGTGACAAAAACACCCCGGATTAGATGGGCGTTAATGCAAACAACCTGCGGTTTTGTCAGTACGTTGTCTAAGTCCCTCTAAGTGGATGGGCCACCCATGCGGTCTGGTGGCTCCAGGGTTTGGCTGTCAGTGCCTTGCAATGAACTCTGCCAGCCAGACCAGAGTTAGCGGGTTCGCCCCCCGCCTCTGCAAGATGTCTGTGTTCGTCCAGGATATATTTAAAGACGATATGTCTTTGTTTGAAGAACAGTAATGGGGTCGTTACGCTACGATGACATGGCTCATTACAACCCCCAAAATAACAAACAAATATGACAAATAATATATTGTTAGATTTCAAATATTACGAGAAAGGGCGAAGTATTTTAGCAAGAGAAGGGAGGAGGAGCTCCGGTGGCCGAGTGGGTAGCACACTCAACTGCAGATCAATAGGTCCCTGCTTCAAACCCCGATCTGGGCGATCTAATCCGGCGGCATATCTCATCCAAATAATTCATTGTCCAAGGATGTGCCGTGGCCTAATTTAACCCTCGCGTGTACAAAACGGGTCTAAAAAAAACATAACTTACATAAACATAAGAACAAAAACAAAAATGTTTGTATACCATGTATTTATATTGTGTGGATGTTTACATTGCATTTTCTCCCTGTTTCAGCCACTGCCGTTAACCCTGTCGTGACCGCGTGAGACCAGCCGCCATCATGGGTCGGGGTCGAGGAGGTTTCTCTGGCTTCACCTGTGTCAAGTTCCTCTTCTTTGCCTTCAATGTCATCTTCTGGGTAAGTACTGCTGAGCGTCAAGGTGACGATGCGAATGATATTGTATTGTTTAAAGGGCGATTGCATGTAGATCGCACTGACATCTGTTGAAATGACTTGAATTTCCAGCGTGTTTTGCTTAAGTGCACATTGGGAGCATGATCTGTGAAGCTTATGCAATTATTTATATTTTACAACCGTTCACTAGTGCTTGTGTTGTTATCTCTCTATTGGGGTCACACTGTGGCCTAGAGGGTAGTGTGTTCGGCTATTGTCGAGCGCGCTGTGCTAAGCCAGCCGAGGCAGCCGGTGTGTGGTTCGAGCCCCATCTATGCAAATATCCATGTTGTGCAGAATAAAAATCTGCGGAAAGAGTATGGGTTATTCCCGAAGACATGACCCTTCCCATTGTCGCGATATGGACTGTAAGCACAATATTCTATACAGAGACGATTTTACATGCATCACCACAGATATAAGCGTCGAGTGGGTCGTTCTTCCTTTTCGCGGGCGAATCATTGTTTTTTGCACAGCTCACGTATTACTCACACCTACCATGTAGTACCATAATACATTTCGTGAGCTCTAACGTGCAAGATAGACCGTCTAATGTAATGTGTCACTTACTGAAATCTCCCCCTCCACAATGGCGCTGAGTAATTACACCCTCGCCCCCCACAAACAATCATGTTAAGCCATTATTTTTCTATATACCCCCCTTCTCCCCCCGCGCATTTCGCTGGGCACTTCGGCAAGTCTGTGATGTCCACGTGAGGAGGCCATCACTATTGACACTATTGACATTATTGATATTGGCGTCCCGGAAATGACCTTTCGACCCTGAGGGACGCTGCCGGTTCCCTCTGTGCCACGTCCTCTGGGTGGTCGTGAAGGTCACGTGGGTCCCGGTGTCCGGGGCCCGCTGCGGTCTCGGCCGCTAGGTGGCGGGCCATCGTTCATCATAACTTGGCGTGTGGAGGCTGGGGTTAGGGTTGGAGTTGGGGCGGGGCGGTAGGGGTGTAGGGGGGGGGGGCGGGGTAATGAAGCTGGTCGCTGGCCCGTGGATCCTTAGGGGGGGGGAGGAGGGTGTGTGGTCACTGTTAGTCGTCAAGCTCGACAGCTTACACACAAACTGCCCCCACATACTTCAACCGAGGCCTGGTGATTGGGTAGTGACCCCCCCTCCCGGCCCGCCACCCCGTCTCCCACCTTCAAAACGCTGGTGGTGGGGTAATACCCCCCCCCCCCTCCCCAATATCTACGTACTCTGCCACCTTCCAAGGCCTGGTGGTGGGGTGGCACCCCTCCCCAATATCTACGTACTCTGCCACCTTCCAAGGCCTGATGGTGGGGTAGCCCCCCTCCCCAATATCTACGTACTCTGCCACCTTCCAAGGCCTGTTGGTGGGGTGGCCCCCCTCCCCAATATCTACGTACTCTGCCACCTTCCAAGGCCTGATGGTGGGGTAGCCCCCCTCCCCAATATCTACGTACTCTGCTACCTTCCAAGGCCTGTTGGTGGGGTGGCCCCCCTCCCCAATATCTACGTACTCTGCCACCTTCCAAGGCCTGATGGTGGGGTAGCCCCCCTCCCCAATATCTACGTACTCTGCTACCTTCCAATGCCTGTTGGTGGGGTAGCACCCCTCCCCAATATCTACGTACTCTGCCACCTTCCAAGGCCTCGTGGTGGGGTAAGGCCATGCCCCCTACCTCGCCACATTCAGTCGTAGGATAATATAACGATATTTTTTTATTAACGTTTGTATAAATGCATAAACACAGGGATTTCGGTCTACAATAGTGGTAGAATAACAATTTCATGATGATGGTATGCATATATGTAAGATTTAAATTAAATTAAATGTTGGTATTTTTGGCGATGTTTGTGCACGCAAAAGCTTAATTATGTGCCAAGACATAAGAATGACGTTTGAAGTACACATGACCGATATGCATACAACTAGGGCTTAAGCTCATGCAGCAATTTACCACCTACATCATAATGTTCTAAATATTTCGAGAAACGTCCTGGACACATTGTCTGACTGTGGGAAGGTTAACTCTGCATGAGAAAGATGACATTCATGTCTATGTAAACGTTTTTCTGTTGTACGCAGGTATCAGTTGTGTTGTTGTGTCAGTCATTAAAACACGAATATCTACCCGGCTCTTGGCATTTAGAATCCGTTTCTCCGGGTATACCGAAATGATTATTACACTACCTATCAAATATATTGAAATCCATTATATATCTGGCCAAATGCCGTGTGAAAATATTTGAAAGCTTGCCTTTTTGGAAGGCTTATAAGAACTTATACAGACCCAAGCTTTGCTTATACTGCTTGTTAAAAGCAAAACACTCCCTTCCGTTCGCTTAGGGTTCAGTCAGAACTTTTTCTCCTTCCCAGATTCCACGCGTCTTTTCGCGAGAAACTAAGGGAAGAAAATTCCTCAGTCGTTCCAACGCGGCCGCCATTATCGCAAATATGACGGTTGAAAGCCAAACCGGTCCATTAGGAGGACTAACTGCTCCTGAGCGACGCCGGGAGAATAGTAAGGGGGGGGGGGGGGCGGGGTGAGGAGGGGAGGAGGAAACGAGGTGCCTGGCTGCCTGATGTGAGACACAGCCGCCCTGTGCTGTAGTATCTTCCGCTGGGAGGCGTAAAGAAGCTGCCTGCGGCGTGGGTGGGGGTGTCGGTGGATGTGTGGGGGTGGGGGTGTCGGTGGATGTGTGGGGGTGGGGGTGTCGGTGGATGTGTGGGGGTGGGGGTGTCGGTGGATGTGTAGGGTTGGGGTGTCGGTGGATGTGTGGGGTGAGGTGTTTGAGGTGCAGCGCCCGGCCTTGAGCCAGGGTCAAGGCCGACCACTGGCTGTGGGTGTGGGTGTGGGGGGGGGGGGGGGTCGGTGGAAGACTGGGTTTAGCGAGGGAAGGTTAGGGTGGTTACCCCCCGCGGTCTGTCGTCATATCTCAGGGGCTGGCCTCTCTCTCCGGTCTGGTTGGTGGCCAGCGCCCTCGCAGCCTCTGAGGCTTGAGATGAAATGAAGCGAAGTACAATGGCCGCCCTCGGGGAAGAGGGGGGGGGGGGGCGGGGCGGGGAGGTATGGGGTATTAACCGCCGATGACGTGGTTGGTTGCAGCCCCTGTGAAGCTCAGTGGGATGACCATGAAGACGCCTCCGTGGTCTGGACAGGTGTGAGATTTGTCCCCGGGGAGAGAGGGGCGTGCGTGTCTTGATGAAGCTTTAATGAACACATGGTGTCTCGATGACTATAGTGAACACGGTGTTTCGTTGACTCTTTGGTGAACACGTGGTGTCTCGATGACTCTTTGGTGAACACGTGGTGTCTCAATGACTGGTGAACACATGTCTCGATGACTGGTGAACACATGATGTCTCGATGACTGGTGAACACGATGCGTCGATGACTGGTGAACACATGGTGTCTCGATGACTGGTGAACACGTGGTGTCTCGATGACTTTGGTGAAAACATGGTGTCTCGATGACTGGTGAACACATTGTGTCTCGATGATTTGGTGTACACATGGTGTCTCTATTATTCTATAGTGTACACATGGTGTCTCGATGACTGGTGAACACATGGTGTCTCGATGACTGGTGAACACATGGTATCTCGATGACTCTTTGGTGAACACATGGTGTCTCGATGACTGGTGAACACATTGTGTCTCGATGACTGGTGAACACATGGTGTCTCGATGACTGGTGAACACATTGTGTCTCGATGACTTTGGTGAACACATGGTGTCTCGACGACTGGTGAACACATGGTGTCTCGATGACTGGTCAACGCATGGTGTCTCGATGACTGGTCAACACGTCTCGATTACTGGTGAACACATGATGTTTCGATGATCTTTGGTGAACAAATGATGTCTCGATGAGTCTGGTGAACACATTGTGTCTCAATGACTTTGGTGAACACATGGTGTCTCGATGATTCTTTGGTGAGCGCATGTGGTTTCATTAACGCTTCTCGGCCAAAGTGCACATCGCGAGACTACGCAGGGTGTTGGTGGTGGGGATGGGGGCGGTGGCCGCACGGTGCACGGGGTTTTGCACTAAATTGGCGCCCGTTTATTGTCTCCACGGGACGCATGATTTGCGACTCAGTCACGTGGAATCGTGCCTGCCGACTTTCCTCTGCCCACTCCCCTCTCAGCCATTCCCTTCTTTGCCCCCCCCCCTCCCTGCCATCCTCCCCCATTCCTGCCACCCCTCCCCCCCCCCTCCCCGAGGCCACCCTCGGGAGGGTGACCGAGCGTGGTCGGCAGGATAGTATGAGCACCCCCAGCCATTTACTGCTGCCTCATCTATCACCCCGGCTCCCCCATCCAATGTGTCCCTTGCTGAACCCTTTCCACATCTGTGTCTCTCTGCTATATCTCTACAACTCTTCTCTCGGTCTCTAACCTGTACTCTCTTTCTTCTCTGTCTCGCTCTCTGTCTCTGTCTCTGTCTCCTCTCCCCTCTCTCCCCTCTCTCCTGTTGTTATCCCGTCCCCACTCTCTCTCCTTTCTCTGTCTCTTTCTTCTCCCCCTTGTTCTCCCCTCCTTCCTGTCTGTGTCCCCATCTCTCTTTCTTCTCTCTCTCTCTCTCTTTCTTCTCGCCCTCTCCCTCTCGGTGTCGCATCACGCCTGTGTTAATGCCCCGCTGTCCGCCCCCGTCCCCTTGCCCACTCACGCATCATGCAGATATGCTGCCTTGTTCAATTTCCCCCCTGTGTGTATTCGTCTGGAAGACGTCGGTACGGAAGTTCACACTGGACACTGTTTCTTGGGGCCCTGCCATAGCGATACGGAAGCTGGCACTGGACACTGTCTGTAGGGGCCATGCCATAGCGATACGGAAGCTCACACTGGACACTGTCTCTGTGGGCCTATTTTTGTTTATTTTGCGTTACAGTTGCTGAGGGGTGCAATCATGTATTTACCTTGTATCTGCGCGTTGCTATGCTACAGTTACCTGGCGCTGCCGCCTTGTACTTGCTATATTACAGTTGCCGGGCTGTGTCATCCTGGGCGCTAAGACAAGTAATAACATTGTCTCTCCGCGTTGCTATGTTCCAGTTGCTGGGCGGGGCCATCCTGTACTTACATTGTATCTCCGCGTTGCTATGTTACAGTTGCTGGGCTGTGCCATCCTGGGCGCTAAGACAACGTAATTACATTGTCTCTCCGCGTTGCTATGTTCCAGTTGCTGGGCGGGGCCATCCTGTACTTACATTGTATCTCGGCGTTGCTATGTTACAGTTGCTGGGCTGTGCCATCCCAGGCGTTAAGACAAGTAATAACATTGTATCTCCGCGTTGCTATGTTACAGTTGCTGGGCTGTGCCATCCTGTAATTACTTTGTATCTCCGCGTCGCTATATTACAGTTGCTGGGCTGTGCCATCCTGGGGGTCGGCATATGGCTGCACGTCTCGAAGGGCGCCTACGCCTCGCTGGCGCCCAGCTTCAACTTCCTGAGCGCCACGGCGCTGTGCATCGCCGCTGGTACCATCGTCCTCATCGTCGGCTTCCTCGGCTGCTGCGGCGCCATCATGGAGAGCCGGTGCCTCCTCCTCACGGTCAGTACGCGAACTAATGCCACAGTAACTCGGTAGCGAGTCCCGGACATGGTTGGCGGCGGGGCGTATGTGCTGCGTGGAGTACCCATGTTACCGTGGGGGCCGGCTCGATAGCCCAGTGGGCAAGAGCGCTCGCATCGAGTGCTCTGGCAACCTAAGTGCCTACCGGCACGTGGATCGGTGGTTCGAGACCTGCTGTTTGTCTTTCTTCGTAAAGAGTAGGGGGTTACCCCCGGGGACATGGCCTAACTCTCCCGTCCTTCTCCCATTGACGCGATATTCCCAAAAGTGGTTAAAGCGTCCTGAATAACCAACCAACTAACCATGTTACCGAGCCCTGATGGGAATGTTCTCCAATATAGATCTCTTAGTTACTCTTTCAGTAATGATATTTATCAAGACTTCAATCGCATCAACAATTAATTG
Organism: Arenicola marina; assembly: GCA_964019135.1. Lineage (NCBI taxonomy): Eukaryota > Metazoa > Annelida > Polychaeta > Arenicolidae > Arenicola > Arenicola marina. The sequence goes on along the minus strand of OZ025261.1, from coordinate 15,012,142 downwards.
ATATGATTAATAATATAGTATTAATACTAATATAGTGACGACAAAATAAGTATAATATGAATAATAATATGAATAATAATAAAAATAACAATAATACAAATAATAATAATAAAAATAATAAAAATAATAATATATTTGATAATAATGCTAACCTGGCTGTAGACATTGTCCCTGACGTCGGGTGTCCTGCCTGTTGCAGTACTTCGTGACTGTGTCGATAATCTTCGTGCTGGAGATCGTGGCTGGCATCCTGGCCTTCGTCTACCAGATGGAGATTGAGCGGACCGTGCAGAAGGAGCTGCTACTGGGCATACAGGACAAATACAACATGCCGGAGCAGAAGGGGCTGACCGACACGTGGGACCAGATCCAGGCCGCGGTACGTGTGTGTGCGTCATAGTGTACGTCTGTCGCGTCATAGTGTACGTCAACGCGTCATAGTGGGCGTCAATGCGTCATAGTGTACGTCAATGCGTATAGTGTACATCAATGCGTCATAGTGTACGTCAATGCGTTATAGTGTACATCAATGCGTTATTGTGTACGTCAATGCGTTATAGTGTACATCAATGCGTTATAGTGTACGTCAATGCGTCATTGTGTACGTCATTGGGACGTCCTGTGTACATCTGGAACGACAGAGTGTACGTCTGGGACATCATAGGTTGCGCCTAAGACGTCATAATGTAGTATATAGGTCTTGGCGTTTGCTAGTTTGTCTTTGATGTTATAGTGTTCGCCTATGACGTCATATTGGATGTCTGTGACGTCATATTGTATGTTTATGACCTCATTATGTCCGTTTATGGCGTCATATTATACCTTTATTCCTTCAAATTTCGCGTCTGTTGGACAGTTAAAGGTTCCTTATGGCATGGAGGAGGACGATCCATAATCGGTCTATAATGTGATAATATAATCTATCAAATTCCACATGTGGTGTCTAGACAGTGGCTGGGATCAAACTCAACCTTGGTGTCAAACATATAGAGATATAAAAACTACATGCATCTAAGCGAAACAGTGGTATTCGTCAATCCTTTGAAATATTTTTGACAAAAGGATTTTTTGACAAAAGCCAATTTTACCGCAGAATCCTCGTATTCTTCGATTTATGATCGTATATAGTATTTACCAAGTTTGTTGTTGTCTGCAGTGGCAGTGTTGTGGCGTGGAGAGCTACGAGGACTGGCAGGGGGCCGAGGGCCTCAACGGGGACATGGTGCCTCAGTCCTGCTGCATCAGCCCCTCCATGTATAACTGCGGCAAGACCTACCAGCTTGACGCCTGGCACGAAACCGTGAGTCATACGTGAGCAATGGTTGGCACTGACATGCGTGGACAAACGAGTCATACGAGGCCGGCAAACATGATATGAATGCAGGAAGATATGCGTGCATGGGTTTACGTTCTAATTATGTAATGTATGTTATACATATTAATGTTTGCATATATTATAAAGTTTGATTAATTTTGTACCATGACAAAAAAAACCCCATGAAATCATGCCAGCAACGTGTCGCGAGAGACGCCCAACGGTGACGTCATGGATGTGACGTCATGGCTGTGACGTCATCATGTTTAAGTTGTTCAACAATAGGACCATGAACGACCCAGAAATTAACATCTACACCGATTATTCTACCGTTTTATGTCGTTTTACCGCAGGGGTGCTTAGAAGAGCTGAAGTATCGCTTCAAACAGAATCTCTACGTGGTTGGTGTCGTGGCCATTACCATAGGAGTCATCCAGGTGAGGATATTGGTTATTCTGTAGACTGCTTCATCGTCATAATCATTGACCAACTGACCACAATTTTGTGGTAAATTGCTATGCGAATTACGATTCACAGCTTGGCTATTGTGGATAAATTTGTTGTGTGTATGTGATTGTAATATTTGTTAATATTATTTACTCGGTTAAATAAAGTTACACAATTCCGGTATTTATACCAGTACGTTCGGTAGATCTAAAATGTTAACATGTGCACTAGATGATATATATGTTATATAGGCGAGATGTGAACGTGCAGCTGTATATGTAGCCAGTTTGTGCAGATTTAATATTTGGTGATTTTTGTTACAAGAACACTATAATAACACGAACATTTTCAGGTTTAAACACTGCGTAACGAAAGCGATTAACGCCAAGACACTAATTAAAACGCCATGGCCATGCTGGCATGTAATGCAATATCCTGCCATCTAATGGCCCAAGCTGCTCCGTTCTCCCATTTGCAGCCATCGATTTTTTTAAAAACATCATTGCGATAATTACTAACGATGCGTGCTGTTGCAGGTGCTGGGAATGGTCGCGTCCATGGCTCTCTTCTGCTGTTTACGTAGCGAGAAGCGGTACGAATAGCCAACGGAACCCCGGGTACCCATCCCCGGCAGCCCTTCTCTGTGGGCCCATATCTAACTCACTGGCGGCTGGAGGAGGGGCGGCGGGGGGTCGGGGCCGGGGGGCATGTGGACAGGGCTGTAGACTCATCGTACAGTCCATCTGGTGTTATCTGCCCCCCCCCCTCCTCATCCCCACCCACATAGGCTGGTGTAGAACCTCACTGAGACTTACATAATTGCTAATGTGTTAACGCTGCTGTATAAACACACCCTTGGTGGAGAAAACATGGCGGGTAACGCAGCGGCCGGTTCCGGAGGTGACTCCCCATCCTCCGATCAACTATTGGTCGTCTCCTTGGCATCCAGCTCTTGGGATTTAGCCGAAGTCGGCGATCCTGGCTCCTCGGGACGTCCTACGGCAGACCGGAAGTGATCAAAGTCACCGAAAGGGATCGAAATAACCGGAAATGAGCGAAGTAACTTCCGGTTGGCTGCGTAATACCCGGGATAATGGTTGGTGACTTCATTGTGGGAAAGTTTGGCTTTCAAACTACCCCCCACCCCCCTGGCCGCCCGCCCGCCCCTCCACACAATGTATACTCAAGTCCTGAAGGGATTGTTCAGGTCAGTATGTATACTCGTGCGTTATTTTTATATTGCCGGTTTCATGTTCTTTTGGTGAGTCCAATACTGGTGTCTGTGTCGATGTTGTATGGTCAGACGTACACGCCGCGTGGCGCGGAACGTTTAGTCCAACACGGTAATTCAAAAGTGAGAAAGAAAGTACAGATCCAGCTGATGCAAGACGCTGTGTAAGTAAATGTTCAGAGGAAGGGTATTAGTATTGTATGTGTCCAAATGTACTATATGTACTATATTGGCTATTAAAAAATTAATTTAAATTGACATAAATAAAAATAAATTCTAATATATATACGTGCTGCACGTGAAAGTTATCAGGTATTAAAACGATTAATTACGGATAATGCAACGACATATTATATGATATACTGGTGTCATTTAGTTTTTGATCAAAAGCGAAAGATTGTTTAATTATGTTGTCAATAGGACTTCATTGCGGGTTGATTGTCAGGTAATTAATGGGCAAGGTGTCCGTGCAGGTCTTTAGAAGACAATCTCTTATATTTATTGGGTTTTTTCGCATAAATATTTTTTGCACAGTGAATCTTTATCTGTCCGTGTACAGTCGATTCTACATGAGCAGGTTGCATGGTAAAGGATGTGTTGATACATGTGTATGTCTGTCAAGGTCATTGTTTGCGCCCCCAAGCCAAGGTGAAGGTCACTGAGGAGAATTGGACGTGTCGCAAACCAAGATGGCGGACCATTTTGCATTCATTGCTATATTGAGGCCATGGATGTCATGTTTTGAAACTAATCATAGCGGAAGACGACTGAATTGCACATTTAATCAAATGCAAGTTTGTGCATATCAGTTATCCTGCATAAGAGCAATATTCTAATCCTAATATATCATGCATACCCCCATTATACCAATGTACATGAGCGACTCGTTATACAATTAAGAAATTATAGCAAGAAACCAGATAAAAACTAGAAATAGGCTCTCAATAATTAAGAGTACATCATCTTGGTGTGGGGAAATTTCCTAAGCCGCTTGCGTGAGGCTTCAACTTGTAGCAATTCTCTGTTGTATAAATACTTAAACGAGTCTGAAATTCATAGGCAAATGAAGATTACTCTGTTGGATGCCCCTGAGTTGGACAGTTATCGAGGTATATTTGTATGGTGAATGGTGGTTGTATGAGTTGTTAACAGGGTGAATCGCACTTTCGTCGGTTGTATTGTTAGAGGATATGATCATAGACATATATATGTCTCATCAATATTATTTTGATATCATCAATTTAAGATAATCTTTGCGGCTGATTTTCTCCGTTTGTGACCCCCTGTTTTGTGAAGAGTGGTGTAAATTTCCAACATAATGGTAGATATTTTATATATATTGTAACTGTATTTTTATTATATTCTATTAACTGTGTTAACTAACTATTAAATCAATCAAGTATGAATATTGTGTCGTTATCATACAGTGCCCATATCTGCTGCATCGGATACTTTGCCGCTTGTAACTAATCCAAGTTATCTTACACCAAATGGTAGGTCGTACGGGGAAAAAGAAAGTACCACGCATTTTTGATCAAGCCAACATTCAGGGACAGTTCGTCAGCAGTGCTTTGATCGTTATTTTAAACGTATGTGTTATGGTTGGCGTAAGAAAGTAGTGGCTTGTAAAAAGAGCCACAGTCGGTATAATGGGTAAACTGATATTAGGCGCCCCAGATTCTAGAGATATTCTAAATGTAGCTGTGCCCGTGACAAAAAAGTTTGTTTTCCGCTGATATGACCTTATGACCTCTGATCACATGTGCATTTATTTGTTTATGTACTTCATCGATATAGCCCGCCGCCTCATAGTCTTGACCTGCTTTGATAAGAATTCTCATCGCCATAGCACTGGTCAGTTGTCGCTGCAGCACTGATGTCTTCAACGATGTCACGACGTGTGCGATAGGTTTGCGAATTCACATGCGAATGCTCATCTCAACATGGAATATCAACCTACGGCGGAGAGCGGTAATATGTAATAGTATATTTATAACAACAATGAAGTGTGGATAATATTGGCGACATATATATGTTAACATATGTTAACTAATTGTCACGTATATTTCTGGCACTGATGTCCGGTCGCTAAAGACTGAATATGAAACTCCTATAATGGCGACAAGATCTCACCGGATGCATGGGATTTGCTGCAAGTCGTCAATCCCTTTATTATCGCGTTCAGTCGTATTCTTGATGTTTAATTAAATAAAATCAAAATTATGCGTCACCTAAATGTGCGATACATATTATTCAGGAATTATGCACTTTCGAGTGATTCCAAGAAATGAGGGTCATATTTATAGACTCATGAGGCGTTGGCAAAGTTTGGTGTGAATCTTGCATTTATTTCATTGTGTTTGTACCTTAAGGCGAGCGTAGTCTATATGTGAAATAATTCAGCTACTTATTTATACTCACAACGTAAACTGCCTGTCCTTGTTAATCACACACCGTTGTGTTCTACAGCTGCATATATCAGTGTTGTGTTCTACGGCAACAGATGGCATTGTTGTGTTCTGCAGCAACAGCAAACACTGGAAGATTAATATAGAAATGAAGATTTGCTCCCCGCTATATTTACCTAATTATGTTACTTGTAAACGCTTATTGGTATATGCCATGGCATCGCAAATGAGTAAAGGACCCTCACCTCCACCCCCATTCCGTTAGTAGTTCTGAAAATGAACTCACTGTTCTAGCGTTTTATTCGCGGTGTACGTCTGGCGTTTTTTTTTTTTGGTAGACTACTGTATACATTACATGCCAAACAAGAATTTTTACGTGTCTATATATGTACGATAAATCATTTTATTAATAAATTGTTATACTAACCAACGATGGGGTTGTCTTTGTTTCCTCTCTGATTAGGCTTTGTTAACTATGTACCATTCGAACGAGATCGCTGATAACTGGCCGTGTCTGCCTAATGTGCAATATCGCATTCTGGATTGAAACCATAGGCATCTGGTAGCTACGGAATGGCTCAGTAGGCGGAATGACCATACCACTGTTAACTACGAAATGTCTCAGTAGACGGAATGACAATTTATTTGTGAGCTACGGAATGGCTCAGTAGATAGCAATACTTGTTTATAAATAGTTGCAATATTCATTTGCCTCTAAATCGTTGCATATTTACTCCGTGGAAAGGAAAGTTTTGCAACATAGTGACAGGGAAGGCGCCCCCCATTTTAACCGGATTTCCCGATAATTGCATTTCGCTTAAGCTGTTACTCCTATCATTATGCGACCTTGGGGTGTTATGATGACAAAACTACATATATTTGGCCCACCATGACATCAGATCCGGGATAGACACAGCTCGCACTCTGGGTAGTTTCGACTTGCCACTTCTTAGTGTGACTACGGTTTGTGCATATCAGGGGCGGATCTAGGAATTTGAATAGAGAGGATTCACTGATAACATGCGGCACCATTGTTTACGATCACGGGGTGCACACATTTACGACGTGGTGGGGGTGGGGCCTCTAATGGCCTTGATGTTGCATAAAATCACGGCATTCTTAATCAACACGAGTAATTGAAAAATAAGTCGACTTTAGCTTCTGGGTAAATTAATTCGTAAATGTAACATAATATACCCGCAGGACGGTATATAGTGAAGCAATCTGGGTGGTTGTGCAAATTATGTGGCTCATAGTTTAGCACGTTGTAGTCACGAAATCTGTATAAACCCGTGTATCAATTCTGAAAAGTCGTAATTTTTGCGCCAACTGACATAGATGCAGATTCCGGTTCGACTTGTTGAATTTATAATATCTAGATTAGCGTTTTAACCTGTGATGTTTTGTAACGGAGTTATTGGCGAACGAAATAGTATGACTGCCAGTCTCATGCGTACAGTGCACCAGCTTCGGGCACCACCTCTTCAAAGGGAAACCTACATCACAAAATGTCGCATGATCGCCTCTGACTATTTCTAGTGGTGCCCCGGAATAAAATTAACGGGTATTTTATTTTGATAGCGTAATCTATTGGGATTAATATCTTGAAGGTCCATTTGGACCTTATGAGACCTATCCCTCCCCCTGAATCCACCACTGCATATGATGGGTTTTCATCAGAATTTGGACCAAATCTCAACAAACGCATCACTCCACGACTCTGGCATTTGGTCAGTTTTGTAACTGATATTTTACGGGTGACATGCTCTGCGCCGCCCAGTGTTAGAATTATTTCTTCCGAGTCTATGGGGTCAAGTAGCTCTTCAGTTATCACGACACTTCTTGCGTACGAGGGGAGGGTGTGTGTGTGTGTGGTGGTGGTGGGGGGGGGGGGGAGGGGGCACGACAGTCTTTCGACACCTTCCATGTCGAACTGCGCAAGATTTCCTATCACCACTGCTGCCCGGCTGGACACAAATATCGGAAAGGGGATTCGCTGGTTCAAATCCTGGTGTCTAGAGCTATAGCCATAGATCAGTGTGAGATCAGAGTAATACGTATATGTGAGTTTTCAAAGCGAGATTTGTTCGTGACGACATGAACCTCTTCACCTACATGATATGTGTGATTGCGCCCCCCCCCCCTCCCCCTCCCCCACCCTCCGCACAAAAAGATAACTCTCGGTTAGTTTACCCCCAAAACAACCTGGACAACACGCAACTTTACACCGGACGTTTAATAACAAAATATATAAAAGGACTAGTACATAGTAACATCTGAAAGATGCTCAAGCAAGATACGCCACATATTCGTATATATGAACCGACGTAAATTACTGTCAACGCATGGTTATGAACGCGGCTGTGTAACATACAGTTCTACACGACTTGAACGTCTGAGATATATTGTACCACAACAATTTTCCACAAATTAAGTCTTAGGTTGATAGATTGGTGGCAGCCACAATGCCAACCAATCGATTAGGATAAACGTTATTAAAACGTGTCAGATTACGGCACAAATGCGATAACAGGCACTGCGCGTAGATCGTCATATCCGCTGCGTCATATCCGGTCAAATACCAGTTCCGCGGCAAATTAACTCGTATATATATTTAACGTTACAAAACAGTGTACAAGGAACCGCAGTACGCTGGTATACATCAATCATGATACAGCTGTTTTAGCAGATATACTTGCAAACAAGCTACATGTTACATAAGGTTTCTATAAATAACACAGCAGTATGGCCATGGCCATGGTGACGACCGAGCAAACAGCGCTGGCGTTGCCGTGCGATTCCGTGGTTGGTGACGGTGTCACGGTCGTATCTGCCATGGCAACAACTGCAAACATATCATAAAAATGTCAAGTACAAGCGTCACACAGACGAACAGGAAATTCAGCAAAATTCGTCTTAGTTATAACGCCGATGTGATACTGCACTAGACATATTTCATAAGGGGTAGAGACGGTCGGTACCCTGACGCTTTATACCCCGGGGCCCCCGGGGGGCGGGGGGGGGGGGTTCAGCCCCTCCAGCCCCGCTGCAAAAGTTTTAGATCGTGTGTTACGTTCCATTTACATTTGTCGGTCCGCTACAACTAGTGTATCTGTGCACTAATCTGGTGTTCTATCACACAGTTGTTCAACGCATTAAAACAAAGCTGTACCCATTTTAGTTTGAACTATATTAACCATTTTCTTGCATGTTATGTATCAATTCGTTCCTGAATCATATGGTTCTTTTTATCGTCTATTGGCAACTGTAAACGATCCACTTAGCCGTAGATATCCGCAAATACTTCATGTCGTTCCTGACATATGCTGGCAGCAGCTATATATATATCTTGGCAAACATCCTACACCTTGAAAAAGTGTGGCTGACGCAAAGAGTTATGGGAAATATGGTAGTGTTTTCTTAATTTCTTTTTATGTATATATAAGGGAATATCTTATCACATTAATGGACTTAATTACTTCCCTATAATATATTGGTCCCTATGTAGGGGCGACATCATCCAGGGCTTCGTATGTTATAAATAATACGTTCTCCTGTGATAACACCATGCTGACAATAACCAACATAATACCAGGTATGCATAGTATATGCAATGGCGCCACCTCACAGCGGTTTGATTTGGGGTTTTGTATCTGCAAAATGTATTTAGTTTAATAGTACGAGGGCCGAAAAGAGGACATTGTTTTCGGTAACAAGCAAAGCAGAGATTTTTTTATACAAACAGCAGAGCCAGACTATTTTTTACCAAAGCCTTTCCCCCCTGGATAGGAAATGGTCTGTCCCTTAGACACTTACATAAGGACGCAACATTGGACCACATAGATAGCTGAATAAATATAGCGACATTGATAATGACAGCTGGATCGAGAGAATCAGATACGGCAAGGTTTACATGTATGTTATTGGAGACATGTGGCGGTAGATTACGTCTGCATATCTCTCATGACATCCGCCTGTTATGATACAGACGATATTAAACAGGGAAGTTTCATCGTCACCCTCATAAACTGGTCGGTTGATACAGGAGGATAGCCATCTCCCGCGGGTACGCCACCATAATTAAAAACACTTGCAAATGGTCTCAAATCTTCTTTTATAAATACCCTTCAGTTAAGTTTTGCCCAATGTAACACGATAATTCATGCAGTTGCTGATACGTAGATATTAGAGCACGAACCAAGGAAAGTATTGATGCCCTTTGCCATCTGTTTGCGCAAATACACATTACATTTAGAGTAGGCCGAAGAAATATCGTGCGTGCGCGAATATTTTGTCCCTGACTCAGTTGGTAAACGGGCTGAGCTGCAGATAAACTGGTCGTGGGTTCAAACCCCGGCGTCTACATCTGGAGCAAGTGTTATCCAACCTCATGTCATTCTCCCGAGGGGTTCCTTAATTGGCCCAATTTACCTCTGATATACACAAAATCGGCTTTAAAATACCAAATATTTAATTTTCTTTTCACCCAATTGGCCTTTTCCAATTGGATTTCCTAAACACACATTTTGGCAAGAATCGGTAATCAAATTCGCAGCACTGGTTGGTAAACAAAGACTCCACGCTATGTGGATATCACATGTTAGGCATTCCGCCAGTTTGAGTCTGTAACTTACCCAAGATGGCGGCCAATATAAGTACAGCCGCTTGGATGTAATTCATCGCCATTGCGCGAGCCTCGTTAAGCCTTCCCTGTAAGTTAATCTGCAACGAGACATAATGGCAGCTGGAGACAATGCGTTTCTATGGCAACGCAAACATTGCTCTCGATCGATGGAACAAAGGGCTAAGGCCCATTCATTATGCAGCAACCATACAGGTAATGAGTATGTGGGTACAGACAGGTAAAACGCCTGAGGCGAAGTGCTTCGCCACCCCATTAGACCGGGGGAGGGGGAGGGGGGGGGGGAGTCCGACATTGCGTTACATTTACATCTAAAAAATTTAACTTTTCGGAAATCCCGACTTTTACAGTGTATACTCAAGCAAGTTCGCCCCCCTCCCCTAGATCCCCCCTGCACCCCCCCCCCCTCCAGTCCATCCAACATAAGTACATAAGAATGTCAAGGCTTTTTTTAGCTATATTTATAACTATGGCAACGCGAAGTTGTAAAGAAGCTGTATATTATGTTCGAAGATTTTTTTTGGCTGTAAGATAAAAGTTTCGTTTCCCGCAGCCTAAAAATATATACTGCGCCAGAGCAAGTATTATTCTATATTTATAATGATCCATATCGTGTTGATAATGAAACCAGCATTTAAGTGGTGACCATTTAAAAGGTTTCCTATTATTAAGTGAGACATTGTAAGTAAGATCAATGATCTGTTATACTTGATTTCATTAGATACCATGAAAAACAGAATTCAAGCACGAGCCAAGTTACATCAATAACGGCGTTGGTGTGGAAGCCATTTTGAAAATAATTCCCCAAGGGTGGCAATATGACATTTGGCGGCTATAAACCGGGAATAGGATCAATAGAGCTTGTTCTACCAGCAAGACAGACGTTAAATATTCCCTCAGGAATCCCGTTCCCGGACTAGAAGACCTATTGCCACGACGGAGATGATATATCGTCAGTCACGACAAACGTTGGACTATTTTTAAGGCGTTGTTGCCCGTAAGCCTACGACAAAGTATCGACAGCAGAGCGTGGTGTTTCTGGGAGTACCAGAAATAAGTAGTCCATCAATGCAATGACGAACATCATCTCCAGTTACTGCGCATGATTTAACTACGAGGCGCGGCAAAAAGTTCTGCTCCCAACTTCATCAGATCATTCATTAATTGGCCAGACGCCTCCGCGCTATCTTGATAATGACCCGGATGTAGCTCAGCCTACCGGTAGTGGGGAAACCAATCCCTACCTACTTTACCGGAAGACTGTACAGTACCTGCCATGCTCCCCCCAATCCCCCCACACTCACACGCCCATTGCCCCCCACCCTCGGCCGCCTCTGTCTAATATTAATGTAAAGATATACGGCGGTGAATTTATCATCAGACACAGCCCCTCACCCCCAGCGCTGATAGGTCGGTCGTCTCGACGGCCTATCGGCCTTGACCTACGGTCCTGGGAAGTCGAATCAAAATGGCGGCTGTTCTATCGCGCTTGCTCGCCCCATATAAACCACCTGCGAGTTTTCCACGTTCTGTCATATCCGTGGGAGGATAATAGCGGTTGCGATGGTGGCGGTGGTGGGGTTCGGCACAGCGTAATACCCGTGGCTTTTATAAGAAAACGGCCACGTTGGACACGACCAAATAAATTACTACAGTATGCCCTAACTGGCAGGCGTGAGTTATGCGTGAGCTATGTTAAGAAATGGTTCGCTCTACCAAGGAAGAAACGACTCAGAGGACGCGTTGGAACATATGGTTCCACATACGTACGTCTTAAGTAATGACACCACGGCTAATTCAATGATACCCTTCGTTTCTTCCCACGCTTGATACCGCGGCCTATTTATTTAACTAATAAAATCAGCATACTATTATGTGGATCGGCACCGATGACACAATCGTTATTACCCACTCTGTCTCTGGCGCCAGAGTCCAGCATCATATTCGTTTCTCACCTTTTCACCCGGCCGAAGCAGTGCCCTCCACAGAATGATCTAGACAGACAGATGTGATCGCCTGATCCCAGGTGTGTCAACCAGAAGATATCTAGCTCCTCTTTCTCTCGCTTCGCCCAAGGAAATCTGCAGTCTTCCTTTTTCCTTTGGTAATGGCCGTTGCCGTGTCTGTGCGGGTGCCTGTCGGTCTGTCTGTCTGTCTGTGCGTCGTGAGTGCGTCTCCTTTCTCGCGGGGCTGTGGCACTGGCTGCAGTGACGGCCACGACCGGGCGGCCTCTCCTTTGATGGCGGCAGCGGGGATCTCCGATAGGGGGCGCGCACGTCTGTTGGGCGGGATGGTTTGGCTGGCTGGCGGCTGGCGTGTTGCCGTCGACCGGGGGTAGTAGCGGGGGTGAGGAGTGGGGTAGGGGAGGGGGTGAGGAGGGGGATGGGGTGGCGGGGGGGGGGGGAGGGGGTGGCAGACTGAGTAACTGATGGTGGTTGTCCCTGGCGGTCGATATAGACACTACGGTTGCGCTGTTACCTGGTAATATATTTCTTATCAGTCGCTGACTGTTGAGTCAGTTAGCATGGTTAGGTGATCGCACAGGTGACTGCTGTGACGATGGCTGGAGGTAAACCACACGACGAGCTGTAGATGGAGGGTGTGTGTGTAGGGGGGGGGGAGGGGGAGTGGGGTGCAGGGATATTTTGCGTTCCTGGGGAAGTGAAGAAAATCATTCTTCGTGAACTGGGAATGGGATATTGGCGTTAAGCGTGATCGAACTGCATATTCGAATAATAAATAACCGTGAATAACGCCAAGTTATATCATATACATCAGCCCTTTCATTGTATGTCTCCTCTTAAGTAGTCGTTCGTTATTCAACCAAGAGGTGGATTTTCTGCATCAAAAAAGTGCTAAAACTATATTAAATATGATATCTTGAGCAACGAGCACGACAACAACAAACTGGTGAGGCTACGATGGAAATGCACTTTTTGTGCGTAATTCACTCTACGCTACATTGGCCTTTTCGTCGTAGGCTCTCACGCCCCCGGTGGTGAATCAATAAGGTGTCGACTTGAATCTCGGCACCACTCTCTTTCTAGCAATGTATTTGGTGAGTGACATCTTCCCTAGAAAAACTGTTTCTGAATTTTAGCACTTAGCTCTAAGAAGGTATAAGAAGATTTGCGTAGCGCTAAGTGGGATTTATGAATACCGTCCCTGATGGTTGCTCGTCAGACGGACTGGCCGACCGATGGTAAGGTTAAGTCTCGTCAGCCCTGACGTCATCAGCCATGACGTCATCAACCATGACGGCATCAGCCACCCCGTCGCATGTGACACCTTTATCTTTAGGGAGACTAACTCACCACCCCTCGCCACCCACCTCATAGTATAAAATATATATATACTAGGCGGGGTATTCCATGAGCTGAGGGAGGGAGATGGCGGGGTGAGGCCATGTTGACAAAAACGTGTTATTAATCAACTACGCTCTGACTGCTATACGTTCGGTTGTGCAAGTAGCCTATCCCCTCTCTATCCCAAGCCCCCTCCCTTCTCTATACCCCATCCCTCCTCTAACCATCCCTTCTCTTGGCTCCGGGCTTGGGCGACAGGTACACACGTTATAACGGATGTCAATAAACATGTGTGATGCGGATGTGACGCACCAGAACGCGAAGCGGAAAGGAAGGGGCAGGGAGGGCGAGGGGCGACGAAGGAAGACTATTTGAGGGTATGGAGATGGGGAGGGGCAGGGGTAAGGGAAGGGGCAGGGAGGGCGAGGGGCGACGAAGGAAGACCATATGAGGGTGTGGAGATGGGGAGGGGCAGGGGTTAGGGAAGGGGCAGGGAGGGCGAGGGGCGACGAAGGAAGACCATATGAGGGTGTGGAGATAGGGAGGGGCAGGGGTTAGGGAAGGGGCAGGGAGGGCGAGGGGCGACGAAGGAAGACCATATGAGGGTGTGGAGATGGGGAGGGGCAGGGGTAGGGGCAGAGAGGGCGAGGGGCGACGAAGGAAGACTATTTGAGGGTATGGAGATGGGGAGGGGCAGGGGTAGGAGCAGGGGCAGGGAGGGCGAGGGGCGACGAAGGAAGACCATATGAGGGTGTGGAGATGGGGAGGGGCAGGGGTTAGGGAAGGGGCAGGGAGGGCGAGGGGCGACGAAGGAAGACTATTTGAGGGTATGGAGATGGGGAGGGGCAGGGGTAGGAGCAGGGGCAGGGAGGGCGAGGGGCGACGAAGGAAGACCATATGAGGGTGTGGAGATGGGGAGGGGCAGGGGTTAGGGAAGGGGCAGGGAGGGCGAGGGGCGACGAAGGAAGACCATATGAGGGTGTGGAGATGGGGAGGGGCAGGGGTAGGGGCAGGGAGGGCGAGGGGCGACGAAGGAAGACTATTTGAGGGTATGGAGATGGGGAGGGGCAGGGGTAGGGGAAGGGGCAGGGAGGGCGAGGGGCGACGAAGGAAGACCATATGAGGGTGTGGAGATGGGGAGGGGCAGGGGTAGGGGCAGGGGCAGGGAGGGCGAGGGGCGACGAAGGAAGACCATATGAGGGTGTGGAGATGGGGAGGGGCAGGGGTTAGGGAAGGGGCAGGGAAGGCGAGGGGCGACGAAGGAAGACCATATGAGGGTGTGGAGATGGGGAGGGGCAGGAGTAGGGGCAGGGGCAGGGAGGGCGAGGGGCGACGAAGGAAGACCATATGAGGGTGTGGAGATGGGGAGGGGCAGGGGTTAGGGAAGGGGCAGGGAGGGCGAGGGGCGACGAAGGAAGACCATATGAGGGTGTGGAGATGGGGAGGGGCAGGGGTAGGGGCAGGGAGGGCGAGGGGCGACGAAGGAAGACTATTTGAGGGTATGGAGATGGGGAGGGGCAGGGGTTAGGGAAGGGGCAGAGAGGGCGAGGGGCGACGAAGGAAGACTATTTGAGGGTATGGAGATGGGGAGGGGCAGGGGTTAGGGAAGGGGCAGGGAGGGCGAGGGGCGACGAAGGAAGACCATATGAGGGTGTGGAGATGGGGAGGGGCAGGGGTAGGAGCAGGGGCAGGGAGGGCGAGGGGCGACGAAGGAAGACTATTTGAGGGTATGGAGATGGGGAGGGGCAGGGGTAGGGGCAGGGGCAGGGAGGGCGAGGGGCGACGAAGGAAGACCATTTGAGGGTATGGAGATGGGGAGGGGCAGGGGTAAGGGAAGGGGCAGGGAGGGCGAGGGGCGACGAAGGAAGACCATTTGAGGGTATGGAGATGGGGAGGGGCAGGGGTTAGGGAAGGGGCGGGAGGGCGAGGGGCGACGAAGGAAGACCATATGAGGGTGTGGAGATGGGGAGGGGCAGGGGTAGGGGCAGGGGCAGGGAGGGCGAGGGGCGACGAAGGAAGACCATTTGAGGGTATGGAGATGGGGAGGGGCAGGGGTAGGGGCAGGGGCAGGGAGGGCGAGGGGCGACGAAGGAAGACCATATGAGGGTATGGAGATGGGGAGGGGCAGGGGTTAGGGAAGGGGCAGGGAGGGCGAGGGGCGACGAAGGAAGACCATATGAGGGTGTGGAGATGGGGAGGGGCAGGGGTTAGGGAAGGGGCAGGGAGGGCGAGGGGCGACGAAGGAAGACCATATGAGGGTGTGGAGATGGGGAGGGGCAGGGGTAGGGGCAGAGAGGGCGAGGGGCGACGAAGGAAGACTATTTGAGGGTATGGAGATGGGGAGGGGCAGGGGTTAGGGAAGGGGCAGGGAGGGCGAGGGGCGACGAAGGAAGACCATATGAGGGTGTGGAGATGGGGAGGGGCAGGGGTAGGAGCAGGGGCAGGGAGGGCGAGGGGCGACGAAGGAAGACTATTTGAGGGTATGGAGATGGGGAGGGGTAGGGGCAGGGGCAGGGAGGGCGAGGGGCGACGAAGGAAGACTATTTGAGGGTGTGGAGATGGGGAGGGGTAGGGGCAGGGGCAGGGAGGGCGAGGGGCGACGAAGGAAGACCATTTGAGGGTATGGAGATGGGGAGGGGCAGGGGTAAGGGAAGGGGCAGGGAGGGCGAGGGGCGACGAAGGAAGACCACATGAGGGTGTGGAGATGGGGAGGGGCAGGGGTAGGGGCAGGGGCAGGGAGGGCGAGGGGCGACGAAGGAAGACCATATGAGGGTATGGAGATGGGGAGGGGCAGGGGTAGGGGCAGAGAGGGCGAGGGGCGACGAAGGAAGACTATTTGAGGGTATGGAGATGGGGAGGGGCAGGGGTTAGGGAAGGGGCAGGGAGGGCGAGGGGCGACGAAGGAAGACCATATGAAGGTGTGGAGATGGGGAGGGGCAGGGGTAGGAGCAGGGGCAGGGAGGGCGAGGGGCGACGAAGGAAGACTATTTGAGGGTATGGAGATGGGGAGGGGTAGGGGCAGGGGCAGGGAGGGCGAGGGGCGACGAAGGAAGACTATTTGAGGGTGTGGAGATGGGGAGGGGTAGGGGCAGGGGCAGGGAGGGCGAGGGGCGACGAAGGAAGACCATTTGAGGGTATGGAGATGGGGAGGGGCAGGGGTAAGGGAAGGGGCAGGGAGGGCGAGGGGCGACGAAGGTGTGGAGATGGGGAGGGGCAGGGGTAGGGGCAGGGGCAGGGAGGGCGAGGGGCGACGAAGGAAGACCATTTGAGGATATGGAGATGGGGAGGGGCAGGGGTAAGGGAAGGGGCAGGGAGGGCGAGGGGCGACGAAGGAAGACCATTTGAGGGTATGGAGATGGGGAGGGGCAGGGGTAAGGGAAGGGGCAGGGAGGGTGAGGGGAGACGAAGGAAGACCATTTGAGGGTATGGAGATGGGGAGGGGCAGGTGTAGGGGCAGGGGCAGGGAGGGCGAGGGGAGACGAAGGAAGACCATATGAGGGTGTGAAGATGGGGAGGGGCAGGGGTAGGGGCAGGGGCAGGAAGGGCGAGGGCCGACGAAGGAAGACCATATGAGGGTGTGAAGATGGGGAGGGGCAGGGGTAGGGGCAGGGGCAAGGAGGGCGAGGGGCGACGAAGGAAGACCAATTGAGGGTGTGAAGATGGGGAGGGGCAGGGGTAGGGGCAGGGGCAGGGAGGGCGAGGGGAGACGAAGGAAGACCATTTGAGGGTATGGAGATGAGGAGGGGCAGGTGTAGGGGCAGGGGCAGGGAGGGCGAGGGGTGACGAAGGAAGATCATATGAGGGTGTGGAGATGGGGAGGGGCAGGGGTAGGGGCAGGGGCAGGGAAGGCGAGGGGCGACGAAGGAAGACTATTTGAGGGTATGGAGATGGGGAAGGGCAGGGGTAGGGGCAGGGGCAGGGAGGGCGAGGGGAGACGAAGGAAGACCATTTGAGGGTGTGAAGATGGGCAGGGGCAGGGGTAGGGGCAGGGGCAGGGAGGGCGAGGGGCGACGAAGGAAGACCATATGAGGGTATGGAGATGGGGAGGGGCAGGGGTAGGAGCAGGGGCAGGGAGGGCGAGGGGCGACGAAGGAAGACCATTTGAGGGTATGGAGATGGGGAGGGGCAGGGGTAAGGGAAGGGGCAGGGAGGGCGAGGGGCGACGAAGGAATACCATTTGAGGGTATGGAGATGGGGAGGGGCAGGGGTAAGGGCAGGGGCAGGGAGGGTGAGGGGAGACGAAGGAATACCATTTGAGGGTATGGAGATGGGGAGGGGCAGGTGTAGGGGCAGGGGCAGGGAGGGCGAGGGGAGACGAAGGAAGACCATATGAGGGGGTGAAGATGGGGAGGTGCAGGGGTAGGGGCAGGGGCAGGGAGGGCGAGGGGCGATGAAGGAAGACCATATGAGGGTGTGGAGATGGGGAGGGGCAGGGGTGGGGGCAGGGGCAGGGAGGGCGAGGGGCGACGAAGGAAGACCATATGAGGGTGTGGAGATGGGGAGGGGCAGGGGTAGGGGCAGGGGCAGGGAAGGCGAGGGGCGACGAAGGAAGACTATTTGAGGGTATGGAGATGGGGAGGGGCAGGGGTTAGGGAAGGGGCGGGAGGGCGAGGGGCGACGAAGGAAGACCATATGAGGCTGTGGAGATGGGGAGGGGCAGGGGTAGGAGCAGGGGCAGGGAGGGCGAGGGGCGACGAAGGAAGACCATATGAGGGTGTGGAGATGGGGAGGGGCAGGGGTAGGGGCAGGGGCAGGGAGGGCGAGGGGCGACGAAGGAAGACCATTTGAGGGTATGGAGATGGGGAGGGGCAGGGGTAAGGGAAGGGGCAGGGAGGGCGAGGGGCGACGGAGGAAGACCATTTGAGGGTATGGAGATGGGGAGGGGCAGGGGTAAGGGAAGGGGCAGGGAGGATGAGGGGAGACGAAGGAAGACCATTTGAGGGTATGGAGATGGGGAGGGGCAGGTGTAGGGGCAGGGGCAGGGAGGGCGAGGGGAGACGAAGGAAGACCATATGAGGGTGTGAAGATGGGGAGGGGCAGGGGTAGGGGCAGGGGCAGGAAGGGCGAGGGGCGACGAAGGAAGACCATTTGAGGGTGTGAAGATGGGGAGGGGCAGGGGTAGGGGCAGGGGCAAGGAGGGCGAGGGGCGACGAAGGAAGACCAATTGAGGGTGTGAAAATGGGGAGGGGCAGGGGTAGGGGCAGGGGCAGGGAGGGCGAGGGGAGACGAAGGAAGACCATTTGAGGGTATGGAGATGAGGAGGGGCAGGTGTAGGGGCAGGGGCAGGGAGGGCGAGGGGCGACGAAGGAAGACCATATGAGGGTGTGGAGATGGGGAGGGGCAGGGGTAGGGGCAGGGGCAGGGAAGGCGAGGGGCGACGAAGGAAGACTATTTGAGGGTATGGAGATGGGGAAGGGCAGGGGTAGGGGCAGGGGCAGGGAGGGCGAGGGGAGACGAAGGAAGACCATATGAGGGTGTGAAGATGGGCAGGGGCAGAGGTAGGGGCAGGGGCAGGGAGGGCGAGGGGCGACGAAGGAAGACCATATGAGGGTGTGGAGATGGGGAGGGGCAGGGGTAGGGGCAGGGGCAGGGAGGGCGAGGGGCGACGAAGGAAGACCATTTGAGGGTATGGAGATGGGGAGGGGCAGGGGTAAGGGAAGGGGCAGGGAGGGCGAGGGGCGACGAAGGAAGACCATTTGAGGGTATGGAGATGGGGAGGGGCAGGGGTAAGGGAAGGGGCAGGGAGGGTGAGGGGAGACGAAGGAATACCATTTGAGGGTATGGAGATGGGGAGGGGCAGGTGTAGGGGCAGGGGCAGGGAGGGCGAGGGGAGACGAAGGAAGACCATATGAGGGGGTGAAGATGGGGAGGGGCAGGGGTAGGGGCAGGGGCAGGGAGGGCGAGGGGCGATGAAGGAAGACCATATGAGGGTGTGGAGATGGGGAGGGGCAGGGGTAGGGGCAGGGGCAGGGAGGGCGAGGGGCGACGAAGGAAGACCATTTGAGGGTATGGAGATGGGGAGGGGCAGGGGTAAGGGAAGGGGCAGGGAGGGCGAGGGGCGACGAAGGAAGACCATTTGAGGGTATGCAGATGGGGAGGGGCAGGGGTAAGGGAAGGGGCAAGGAGGGTGAGGGGAGACGAAGGAAGACCATTTGAGGGTATGGAGATGGGGAGGGGCAGGTGTAGGGGCAGGGGCAGGGAGGGCTAGGGGAGACGAAGGAAGACCATATGAGGGAGTGAAGATGGGGAAGGGCAGGGGTAGGGGCAGGGGCAGGGAGGGTGAGGGGAGACGAAGGAAGACCATTTGAGGGTGTGAAGATGGGGAGGGGCAGGGGTAGGGGAAGGGGCAGGGAGGGTGAGGGGAGACGAAGGAAGACCATTTGAGGGTATGGAGATGGGGAGGGGCAGGGGTAGGGGCAGGGGCAGGGAGGGCGAGGGGAGACGAAGGAAGACCATATGAGGGTGTGAAGATGGGGAGGGGCAGGGGTAGGGGCAGGGGCAGGGAGGGCGAGGGGCGACGAAGGAAGACCATTTGAGGGTATGGAGATGGGGAGGGGCAGGGGTAGGGGCAGGGGCGACAACGAGGACAATTTGAGGGTAGGGGAAGGACCAGGGAGGGGGGGGGGGTGGAGAGGGAGGGGTGACGAGGGAGCACAGCTTGAGGGACCGAAGGAAGGCCGAACGACGGAATACGACTTGGGGGAGGGAAAATGGTTAACCCCAACAAACAAATGTGACGGTGATTAACGTTCGCCACCCAACACATAAGGTTATCTTTCATGCTAACGACCTGTTGTTAGGGATGAGAGCTGTCATTCGATCAATTAATAATAACTCCCTGGATGTAGTGCTTACACGGTTCCGCAGTGCACATCAACGAGCAACACGAAACGCGGTGCAGGAGATCCGCTGATTGAACCATACATGTCATTTAAAGTCCTAGGGCTGAGCGCAGGGATGTCGTTGTCTATGTTCTATACCAACAGCTAGGGCCCACTCAGAGTTTTTTCATCATTTGTTTACTTGCCAATATGTTCATTATACAATGGTATTCTGCACATTTCTCTCACGTCGCCACGTGAAATATAATGCTTGATGTGGTAGAATGGGCTATATATATATATATATGTTTTCCTTTACGTAGATAACAACAGAGAACATGCTTTAGTTTTCCACAAATTAATTTGTCATGCGATGACGCCATCTTGACACTGCGTGGAGACCCAGGATGCATTGCGCATTTAGTGTCGCCTCCCATTGGAATGATCTGAACTAAGACTCACGGAAGTCCATCTGATGTCCCCCTCTGGTGTCTCCCTCTGGTGTCTCCCTCTGGTGTCTCTCCTCCATAATGCAAAGGCTGGTTCCCGTCCATCGCCACCCAAACCAGAAATGAACACTCCATCAAATCAATTGGATCCTAGTGCTTATAATACGAAAAATAACCTCATTACAGTCTCACCCAGTCCTTTATGTCACTCCATAGAATGGTGATACCCAGTGCTTTATGTCACTCAATAGAATGGTGATACCCAGTCCTTTATGTCACTCCATAGAATGGTGATACCCATTCCTTAATGTCACTCCATAGAATGGTGATACCCATTCCTTAATGTCACTCCATAGAATGGTGATACCCAGTCCCTGTATGTCACTCCATAGAATGGTGATACCCAGTCCTTTATGTCACTCCATAGAATGGTGATACCCATTCCTTAATGTCACTCCATAGAATGGTGATACCCAGTCCCTGTATGTCACTCCATAGAATGGTTATACCAAGTCGTTTATGTAACTCTATAGAATGGCGCTACCCAGTCCTTTATGTCACTCCTTAGATTGGTGATACCCAGTCCCGTTATGTCATAGAATGGTGATACCCAGTCCTTTATGTCACTCCATAGAATGGTGATACCCAGTCCTTTATGTCACTCCATAGAATGGTGATACCCATTCCTTAATGTCACTCCATAGAATGGTAATACCCAGTCCCTGTATGTCACTCCATAGAATGGTGATACCCAGTTCTTTATGTCACTCCATAGAATGGTGATACCCATTCCTTAATGTCACTCCATAGAATGGTGATACCCAGTCCCTGTATGTCACTCCATAGAATGGTTATACCCAGTCGTTTATGTAACTCTATAGAATGGCGCTACCCAGTCCTTTATGTCACTCCTTAGATTGGTGATACCCAGTTCCTTTATGTCTTAGATTGGTGATACCCAGTCCCTGCATGTCACTCCATAGAATGGTGATACCCAGTCTTTTATGTAACTCTATAGAATGGCGCTACCCAGTCCTTTATTTCACTCCGTAGATTGGTGATACCCAGTCCCTTTATGTCATAGAATGGTGATACTCAGTCACTGTATGTCACTCCATAGAATGGTGATACCCAGTCCTTTATGTCACTCTATAGAATGGTGATACCCAGTTCTTTATGTAACTCTATACAATGGTGGCACAAATTCCTTTAAATCACTCCATAGAATGGTGATACCCAGTCCTTTATGCCATTCCATAGAATGGTGATACCCAGTCTTTTATGTCACTCCATAGATTGGTGATACCCAGTCCCTTTAGGTCATAGAATGGTGAAACCCAGTCCCGTTATGTCATAGAATGGTGATACCCAGTCCTTTATGTCACTCCATAGAATGGTGATACCCATTCCTTTATGTCACTCCATATAATGGTGATACCCATTCCTTTATGTCACTCTATAGAATGGTGATGCCCAGTCCTTAATGTCACTCCATAGAATGGTGATACCCAGTCCTTTATGTCACTCCATAGAATGGTGATACCCATTCCTTTATGTCACTCTATAGAATGGTGATACCAAGTCCCTGTATGTCACTCATAGAATGGTGATACACATTCCTTTAAATCACTTCATAGAATGGGGATATCGAGTCCCTGTATGTCACTCATAGAATGATGATACACATTCCTTTAAATCACTTCATAGAATGGTGATACCTAGTGACAAGAACGCAGGCTTAAATAGAATTATAGTTATATACATTTCAAGATATTAAAACATAGAAGATAACACCACAATGTCCTGGTTCCAAACAAAATATTTAATCGGTTAATTTTAAGAGCTAGACATACATACATAATCCATCGATATGGCTAACGGCTGCATGAGCCACCCAGCCTACACCGAATACTGTGCCATAGTTCGCGACCTTGCAAGTTGCGGTGTGTGCCTGTGTCATGAGTTCATATCTATTCCTGGAGCGGCCGACTGATGAGTGTGGGGCGGGGTCCCTGGTAGAGGTGTCAGCGACATATCTATCCACGTCTGGTGACCGTGACGGCGCGGACGTCGTAGCGAGCCGCGCGCGGGTCATCCCACCGGATGTCACTCACTCATTGGTGAGAGGGCGCTGCCGGTGGCCTCTTCGCCTGAGTTGACTGACGTCACGCCCAAAGGACCCTGGCGAATGCGCGCATGATCTACATGTTTACGATTACTCCCAATGTCGGAATGAGAATAACATTGACTTAATGCAACTCGGAATGTTGTGTGACTCAAGAACGTTACAGACTCAAGAACGTTAAAGTTACTCAGACAGCAATATTGACAATGATTTTTTTTTTATGCTTTAAATGGAAATGGTGTATTAAGTACTAGGTGTATAAGAACACATATATTGTGTACAATGAATAATACGACATGTTGTTAAACCTGGATGTTTTTCGGAAAGATTTTGTCCTATGTTGGGACATGTAGGTCATAAATTGATGTATGAGCAGCTTTAAGACTATCTCTGTTGCTATGGTACCATGGCCTTTTCTTAAATTCAGAATAATAACATGCACATATATCATGTATATTTATGTCTCTCGCTACAAAAGGGTGATATCACTGGCTCGTTCCCTGTATTGTAACAGAATAACAAAGAGTTATGTAAGTAGTTGGATAGGGCAACTTTATTGCCGTGAATACAAAGTTCACGAGTATTAGGGGCAGAAAAACCACATCGCCACTGATAAACATGTGGAGAAAAACAGCATCGCCACTAATAAACATGTGGCGAAAAAACACAAATGGAAAAACATTTGGCAGAAAACATATCGCCAAGAAAATGGTGAGGCGAAAACACATCGCTAATGACAAATGTGGTGGCAAACACATTGCCACTGAAAATGAAATGTAATACGCATCTGTGGCAATCAGATGTTAGACATGAAAACATTAATGCAGGGGCGTAGCCAGCCGTACGCGCATAAGCACGTGCGCACACATTGGCCTGTGGCGGTACGTGCAATGCTGTTGTTTTCTCATGTGCAGCAGATGCGTACACTCTCTCAAGTCCCTGGCTACGCCCCTAAAATGGATACTTACTGATGTATATCTAGATATAACACATTATGTGGTACACAAAGTGGTTAATATACAACCAAGCAATCACCCTCACATCGCACAAATCTTTATTGACATAAGTCAGTACAATTCAGAATAATACAAAGCTGATTGGCAACCGGCAGAAGCCGAGGATTATTCCCACAAACAATTCGTTTTCTCTCATCTTTACTCCAATTTCCAGTTTCGTTATTCTTTTGCAGCTCCACGCCTACACTCCCCCTTGATAAACCCTTCGACGACAGTTCATCAACTATATGTGCTACGCAAATTAAACCGGTCGGTGCGTGGTTCGAGCCCCACCTGTACAAATGGCCATGCTTGTGTACCTTGACCCTTTTCACTGTGGCGATATGAGCTAGAGGTTAAAGCGTCCGACTTCAACCAACTAACGATCATCAACTAAATAATACATAAAACATTATAGTAAGAATTTACATATATATTTATTTATTTATTTATACATTAATTTATTATCACTGTAAAAACATTCTTATCTTCCTGTGGCACTTGGTGAAAGAAATCGCATCGCCGTGGACTTGTCGAACTGATATATTCACTGCATAATCACAGACTGATGAAGCATATAGATGTCATCGTGGTAAAAACAAACTTAGACTAGACAGGCCAGAACGGCGTGGGTATCCGCCATTATCACCTCACATCACGCGGGACACTGCACAAGGTAGAACCGCCTATTATCGCTCACTGCACCGCAAAATTGAACTTGGCTCCCGCCTCTGAGGCATATTTATCAAGGTCAGCGGTAGACGTCGCCCCATTAGAAAACAGCATCGTGATCGGTCGGAGCAAAATTGGCACTCTTGAGACACAGGAATATACAAATATTGTATCTTGGATATGGGATGGGCATCGGGACGGTCAAAATGCCATTGTGATGTTTATATTCCACTGTGACATTTTATCAGATTATTATAACTAAGTATAAAAGATATTATATTTAGCACGAGTATTATTCATTATTATATTGTACCATACAGCACGGTCAGAATAAAATCAGACAAGCTTCATGACAATAACAGGACGAAGTATCACGTAATGTGTATAATTGACTGCATATCTAATACAGCCTCGTCTCTTCAGCGGTTTCTTATAGAAGGAATAACAGGAAAATATCAGTTAGTTCAAAACGTCCATTTTTTTTTCATAGTATTTATCGCGCACATGACAGGCGGGAGACACAATAGTTAGCACTGACAGAGCATTTTTTTTTGTACCATATAAGAGCCGGCTGCATAAAATGGGATTGGTAGACAGCAACATCTGTGACTATTGCTCGGAAATCGACACCATAACACACAGATTTGTGCAATGCCCTGTGGTAAAACGTTTCTGGAATTGTTTTTGTGCACTGGTGGGAAAATATAATTAAGGACAGGATCGATCTGTCGGAAAAACAAATAATTCTAGGTGATGGGACGGACAATTATACATTAAATAACTGCTTGTTGCTTGGAAAACATTTTATTCATACACAGAAATGCAAGTCCCAACCAATCAGCTTCCTGGGTTTAAGGTAATCTTGCAGTACCATATTCTTATGGAGAAAACACATCCTACTAATGAGAGGGCAGGCAAATATATTTCAAGAAAGATGGGGTGTCTTTTTTCAGCCTCCTTCATCTGAGTCCTAATTTAATTTATCAAGCTCAAGTAAATGATGTATGTGTTATGCTATCGTCAACTGTGCAACGACGTTTCTGTAACAAAACTGTATTGGAACAATATTGTATGACTATCATTTCAACGAAATAATAAAAAAAAAAAAAAAAAAAAAAAGCATGAAAAGC
The DNA here is from genome assembly GCA_964019135.1 of Arenicola marina. Classification (NCBI taxonomy): domain Eukaryota; kingdom Metazoa; phylum Annelida; class Polychaeta; family Arenicolidae; genus Arenicola; species Arenicola marina. Next base: position 14,986,602 of record OZ025261.1, on the reverse strand, counting down.
ACGCGCAAAAGGGGTATTAATTAAGTTGAGACTAACACCAAAACAAACACACAATGAAGATATGATTTGGTTAATTACAAGCCAATTATGTAACCCCACCCCTCGCACCAAACCCATCCCCTGCCTCACACAAGACGCCCACGGCAGGCAGTATCACGTGGTCTACCCTATCACGTGACCAGCGCGTTCCCTGGACAGACGCTGGTTGGCTTGGCTGCCATGGAATGACGTCATGAGTGTCAGAGGAGACAGGTGACAGCGACACTAGTCGTGGCCAAGCCGAGTGACACCCATCAACGTCGTGAGGGGAGAGGCATCATCTGTCAGTGTCAGTGCGGATATTAATTATTAGGGAGAACAGACATATGTATTAATTAGTACTATCTTATCTGGGTGGGTGGTGAGTTGAAGTGGGGTGGGTGGATGGGCCTTATAATATCAAATGTGTGTTTTAGTAGATCGATCTGCCCTCTTGTGGCCTCTTGTCTCGTCACTCTGTCAACCAATCCAAATTGTATGAGTGGATACATCCTAGGATTCGCATATCTGGGGGTATTTACTTACATGTTCTGTCCGGCCAATATGCCCCACTCACCCACCGCCCAAGTCGAATTCTGAAACGACATTGACCGAAAATTCTGCGTTAATATACTTGGCGACAGAAATATGTAGTTGCCTCTTTGGCCACCGCCTTAACCCCACCCCCCCCTTCCCCCGCTGCCCGCCGCCACCATCACCACCCCCACACCCCAACTCACTATCCCTCCCCCTACTCCACCCCACCCCTGCCCTCGGCGTCGTTGAATGAGACACCGACCTGTACTATTTAGATATCGCCCCTCTAACAATATTAAAGGAGGAGGGAGGGTACGGGGGTGGAGGGGGGAGGGCTGGAGGCGGGCGGTGGAGAGGGAAGGGCGAGAGGCGCGGGGGCGGTTGGGGGGGGGGCGGCGGGGGGGAGGGACGTTGGTGCAAGGGGAGGGTTGTGAGGGGCGGGGTAGGGGGGCTTGTAGGATGAGTATATATGTAGCACTATTTATCGCAAGATCTTGTCATGTGTCAATCTAGCGGCGACCTCGGGAAGGGTGGTGGGGGGGGTGGGGGTAGGGGGGGGGGTAGGGCGAGATAGTATGAGGGGTTTGAGTATGAGAATGATGTGGGGTGGAGGGGTGGCGTGTGTCAAGTCGATAGGTTTTTCTTCGTATCTGTTCAGGGGCGGATCCAGGGGGGGGGGGGGGTTAGGGGGTTGCACCCCCCCCCCTTGGGAACCTGAACATACACTGTTAAAATCGGCTTCTCCGAGCAGCGCCTCCTCCCCCCACCCCCGGTCGCAAGTTTTAGGCAGAGAGCACCCCCCCCCGCCCCCCTCCCCCGGTCGCAATTTTTTCAGAGAGCAACCCCCCGCCCCCCCCCCCCCCTTGGCAAATTCCTAGATCCGCCCCTGCTGTTTTTCACCTTGGCCTTATCATCTTGTTTCATCTTAATCCACTAAATTATCAATTAATTGCAATGTATTTGCCTCTCTACCTGTCTAAATCATTTATTAATGTTACTCTTTGTCACTGCCATTTATAGTGACAAGGCGTTACTTGCCTTAAAACACAAATTGATAACACCAGGACATAACCATCAGGACATAATCAGCCGCTGGGACAAGACCACCATTTGCATGCCATTACAACTGCTTGATTAATAATTCACACTATGCTTATTCACCCAATTATGTCATGTCCATATCCAAGGCCAGATACATGATTTGACAAGAGGAGGGGGGTGGGGGGGGGCACGTTCAGTACTTTCGAAAAATTTACGACTGGCGCGGGGGGTTGGGGTGTGTGGGTATTCTTGGGAGCGGTGGGTGGATTCATCCCCCAAAGGGAACAATCATTGACATCCGCTTGCTGGGGAGGGGGGTGGGGGGGGGGGGTCGGAGGTGGTGACAGCAGGAATGAAGTCAGTAAAACTCGGTTTATATATAGATGTTGTTAACAGGGTAGAAGGATTCTCTTGGTTAAAACAAACAAAACATCAAATGCAAACGCCTTAATTGTCCAACTGAAGATGGAATTAACTTTTTCATTTATATTGATTTACTAAACGATATATAACGCTTCCGGTGGCTACCAGGGATTGCTACGTATGTGTTTGATATAGGAAGCCAATTTCAGATAGTACGCATCAGTTATTTGTATTTGATTACGAATAGAAGGTGGGATCCGGTAACCAGCTTTCTAGCCCGTACACTGGCGCTCACTATATGTAGCTCGTGTCTACACATCTCCCGAGTGAAGAAATCCCATTTTCAATATGGTATCAATGTTTCAGTTCATCCTCATACGTGGCATGACATGTATCTATGCACAACGCACTTATATTTCAGAATTGACAATTGCTCCCTCTGTCACGATGGCGCTGCGCAAATTGATAGAACAACTGCGTAGCGGATTTATATAAATCACTGCCGGGGAGGTTTAGGCCTATAATAACGCATGATATCAGGTGAACCAACGAATTCCGACCTATCGCAATAATTAGCTTTTGGAAAATGATAAGTTCAGTAATATGCTGTATTAAGTGCATAGGAATTTTATTGTTCATGCCGGTAAATGATTTGATCCATATGGCGCTGAGCCCCATATGGTGAAACCGGGGCTTATAATGATGCCAAACACTGTGTCGTTCAGTATAAGAAGGAGGAGGGGCGTGTTCCCAAATCATGAAGAATAAATTTCTTTATTGCCAGATCACGATGAATTCATTGGAGAACTGCTCGCATACAAAGGAAGAGGCGGATACGTGACATAAATTGGTGATTTCCCAATTCAGGCTTATTTAGTATTCCAATTCTCAGTTCACGATTAATGGTAATCATTCATCACGGCGGTCGGCTAATATATCATTCCCAGTTCACGAAGAATTATTGTCCTCATTCGAAGTTCACGTTGAAATGAACAGCCCGTTCCCGGGGAACGGAAATATCCCCTTGCCTCCCTCCCCCCACCAGTAGAGTAGAGCCACAATTGGACTTGTTCATTATTCACATCTGCACCTGCAAGCGGTTGGTTGGTGTTTAAGACCACTTTTCGGCACTCATTTGAGAATGAATCGAATGGAATGCAACATCGGTGAGCTGGTATATACCCCGTCCCCTTCATTGATTTCCTTTACCCTCTTTTAGAATACAAGCTGTCTGCCATTGGGTTACCTTTTATCCTCCTCAGACAGGAAGCTAAATGATCAACATACCCAGTTCTAATTCGCGCGGTTGACTTCCAGTTGCTCAGAAATGCTAGTACACTGACTGTGGCTGATGGCTGATTAAAGAAGCCGAACACCACGCATACCGAGGAACAAACAATATATATATATTAGGCTATGTAAATATACCACTTCCTGTTTCGAATGCCTTATACATACCAATATGGATGGGCCCCTTGACATAATTAGGAGATCTCCGATAGGGGGCGCTCGCTAGCTCTTACCGGACAGAGTGAGTTGAACGAGCGCCATCTGCCAGGACAGTGACAATGAGAGATCAGCCATCGAACCTGTTATCGAAGAAGCAAGCTCGCACGGTGACGCTACGCAAGCTCCGCTTTTACCGCTGCTGTCGGCCGGGGGTAAATTTCCAGCTTTTGGAAAAACGGTCAAATCAGCTGTAATTGCTTGCAGCATTATAATTTTCAAGAATAAAACGTTAAAATAACGAGCTCTGTGCATCTGATACAGTACAAAACATCTTGTACCCTTTCGAAAACGTTATAATGGTGACTGAACTCTTTCTTTTCATCACCTGATATCGTGTGTTATTAGGCTCAGGCTGGGTCCTCGGCACTAATTTGTAGGAGTGCGCGGCGCAGTTGTCCTGTCAATTTGCGCAGCGCCGCCCTGCGAGCGAGTGGGCAAATGCATTGAGGCAGTAGGCGACGACAGAGATATAATGGAGCCCTAGCGGAGTGAGTCCACACATACCCTGTTAGGGAGGGAGCAAGATGACATGTTTTGTCAAAGCAGGTGGGGCAGGGTGGGTGGGTGTACAAAATCTCATAACTCAATTTTATCCTATTTAGCATGCTCATCCCCCTTTCCAAATGCTACCCCCCGCCCCCCTCCAAAAAAATGAATTAAGTGACTTATGTTAACCAATGAGAGTCTGCATTAATACTAAAATTGCGCACTTTCTGAGAATCCCGCCTCACCTTATATCAGGCATTTCTGTTAGACAGTCAACCTTCATCTCTGATTCAGTGCCCAATAATAATATTGACATCTCGCATCCATTATGATGTGCTGGTCAATGTCAAGATGTCGCGAAGGGGACGTTATGAACTGAGCGAATTTTAGTTCTTAAAGTTGCATATCGAGCTCTTTCCCGCCAAAACTAAGGAGGTCAAAATACAAAAAAGAATCAGTCCTTGAATCATTCAAGATTTCTTTTGTCTATGCTTCATGCATGCCAGATTGCCAAATGGAGTCTCTTAGCCTTGACCGTTATATCAATTTACCACAAGTGTTCATTTTAGTGGTAAACGTCATCAGTTTGTGTGCCGAGACAGAGTTCTGTAGTGTCCCGGGATAGACACGTTTGCCACACCACAGCCGAAACGACGATGTTTATCAGGTTTCTGAATTTGTAGAAGGAAACAATCGAGTTTTCTGCAAATTTTGATATTATTTTCGACTGGGCTTAGTTTTGGCCGGAAAGAGCTCGATATGCAACTTTAATATTTACAATTTCAGACTTGCAGAACCAACTCAGATGCAATCATCTCGTTGACGCTTTGCTGTGCAATCTGATCCAGTCACAGTACCAGTATCTTCGGAATTAAAAATGTAAAAGTCAGACTTTCCGATGATATACATCAGCAAGCGACATTTTGTAGATGGAACCCAGAGGCAGATCCTGGGGAGGTGGGGGGGGGGGGGGGGGGTTAGCTAACATAACAATAACGCGAGTTAGCGGGGCTTTAGCGAAGAAGCCTGCCCGATTTTCGAATATGAAGGGCTGCTACAGGTTGATGAAGGGCCAATAAAATGTCTAACGCCATGCAAAACTCGCGCTATTAATATTGTTACGAGTTGCATTTAAGTTCTAGTTTACCTCACATATGTGCTGGGCGTTAACATGTCTCCTTGCTTCTTTTGTTTAATTCGCATACAACGTTCGAAGTAAAATGTTTGCCGCTTACAAGCCTTCTCAGATCTTGTGAGCCAGTCGCTTCTGTCAATTATTTGACACCATAAGTCTATATCAGAATTTCGTGCCCAAGTAGCTAGGCAACTAAGCGGCTAGGCGGGCCATTTAAATCAATAACCACAATTCTTGTGTGTGTGACGTCGTGTTTCATTGTTCTACGAAATGCAACTATGACAACGATTGTCTGTTGAAAGGGCGGAAGGACCGTTTGGGCCAGATTACAGGATTTTAGCAGGCCTTCAGATTCAGTACTAGTTAACACGACCATCAACTCGTAATCTTCGATTGTCCATGTATACAACCACTTTGGGAAAGATTGGCAACATGGTTAGAGGTGGTTGCCAGAATTAATTTTGCTGCGTTATTATCAGTTAAAAATATTTTACTGGGAATGACAGATGTTTCAAATAGTAACTTGTTAAATCATATTGTGCTCATTATTAAGAGATATATCTTTGTATCAAAATGGAAAAGTACAATTCCAACTTTCCAAGGGGGCATAACATGTTAAATCATATTGTGCTCATTATTAAGAGATATATCTTTGTATCAAAATGGAAAAGTACAATTCCAACTTTCCAAGGGGGCATAAATGCCATTCATGGCTGGAATCACATTAGGAAATTCCAGACGAAGTGGCAACCCATCCAACCATTTTTTTTGACATAGGAGATATAATTTTTTGTTAATGTTATGTACATTGTGCGTGATGTAACTTTATCATATGTGCTGTAATTGAAATAAAAATAAACAAAACCCAAAAAATCAAAAAAAAATCAACTCGTAATGATGAGTAAGCCCCCCATTAATAGGGCTATAAAGATGTGTTCGCCTAGACTTCCGGTTTAATCATTTTGGGGACAAACAAACGAAGCACGTGTTCGGAACGAGTTTAGAGTCTCTGCGCACACTGGTATCCTGACTATCTGTGACGTAGGCGTGACGTGTATTTTACGCAAAGAGAAAGACTGGGAACCAGACTTCCTGCGCAAAAGCCAGGCGTCCAGGGGTGGGTCCATTGCGGAAGGACTAGGATAAACAAAATTTAAGAAATATAGCTGCCCAAAACTGAAAAAACTGGCGTTTCTTTCCATTTCCTACTAAAATGAGGCATTATGACGTCACACGGATTCTCCCAAGGTGACAACGTTTACGCAGCGCTTCAAACAGAAAACTTACAAAGAATCAAGAAACTTTGTCTTTCCGTGATCAAAAAGTTGTACGAAAGCACTGATCTTGTTGACCTTTACCATCTGGTATAATGACGCATCAGTGTGATGTTACTCCATACACTGCACATTTTGGCAGCGGAATGGTTAAGTCGATGACTTGCTCTCGCCATTTTTGTTACCGTACAGGCAGGTGGAACTCTGTGACGTCACTCGATGTTCGCGGAACTCGAGAAAGCTCGGCAGGGTTAAACTTAGAACGCTATTTTTTGCTTTCCAGAGTTTTGAAGACGGATTTTCCTTGTATACTCCGAACGTTCTGCCCTTCATCGCCTCCAAATATTTTAACGTATACCTCCCATAGCCATGTTTAGTGAAATGGGACTCATAGTCTTTAGAATAAACCTGGAAAGAAATTGAATCATAGCTGCGTATACTTCAACGTGAAGCACGTGTGTTTGTTTGCTTCCAAAAATGAAGCCTCGCGGCCAGATCGCGAGAACTGTATAGCCCTATTGTCCTCGCCCGGTCAGTCCATATAAGGAGTGCTGTTGCGTAACCATAGATACCGCTCGCAGACATGCCAGTCATGATGATTATTACGTCATACGACATGGAAAACACCGCGCAGCACATTAGATCGCCTGACACTGACAGTCATTCATGAGACAACCGCATTCTGGCTCATCAACTGTCTAACCGCTCATTTATTATATAAATATACTCCGATGGTTATAATTCTGATATGCACAGAACTTCAGTAGTTAGTTGTGCATCCAATGACAGCTTTAGCCGATGTTTTGTGTGAAGCGAGTGAAAGCAAACAACCCGAAGGTAATCAGAACGTACACGCCGTTTATGCTAGGTATTTACATAAAGCATAAGTATCCCTGTCTCGTGAGTTCTCGATCAGATCCCGTAGTGACTGTACAGCCCTAGTGTAATAGCTAACACGACCATCAAGTCATGTTAATATAACAACAGCGCGGGTTAGCGGGTCATTTTATTATATCGCTGCGCTGTCTGACGAACGACACATCGACATGATCTTCCAGGCAGCAAAAGCCAAACTGCAAGGACGGGATACCCGAGTCAGCCGTGACTACCCACACGAAATCCGGGCTGCGAGACAGGAGCTTGGACGGAAGCTGTGGGAGCTCCGAGATGCAGGGCACGACGCCTATATCGCCTTTCCAGCACGACTGGTCGTTAACGGGGAGACGGCGGAGGATAAGTTCCCCAGGTGGCATCAGCGGAGAGCCAGAATTGCAGCGAACGCCAGCGGAGATGCCTAGGACAGCCGGAGGCTCTCGTGTATATCTGTCTGCTCATGGAATGCACAAGGAATAATAAGCAAGGGGGTATCTAAGTTGGATTTAACAGATGTCAGGGAAATGTTGTTTAAACATGACATCATTTGTATTTGTGAAAGCTGGTTAAACTCTACTTTGAATTATGATTTAACCGGGTATGAAAACATCGCGTTTCACCGTCGGAGACGAAGAAGAGCCAAGAGAGACTCTGGGGGGCTTGTTGTGTACTTTAAGACGGAGTTAAGTAGAGGTATTGAGTTTGTTAAAAACTATGACGATGATTTGGTTTGGCTTAAACTAAAAGGTTCATTTTTCGGTCGGCAGAGGGATATTATGTTGTGTTTATGCTATGTTGTGCCCGATCCCGATGGTTCATCCAGGAAGGAAGTGTCTGATTTTGATGCTCTGAGCCAGGTAACCGACGATATGGCCCTCTTTGAGTCCTCACTGGGGGAAGTGGATTATATGTTGGTTGGTGACTTTAACTCCAGGACAGGTGTGGTTCACGATTATGTGGACAATGATAACGATATATATGTACCAGTGCCGGATGTATATGAAACAGACGAAACGTTTGAAACTAGATGTTCTAGAGACAAGACAGTAACGCCAAATGGCACGAAGCTATTAGATTTGTGTAAAGCTTGTCATCTTCGCATTGTTAATGGAAGAATAGGTGAAGATAAAGGGGTTGGTGAGTACACTTTTCACTCTAGCCGAGGTAGCAGTGTCGTCGATTATATTATATGTTCCCCACACCTGTTTAAGGAATTGGCTAACTTTAAAGTGTGTGATATTGCGCAAGAAGGGTCAGATCATAACGCGCTGTCATGTGTGTTAAACGCCAGATATGTTGCTAAGAACCCTGTGAATACATGTAGCCCTAAATTAGTTTGGAAACAGGAGAAGAGAGATGTATACGTGGCGTCGCTAAATGATAAATTGCCCACCATTGAACAAATTGTATCAGACATTGGCTCTTGTAACAGCGCAGAAACGATTGAGGATAAGATACGCAATCTCACCGACGTTATTAACGATGTTGCTAAACCTCTTTTCCTGACGGGAACCAAAAGCACGAAAAGCAACACGCGAAAGCTTAGACCAGCATGCTACAGCGCTACTGTTGAACAAAAGCGAAACAGCTTCATGAGGTGTCTGAATTTATATAGAAAGCGCGGATCTGATCAGGATAGATGTGATATGATAGCAGCTAGAAAGGCCTTTAAGGAAGCAGTCCGATCACATAAGTGGGAACGAGAGAAGAAAGATACACATGACCTACTTCAAGCACGGTATAAGAACGCCAAACTATATTGGAAGTTATTAAAAGGAGTGAAATCGCGGCGTAAGAATAACATTTCTTCGCACGTCTTTTATGAATATTTTAAGGGCTTAAATACCCCGGATTATGATGTGGATGACGTTGACGAGTCAGTAGCGAGCCTTGTAGATGGCGATGTTGACGAAACATATTTAGAGCTTAGCACTGAGTTTGTGTATGAAGATATCCGTAACGCGGTCTCACAATTAAAACTCAACAAGACTCCAGGATGTGACATGATTATCAACGAGTTTATTATACACGGAATTGATATACTTGTCATCCCCATAACGAAACTTTTTAACCATCTCTTGATGAAAGGTTGCTTCCCTAGTGTTTGGTCGGAAGGTTTAATTATACCGCTATATAAGAAGGGAGATATCGACATGGCTAGCAACTACAGAGGTATCACACTATTGAGCTCACTGGGCAAGCTGTTTACACGAGTTATTAATAATCGTCTAGATAACTGGGCTGATGAATACGGTATCCTGTTGGAAGCACAGGCAGGTTTCCGTAAAACATACAGTACTGTCGATCAGATATTTGTACTTCAAAGTCTTGTGTCTCATGCTTTAGAACAGGGGCGTCGTCTATATTGTGCTTTTATCGATTTCAGAAGAGCCTTTGATGGAGTAAATAGGAAGTGTCTGTGGTTTAAGTTAATCAAAAATGGATTAAGGGGACAGCTTTTGAAGGTTATACAGAATATGTACGAACAGGTCAAGTGCAAAGTTTTACATTGTGATGGCACGACCTCCGAAAGCTTCGACTCCGCTATTGGAGTTCGGCAAGGCGAGACACTGTCGCCCTTCTTGTTTTCTATGTATATAAATGACATGGAGGAATATATTAGGAGACAAGGGGTAGAAGGAATCTCCATAGGACAAACGAAGTTATTTTTATTGCTGTACGCTGATGATGCTGTCTTAGTCTGCGAATCTGAGGAAGAGCTACAGAAGTCATTAGATGCCTTAAAACGATATTGTGACGAGTGGAAATTAGTAGTGAACAGTGGCAAAAGCAAAGTGATGATTTTTCACAAAGGAGGAAGTTTACGTAAAAGCCTCAGGTTTTATCACAACGGGGAAGAAATCGACATAGTTAACACTTTCTGTTATTTAGGCGTTGTATTGTCCTCTTCTGGCAAATTTTACCAAACGCAGAAAACTTTGGCTGATCAAGCTACGAAGGCTTTATTCCAGATGGAGAAATATGTCTGTAAATTTCACTCTCTCCGTCCTACCCATCGTATGGAGTTATTTGACAAATTGATAAGCCCAATATTGAATTACGGTGCAGAAGTTTGGGGTTTCCATACTGGCCAGGCAATCGAACGAATTCATACTAAATACTTGAAAAAATCTTTGAAGGTTAAAACCAGTACCCCAAACCATATAGCTAGGAGTGAACTCGGCAGATTAGACATGAAAACTCAGAGGTTGGTAAAAATAATCAATTACTGGGTAAAGGTTATACATTTGAATGATTCACGGTATGTTAAGCGATTGTATAAGGTGCTGTTGGAAGATTTAGAGTTAGGACGACGTAACTGGGCGTTGCTGGTACGTGATTCGCTAATGTCGCTGGGGATGGGGGATGTCTGGCTCTGGCAGTCCGTTGGAGATATCCAGGCGTTCATGTACCTCTTTAAGCAGCGGGCGAAGGATTGTTATTTTCAAACGGTACAAGCCGAGCTATCGGAAACCTCTCGTGGTACGCAATATTTACAATATAGTGTTTTGCCCATGCTTCCTTCATACTTTGCTAATGTGGAAAAGAACAGATTTATGTATTCCTTAATTAAGCTCCGAACCTTTAGCCACCGCCTCCGCATTGAAACTGGGAGATGGCACAAGCCAAAGCCACTGCCCGTGGAAGAGAGGTTGTGTAGCGAGTGCGGGTTGTTAGATGACGAAGTCCACTTTGTTCTTGTATATCGCTTGCATGATAATCTCAGAGAGAGCTTAATCCCACCGTATTATTGGAGACTACCAAATAAAGATAAATTTTTAGCACTAGTTATGTCACAGAGCACGAAATTACAGAACAGATTGTCTGAATATGTTTATCTGGCCAGCAAGATGAGAGAACCTGAATGACGTTCCAGTGTACTATTGTATGAACCCGCCACATGTCATTATGTGTGTTGCATCTTTTCAACACGAGGGCCTCGGGCTCATTGTTGCTTTGAAATAAACTAAAACTATTATAACGGGTCGATGGTCGTGTTAACTGGTATAATAGCATTACATCTGAAGGCGGACGGACTCTCCAGGATCCGTATTTGTTGCAAACAAGTTACCGTGTCCTGTTGGGCAAAACTGTCCCATATCCCATGTTCGGTGGCCCGCTACTATTCATATGATGTTTTATAGTGCATTAAAAAACTGACAGTTGCTACAAGAGGGGTTGAGGAGAGAGGGGGTGGCGAAGCTAGGGGTAATGTTATAGGAAAAAACACTGGGGGGGGGGGGGGAGGTGGCGGTGTACAGGCTGGGGAAGGTGGACGTAATGAAGGTGGTAGTCTGAATGCGAGAGGAAGGGGGTGAATATGATAAAGGTGGCTGAACGCGGTATGCATCCTGGTGGTGTCACAAGGGGACGGAGAAGGGTGGGAGAGGAAGCGGGGGGGGAGGAGAGAGGGAGTGAAGGGTTGTCAACTCCAGCTACTGGGTTCAAACTGGCCGAGGCCTCTTCAGAATGCACGCGGTAAATGTACCGGAACTGGTTTAAATACCGGACACCTCCGACGGCGACTCACTCACAGTATCAGCGCCCAACGCCAGAGAACCGCCTGGAAACCAACATTTAAATCTAACGAGATCCCCGTACATACGGACACATTACCAGTCAGTCAGGTGAGTCGGCGTATTAAGTCGTTGTTCTGCTAGAAAGCTGCATATGGAGCACACATTCACCTGCAAAACATACTAATAAATTATTGTTTCCAAGAAATCAATTATTTACCTACTATTTTATAGAATTATTTTACATATTTTGTGCATAAATACAAATATACAGATTAGTAAATCACTGAGTAATTTGCGGCGACGTTGTGTTCTACGTCATAAATTTTTTTACAAAAAAACTGCTCATACAGAAATTTCCCCAATTTCACAATCTTTTGCAGCGATACATATTCTTGGAACAGTATGAATGCCCTGTTATTTATTACTTTCAAATGCATCATTTTCATTAAAAGAAAACTATTTCTCATGGAAAATATTACTGTAATAAGTAATTAATAATTAACACCAAATGACTGCCAACAGTCTATATTCATGTAATCATTTTCTCTGGCATAAACATGTGATATATAGCCTGGCCACAACACAACACAATATATCATGTTTCGTCATGAGGGTGACTTTGAGATAGTTGGCGACTATAGCCGGAATGGTTTGCTTCAGTCCCACCCGTTATTTCGTTATTTTCATATGTAATTTGTTCTAATGCTGAAAATATGACCAAGTTTAATTGAGTGCACATTCGTACAATTGGTACGTGGTACATACAGGCTTGGCGTAGTACACTGGGTACAGGACACAGAGCCGGACAGACAGGGCGTAGTACATTGGGTACCGGGTACAGATAGACAGAGCATAGTACACTGAGTACAGGACACATAGCCAGACAGACAGGGCGTAGTACACCTGCTAGCTATGCACCAAGGATAAGGGATGGTAATTTAAATCTGTTTTCCGCAGGCTGCCGCCGTCATGAGCTCAACTATCTTAGACTTCAATGATGACCGATGCAGGAAACTCGGGATATGCCAGTTGGTATTCGGCATTGTTGTCTTTGTACTGGACATCGTCTGTATCGCCATCTCAAGGTACACTTACTTCCAAGGACTATGGGCCGGCATCTTTGTGAGTATCTGTTATCGACAGTGGCTTACGCTATAGTCCGCCTGTGTCTACTGTGACACTAAAATAAACAAGTCCACCTGAATATATTAGCTGTGTCAAATGAGCCATACACATATTTTATTTCACTACGAATCTACGGTTGCTTATTCTTGTTTGTTTCAACCCTCGTTCCGCATCACATCAACCCCCACCTCCCACCACCCCAACTCTATCTCTCCGCTACAACTCCCCACTCACCACCCCCACTCCCAATCGCTCCGCGTCAACCCCCCACCCTGCATCGCCTTGCATCAACCCCCACCAACTCAAATCTATCTCTCCGCTCCAACCCCCCACCCACCACCCTCACTCCTAATCGCTCCGCCTCAACCTACTCCGCATCGTTCTGCCTCAACCCCCCATCACCCCCACGCCCTATCGCTCTGCCTCAACTCCCCCACCACCATCTCACCCCCACCCCCTTCTCCCTATCTATTGGCCTCAACCGCCCCCCCCACCCCCCACTGCCCTCTCACCCCATCCCCACTCCTTATCTCTCTGCTTCCACCCCCATTCCCTATCTCTATCACCCCCCCCCCACCCCCACCACCACTTCCACTCCTTATCTCTCCACCCGGCCCCCCATACACCCCGACAGGCCATCATAGCCGGTTCGCTGGGGATCGCCGCGGCGAATAAGAAGACTACCGGTCTGGTGGTGGCCACAGGCAGCCTGTCTGTTTCCGCCGCCACGGTCGCTTTCGTCGCACTCATCTTCTGCTTCATGTTCACTGCTGGGGCGGCCGCTGTCGGCTTGACGGTAAGCAAGGTGCATTCTACTATTCAATGTGCTGCGTGCCTTTTGAGCCTTTATCAATATAGACATTACTAAATCACATTAAACGGAAAAGTTATTCTTCACTCACAACAAATCTCATGTTCCAAAAGAAAAATAAATAAATTACGGCTTATATAAAATACGTAATTACAAACGCAAGTGATCTGGTCAATATTGCTCGTATCCCTAGTATTTTAATTCTTTATAATTTATCTTTTAACAGGTTCTGGTTGCCTTGTATGTAATCGAGGGGCTACTCTTCATCTCTGAGCTTATTGTGGCCATCATCCACTGCGTCAACACCTTCCGGCCCTCGAGTTCTGAATCTCCGACCTAGACAATGACGTCACTTCCTACTTGGGTGAGTATGTGAACATACAAGCATTGAATTGTTGGTGTTCTAGAGTCGCTTTTGCGCACACAAAGATTTAGCCATGTCAATGGAATGGCGTTGGATGATACAGGCCCCAGGGCGCGAACCCATGTCCTGTTGATCTGAAGGTTCATCCTGCTTACCGACTGAGATAAAACCATTGTTCAAAAGTCCGTGTATTGTTAAAACAAGAATTCTTTTTTTGCAGTCAAGTCTGCTGTCTACAGGAGATCCCCAGCTGATTGACATCCGAAGACGCTGAATATTGTCATTGATATGTCCTTATGGCTCTCGTAATTGCAATTAGTCGTAGTTACTGACATACTCATTTAATCATCAATAATTGAACACTTGCTTGCTTGCTAAATAAGTAAAAGATGTTACTAATATCGTTGACCTAAAAAACAATATCGTGGTTGCTCACACTCTGTCTGCGCAATTTTTTAAAAAATAAATATGTATCTGAAGTTACACTGTGTCTGTTGGTTGATTTACGCTTTACGACTTTGAGTTCGAAATTTGAGCAAGATATGATGCACTTGATGGCGTATTAGAACAAAATAGTCCAGGCCGTATCGAATTAAGCAACTTTTCCATAACTTACCCTATGCATTCCGCCCTTGCTACATCATACCTTATATACCACCCTTTCTACAGCATAGATGATGCAAGCAAACTCGGGGACTTAGAGGGTTATGTCCTCCCCCCCTCCTGCCCATCGGCTCAAGCGGAGTCGTTGTTTTTTAGTCTATCTCTATTTATCAACACCCCTCCCTCCCTCCCTCCACGAATAACTCGACATATCTTAGATATTATTATTCTTATTATTAGTATTAATAACTTACTTATTCAAATCAACAACCCCCGTTACAATAATTACCCCCTTCCACACCTCCATCCCCATGCGCACCACCGCAACCACTCCCTTTATCCACCCCACCCCCATCGCCACCTCCATCCCCCCAACGATCCCCATGCCCACACCTACCCCCATCGCCACCTCCATCCCTCCAACCATCCCCATGCCCACACCTACCCCCATCGCCACCTCCATCCCTCCAACCATCCCCATGCCCACACCCACCCCCATCGCCACCTCCATCCCCCCAACCATCCCCATGCCCACACCTACCCCCATCGCCACCTCCATCCCTCCAACCATCCCCATGCCCACACCTACCCCCATCGCCACCTCCATCCCTCCAACCATCCCCATACCCACACCCACCCCCATCGCCACCTCCATCCCCCCAACCATCCCCATGCCCACACCTACCCCCATCGCCACCTCCATCCCTCCAACCATCCCCATGCCCACACCCACCCCCATCGCCACCTCCATCCCCCCAACCATCCCCATGCCCACACCTACCCCCATCGCCACCTCCATCCCCCCAACCATCCCCATGCCCACACCCACCCCCATCGCCACCTCCATCCCTCCAACCATCCCCATGCCCACACCCACCCCCATCGCCACCTCCATCCCTCCAACCATCCCCGTGCCCACACCTACCCCCATCGCCACCTCCATCCCTCCAACCATCCCCATGCCCACACCTACCCCCATCGCCACCTCCATCCCTCCAACCATCCCCATGCCCACACCCACCCCCATCGCCACCTCCATCCCCCAAACCACCCCCATGCCCACACCCACCCCCATCGCCACCTCCATCCCCCCAACCATCCCCATGCCCACACCTACCCCCATCGCCACCTCCATCCCTCCAACCATCCCCATGCCCACACCCACCCCCATCGCCACCTCCATCCCCCCAACCATCCCCATGCCCACACCTACCCCCATCGCCACCTCCATCCCCCCAACCATCCCCATGCCCACACCCACCCCCATCGCCACCTCCATCCCTCCAACCATCCCCATGCCCACACCTACCCCCATCGCCACCTCCATCCCCCCAACCATCCCCATGCCCACACCTACCCCCATCGCCACCTCCATCCCCCAACCATCCCCATGCCCACACCTACCCCCATCGCCACCTCCATCCCCCCAACCATCCCCATGCCCACACCTACCCCCATCGCCACCTCCATCCCTCCAACCATCCCCATGCCCACACCCACCCCCATCGCCACCTCCATCCCCCCAACCATCCCCATGCCCACACCTACCCCCATCGCCACCTCCATCCCCCCAACCATCCCCATGCCCACACCCACCCCCATCGCCACCTCCATCCCTCCAACCATCCCCATGCCCACACCTACCCCCATCGCCACCTCCATCCCCCCAACCATCCCCATGCCCACACCTACCCCCATCGCCACCTCCATCCCCCAACCATCCCCATGCCCACACCTACCCCCATCGCCACCTCCATCCCCCCAACCATCCCCATGCCCACACCTACCCCCATCGCCACCTCCATCCCTCCAACCATCCCCATGCCCACACCCACCCCCATCGCCACCTCTATCCCCCCAACCATCCCCATGCCCACACCTACCCCCATCGCCACCTCCATCCCCCCAACCATCCCCATGCCCACACCTACCCCCATCGCCACCTCCATCCCCCAACCATCCCCATGCCCACACCCACCCCCATCGCCACCTCCATCCCCCCAACCATCCCCATGCCCACCCCCACCCCCATCGCCACCTCCATTCCCCCAACCATCCGAATGCCCAAACCTACCCCCATCGCCACCTCCATCCCCCCAACCATCCCCATGCCCACACCCACCCCCATCGCCACCTCCATCCCCCCAACCATCCCCATGCCCACCCCCACCCCCATCGCCACCTCCATCCCCCCAACCATCCCCATGCCCACACCCACCCCCATCGCCACCTCCATCCCTCCAACCATCCCCATGCCCACACCCACCCCCATCGCCACCTCCATCCCTCCAACCATCCCCATGCCCACACCCACCCCCATCGCCACCTCCATCCCCCAACCATCCCCATGCCCACACCTACCCCCATCGCCACCTCCATCCCTCCAACCATCCCCATGCCCACCCCCACCCCATCGCCACCTCCATCCCCCCAACCATCCCCATGCCCACACCTACCCCCATCGCCACCTCCATCCCTCCAACCATCCCCATGCCCACACCCACCCCCATCGCCACCTCCATCCCTCCAACCATCCCCATGCCCACACCTACCCCCATCGCCACCTCCATCCCCCCAATCATCCCCATGCCCACACCTACCCCCATCGCCACCTCCATCCCTCCAACCATCCCCATGCCCACACCCACCCCCATCGCCACCTCCATCCCCCCAACCATCCCCATGCCCACACCTACCCCCATCGCCACCTCCATCCCCCCAACCATCCCCATGCCCACACCTACCTCCATCGCCACCTCCATCCCCCCAACCATCCCCATGCCCACACCCACCCCCATCGCCACCTCCATCCCCCCAACCATCCCCATGCCCACACCTACCCCCATCGCCACCTCCATCCCCCCAACCATCCCCATGCCCACACCTACCCCCATCGCCACCTCCATCCCTCCAACCATCCCCATGCCCACACCTACCCCAATCGCCACCTCCATCCCTCCAACCATCCCCATGCCCACACCCACCCCCATCGCCACCTCCATCCCCCCAACCATCCCCATGCCCACACCTACCCCCATCGCCACCTCCATACCCCCAACCATCCCCATGCCCACACCTACCCCCATCGCCACCTCCATCCCTCCAACCATCCCCATGCCCACACCTACCCCAATCGCCACCTCCATCCCTCCAACCATCCCCATGCCCACACCCACCCCCATCGCCACCTCCATCCCCCCAACCATCCCCATGCCCACACCTACCCCCATCGCCACCTCCATCCCCCCAACCATCCCCATGCCCACACCTACCCCCATCGCCACCTCCATCCCTCCAACCATCCCCATGCCCACACCCACCCCCATCGCCACCTCCATCCCCCCAACCATCCCCATGCCCACACCTACCCCCATCGCCACCTCCATCCCTCCAACCATCCCCATGCCCACACCCACCCCCATCGCCACCTCCATCCCCCCAACCATCCCCATGCCCACACCTACCCCCATCGCCACCTCCATCCCTCCAACCATCCCCATGCCCACACCCACCCCCATCGCCACCTCCATGCCCCCAACCATCCCCATGCCCACACCTACCCCCATCGCCACCTCCATCCCTCCAACCATCCCCATGCCCACACCCACCCCCATCGCCACCTCCATCCCCCCAACCATCCCCATGCTCACACCCACGAAAACGAGGCATTATGACGTCACACGGATTCTCCCCGGTGACAACGTTGGCGCAACGTTTCAAACAGAAAACTTACAAAAATGAAGAAACTTGGTCTTTTTGTGATCCAAAAGTGATACGAAAACATCCAACTGGTCTTATTTTATCTTTACCATGTGGTTTAATGACGCACCCGTGTGTTGTTACTACATGACTGCACATTTTGACTGGTTAAGTCGATCACTTGCTCTCGCCATTTTTGTTACCGCGAAACTCTGTGACGTCACTCGCTGTTTGGTGAACTTGCGAAAGCCCGGTGCAAGGCTAAATTTAGAACGTTATTTTTAGCTTTCGAGTGTTTTGAAGGCGGATTTATCCTTGTATATTCCCAAAGTTCTGCGCTTCATCGCCTCCAATTATTTTAACGTATATCTCCCACAGCCATGTTTAGTGAAATGGTACCCATAGTCTTTAGAATAAACCTGGAAAGAAATTGACTCATAGCTGCCTATACTTCAACGTGGAGCACGTGTGTTTGTTTGTCCCCAAAACTGACGTCTCGCGGCCTGATCGCGAGAACTATATAGCCCTATAGCAAGGTAAGAGAACTCTGTATTGGTGATTCTTTTATGAAAGTATATCCAACCACACACCCTATGGGGAATTTTTATTATACTTTACCGTACCGTTAAAAAAAATCTTCATTTTACTAGTTTGCCCCCATTTCACAATATGACCCAAACTTGACACTCACTACGAATTTGTAATTTTGCTACAATTTAGTTCTATATTAAGTCATTATCACCAGTAATAGCTCTTTGGAAAGCTTAAACGTAGTGCAATGCAGGAATGATATTAAAAATGTAAATAGTATCCATAAAAAAGTGAAATGATGCAAAATCAGGACAGTTTTTTGCCAAAGTTGACACCGCGCCACTTTTAAAAACTTAGTACAGAACAAACATAGTTCTTGTCAGAAAAATAAAGAACAATATAGTTAGCGGCGCAAACTTTCCCTAGAAACAGGTCCTGAAGCTTGAAAATGTTACTACACAAATATTTTTCGGCACAGCTTATTTCACACCAATTATCAGTAATTTACGCCTCGTATTCACATTTTATTAAATCTGGTTCTATATAATGTTTTCCGATATAATTATGATCTACACTAATGTTTTTTAACTGTTTACACGTTTTCTCGACTTCACAGTTTTTTTCTTCTTGAATTTTCCGAATTTATCACCATAATAAGAGCCATTCTCTTGGAAATACCCTGCGAATGACGTCACAAATTGGGGATTCCTCTGCGAATGACGTAACAAGTTGAGGATTCCCGCTTCAGTGACACCCGCTGATATTTGCCGATGTCTACCGAGATCTTCTCTAAATCGCCGATTATTATACGATGCTTTATTCATTTTACCTATGTCACCACTTCTTTTGCTGATTTATTCGTGCTTTGTTTCACTATGAGTGCGCAAAATCTCAGGGCTACAGCACGCCGATATTTGCCGATGTTTACCGATGTCTTCGCTAATTCGCCGTCTTATTATAGTCGATTTTTTTGCCGGCCCACACCTCACCCGCCTCAGTGACGGTGTCAGTGACTGTCGGTGACAGGAACATTCGGTGCATTATGATTGTAATGTATGTTTAATAGGGAACTACATAATCAACTTAGTCCACCACACGGTCAATATTGTTTCAATACATTTTATTTTCAAAGACGATCTACAACCGACTCATGTAAATATCCGCATAATATGTAACTGAGCCTCTCGACTACAATGGACGCCATTTTGAATGAAATGTATCACAAGCCACTGCGATATTATTGTTATTAAAACTTATGTGCTCGCAAACTGTCGAAGTAATTAACCTGACAATACGTACATAAGTCTTAAAATACTTTCATCATAGACAAGAAATTATAGTATTCAGCAAATTGGCTTCTTGTCATCGTGAAATATATAGTAAATATGTCCATATGATGATTAAGTATATAAATCCCGTTCATGGCGTTCCCTCGTTGAACAAGGATCCCAACAAGAAAAGACATAGAACCAGTGATGCTTGCTCACACTACTACGCGCTACCCGATGGTGTATAGCGGCACACACAAACACATCATTATCCGATTCATAAATAATTCTTGATATGTCTAATCTATGATTTGGGAATCTTTATCGTTTCCTCGTCGTTTGTGAACTTGTATTTACATCGAAGCCAACCGTGAGAGACGCTTCGTCAAGGTTCGCAGGAACAGGATCAGGCCGGGGCGACAGCTAGCGAATGAAGGAATTTTTACGGGAATGGACTGATTTATGCTGTCATTCATTTACTGACGTCACTGTTGTTTTTATCCAGTCATGTGATGGGAAAAGGCCTTCGGACATGTCGGACAAACAAAGCCGAATGGCACTTTTTTGACAGTTTCAGAGGTATTTCTCGCTTGTACCTACCATCAGCTATGATTGCCAGTTACATACTCACGATTAAGGAAAAAGGACTCAAGCGTGGGCGGGGCTTAATGTCGGAGTATGGATCGGTCTATGTATAAGTTAATGTCCGAGGAACACGACATTACCGGATAATAATGGAGTCCGAGGGCAAAGCCCGAGGACCCATTGTTATCCAGTAATGTCGTTTTCCGAGGTCATTAACTTATGTAAAATCCACGTCCTTATGACTCAAACACACTACATTACAGTAAAGTAAAATCCACTGGTGACGTCACTCTATATTGTTCTCTCACGACATTATTTTACTGTAATGTAGTGTGTTTGAGTCATAAGGACGTGGATTTTACATAAGTTAATGACCTCGGAAAACGACATTACCGGATAACAATGGGTCCTCGGGCTTCGCCCTCGGACTCCATTATTATCCGGTAATGTCGTGTTCCTCGGACATTAACTTACACATAATGTCGTGAGAGAACAATAGAGTGACGTCACCAGTGGATTTTACTCATATAACAAGTTCATGATTTGGGTCCATCTTCCACGATAGAGCCCGCGAAATGGATTAATATAGTAACTGGCTGGCGTGATCGAGTGAGTCATACGTGAGCTATGTTGAAACATGGTTCGCCCTAACAAGGGAGAAGGACATTGATTTGACTCCAAATCTGGTTACAGGTTACAGATAAGTAACCTAAGCTGTCAGCCTAAAATACGACTGAGCGGCTTTCAAAGTCATGCGACGAAATGTATCAACAAAAGCTTCAAAACCGGAACTAATTCTAAGGATCATAGTCAATTAATGGGACTTTGGTATCATCATTGACATCATATATTGGTATATTTGGGGATTTAAATCCACAACCAGCGAGATTATAAAGGCAAGGTCAACCATGGCGTCGTTGCAGCATTTTGACGAACATTATCGAGTGTTGCAAAAAAGTTCCTTAATGTTAGCGAAAATCTCCAAGCTATTAATTGCATGTCAACATAAATAGCCTTTAGCGATGTGGACAACAGCTACCGGCGTACGCTTTATTTGTAATATATATTATCAACCAATATCGGTCCCCGGTTCGGATTTTTTGCGCCATCAAAAGACTACCTATAACATATATATATAGTGAATATATATATATATACATATATAATATATTTTGATTCTGAGATGGTAACACGCAAAGAACCTGTCTCGCAGTAGGATTTTTAGTAGGAATATAAAGCTGGGACTAACTTACATCCAATGGAAATAATACACTTTGCCACATTTGTAATAAATATGCTTTGCCTCACTAGTCATCACGTTCGGAAAATAGTTTCCGACAAAATAATAATAAATCAGATTAACGTAAATATGACACATTTGTGCTGGTGTATGTATGCTGGTGTAAAATTGCGACTTATATACTAATAATCTACAAAAAGATAGATTTGCACAGACGAGATTCGAATACCACTTGGTGACGAGTACGAGTTAAGGATAACAGTGATGCGGTTAATCTGTGACGTCAGTGGACGAGGCGCGAGCGGTTAACGTCTGTTCATAACGTAAGCTATTATGACGTATGTGATCAATATTTGTCTCTGTGACGTAAGCGATTATTGCGTTGTTATGACGTAAGTGAGTAATATGTGCTGCTGCTGTGACGTGAACGGTTAAGGTTACACACCAATAGACACCACCCCAATGATAAGTAATGGAAAAACCCAAATTTTCAACCCCATGCCAGGGAAAAATCGGTACCCATGTTTGAGTATGTGAGCCATAGGAAATATGCCATAGCGCAACCCGCCGATAATTAGAGACCATGCGAATCGGCATGTGATGAGGTCGATCGAACCGCGCACTCGTAACATCCGCATGCATGATTAAATACGTCACAGATTAATTGAACAGGCATCAGTTGGTGGTCAGGTTAACTAGTACAATAGCATTAAATCTGAAGTCCGCTAATATGCTGTATTCTGACAAATCGTTGCCATAGCGACATTGCACAGAACAATGAAACATGACGTCACGCACAAAAGAATTGTAGTTATAGCTTTAAATGGCCCGTTACCTGCCTAGTCGCCTAGTTGCACTTGCCATGTTTCTTGGAAACGATATAAGGTCAAACAGGCGACTGTGTGGAAAGGCTTGTGATTTGCAGACAGTCTGCGGACAATGCTTTTGTTCGTTGCATGCGGAAATTAAACCAAAGAAGCAGAGAGAGTCAACGCCTTAAATTCGTAATAATAGTAATAGAGCGAGTTTTGCATGGAATTAGGCATTTTATGAGCCCTTCATCAAGCTGTAGCAGCCCGCCAATTTTCATTGCCATCGCCATTAGGTTGATGTCGGGCCAAAAAAATGGCATAACGCCCCGCTAACTCGCGCTATTGTTATATTATCCTGGCCAAACCTTAGTTAAAGAAACAATATATGCAAAGACAGAAGTAATTAGTAGCCATACAACCCTGATATACGACCATATTTTAGGCACTACTTGACGGCATACACTTTTCTACGCATGACCTATTGGTGTGTAACCTTAATGCATTGTTATTTTGACGTGAGTGGATAACGTTTTGTTGTGGCGAAAGTACTTCATGCGTTGTGGCTGGGACGCGGGCGGTTAGTGGATTGCTGTGACATGAGAGGTCAGTAATAAACGTCTAACTGTCACGTAAATGTTCGATGTCTTGAGACGTAACGGTTTGTGTGTTGCAGTGACGTCAGTGGAAGGTTGTGGTTAATGTGGGTCATGTGACATGTTGATACGATATATTTGGCTATTTGTGACAATTGGAGAGCCGTATAATTAATTGACTACACACACATTAGCTCACTGGAGTGGTGACGGAGACATGTGACGTCCGCCCGAGAACAGAGCAGACAGCTCCTGGCCCGCCCGGGTGTGTATAGATATATCACGAATTGTGTGACGGTGTGCCGCTCACCACCACTACAGGATGACATTATGACATATCCTGGAGTATGACATTATGACATGTCCTGGAGAGTCATTTTATGACATATCCTGGAGTATGACATAAAGACATATCCTGGAGTATGACATAAAGACATATCTTGGAGTATGACATTATGAACAAGCCTACCTGCGGCATAGCAACCAAACCTACACTGTGTCATTATTATCAATCCCACAGGTCACAGCGACTGGTCTTACAGGGTGCCATAGTGACCAATCCTGCAGGGTACCATAGCAACCAGGCCTGCAGGGTACCATAGCGACTAATCCTACAGCGTACCATAGCAACCAAGCCTGCAGTGTGCCATAGATATCAATCCTACACGGTATCATAGCAACCAAGCCTACAGGGTATCATAGCAACCAAGCCTACAGGGTGCTATACGCCGCTTTGAAACCTCTAGGCATCACGGACATAGGAGGTTGGTTGGGGGGAGGTGCAAGACAATTTACCCACAAACCAATCAAGCAACCAATCAACCAATTAATCAACGAGCTGGCTGCCAGATCGATCAGCTCCGGTTCCACGCGTCCTTGGGTTTGGAGGGTAAAACCTCCGACTTTGACCTTGACCGTGACCGGCAGCACTTGCGGAAGGCGTTGTAGAGGAACAGATCCACAATCTCTAAGATGCTCAGGACACTTCCGCCAATCAGGAGTCCAATCAGACCGCCCAGCTCGCCTGGATGGGTGGGTGCATGAGGGGGAGGGAGGTGGGTGTGGGGGGGGGGAGAAATTGTCATAATCACACGTTAGTGCGTACAACATTAAATGCATTCTTTTGTTTAAAGGAAGCCGCCAGCTTCCTTCCTTCCGCGGGATAAATTCCAGTTGTAACGCAAGGAGGCGCCACATGAAGGGTCACAATATAAGTCACTGGCGCGTTGCTTGATATTGATGGGGGCGGGTTGGCTTAATTTGTTTCTCCTTACCAGTCGGCCGAAACGAAGTGTTAACACTCGCCAATTTAATTTAAAGATTTAAACTTTCGGTGCATATCGCGTTTAGATAGGTTTGACACCCGCTTTAATTGATTTACCAGTTACCAGTCATAAACCCATGCTCACATTGCAGCTATCTGACTCTTGAGTAAGTCTTAAATACTCCAATGTACCTTTTTGCCTAAAGTTACGACAATCCACACGTGATGTACTTACTCAGCAAGTTTTGTTCGTCGTAAGCTTTCTGTTGTGATACCTTCCTTTCCGTCAATTCCTTGTAGAACAACTCAACTTGCAAGAAATTTTTGCTGCGAAATAAAATCAAACCATTGAGATATTTTACGTTGGAATATACACATTAAGTTATGCACCTACAGAGTTCATCTCAGAATATCATATGGATGGTATTTAATGGTGCATCATGTCGCTATGACTAGACAACAATAATCTTACCCCCTTATGCAATTAAGGAAAGATAAAGCAATGGAGATGAACTGTGACGAATGGTCAAGTTAATTGAATTGAAGTAGCATTATCCTTATTACAAAACAAAAAACGTTTCAACAAAAGAACATTTACGTATCTATAAACTTTCGTAAACGTACCAATAAAACGTACGGCAACCATAAAAAGTTCGTCAACGTATCCATTACACGGTTCTTAATGTAACCATAAATCGCTCGTCAGCTTGCCTATGAACTGTGGTATCAAACATACCTATAGAAGTCCTCGCTGAGTTTGTTGCCGTCGATGTAGCCCTGGAAGTAAGCCTTCGCCGTGTTGACGGCCCCCGTCAGGTCCGTCATCTGTACCTCGAGGGCCTCGCGGGTGAAGGTGAGCACATCCTGCAGCATCTCCCAGTGGGCCGTGGCGTCCCCGTTGGGGGTCATCAGGTAGTCCGGCAGGGGCACGGACACCCCGTTGACGCTGATGGTGGTGGGCGGGGTGGCCCCCGGGTCGTTGATGCCAAACTCCTGCCAGTAGGCGCTGCTGGCCCCGATGTGGTTGTTCTCCACCAGCGCCATGATGACGTAGTAGATCTGGTTGATCTGGCGCTCGATATTGCGCACGAGCAGCATGCGGTCGTTGAGGATGCTATCCAGCCGCAGCTTCTTGCCGTTCATGGCGTTGTTGATGTCGTCGTACTTGATGCTGGCGCCGACGCTCTCCAGGGACGCGCCGTCGTTGATGTAGGACTCCCTGGAGGAGATGACACGTTCGTCGTACCGGGTCACGTAGCTGTCCATTTCGCCCACCAAGTTCATCGTCACCTGGTTGTTACCCTCAAACTCGTTCATCAACTTGGGCAGCTCCGTCTGGCACTTGTAAGCCCAGGCGTAGGCGATTAGCTGGTTCACCATGGCGACGCCCTCGCTGGCGTCGTCCAGGGCCGCTTGCACGTTATTAATGGCAGTGTGCAATTTACGGGAAGCGTTTCCCAGTTCCCAGTCGTACATCTCCTTTTCCAAAGGAGTCAGATTATTGCTCATGTTGGTGAAGCGGAGATTCTTCAAGTAGGGGACGTAGACAGCCACTAGATTCAGCCGGCTGTCCCGTAGCTTGTTCTTCAGATTGTAGTCGCCGATCTTGGCCGTGACGCGGTCCTGTAGGATGTCGATCAACGAAGTGTTGGCGTTGTCCACGCACCAGGAACACGAGTCGCCGATGTTGGGCATGATGGGCAGGATGAGGGACTTCCGCATGCGAAACTCCCTGGTGAGCGGGATGGCCTTCACGGATTTCTTCACCTCCGTGGAGCGGTCAGCCAGACTCTGAAGCGTGGCGATCAGCCCGGTGTACGTCTGCCAGATGGAGTCGTTCTGCATGGAGATGTAGTTGAGCATCTCGTCCTCGGCGCTGGTGTTAGAGGCCACCACGGCCTTGTAGTAAGGGACATCGCTCTCGGCATCGTTCATCAGCAGCTGCAGCTCGACGTGCGACTCCTGGACCCGCGTCATCAGGATTGCTTTGAAGTCGGACAGCGGCTTGATCATGTACTGCTGGATGCGGGCCTTCACCTGCAGCATCATATCCCGCAGCCAGATACAGTCGGCCGTCACCTGGACGGAGTGGGTGGACGCAGTGTCGTACTCAGCCGCCATCTCCACCTGGGAAAACGCGGGGGAACACTTGATTGATTACCGTACTCTGTTACTCCCACCGGCCATGAAATGTACTACACCAATGGTGAAAGTCAAGCGGACATAATAAATCTTTGTGTGGTAAAAGCCAAGCGGACATAATAAATCCGTGTGTTTTAGGTCTCTATTTATGCCCAAGACATCGTGCAACATAAGACAGCTATAGAACGGGAAATATCAAGAGACGATGTGTCAATCGATTTATGTTCCCACAGAGTGTTGGGATCCCCCGGTGGCCAAGTAGGTAGAGCGTTAGGCTATTGTCGAGTGTTGGGCTAGATCAGCCCCCGCATTGCGACTACGACACCGACACGTGTAATGAAACGTCGGTGCTTTATGGGCCATGCTACTGTACTAAATTGGTCAAAGTCACGTCCCGAAGTGGCTGAAACAAAATGCTCCAGATCCAGGTACCATGGCGCGAGATCACGACCCATCCCGACTAAGCTAAGGACAGGGCCCCGCCCGTATGCTGGCCCGTCGACAATCACAATTAGTGCCGTTTATCTGATCAAAAGCGGTAATGCATGCACGTAATGATCGGCTCGAGAATAGGATCTGTTAAAGTAACATGTAACCTTTTAATCAAGAGACCCCATTAAGACCTGTGTGATCGCTTTCATGGACGACTTCGCAAATCAGATCCACTGTAAGGCGCTACTGCATCTGCATTGCACTGTGAATATTATTTTATTTTGGCGAGATTGTCCCGCTGACGTCATGGAATGACAACATAGTCTGTCGACAATAAAACCTACGATGTTATTACGCGTTGATGGTTGTGCGAACTAGTACAATAGCATCGATTTTGGAATTGGCTAAAATCGTAACACAAATACCAAAATCGTTTAATGTGAACTAAACCGCCATGCGGCCCCTTAAAGCGGGTGTCCAACCTAATTTAATCGCGATTTGCACCGAAAATTTACATCTGAAAATTAAATTGGCGACTGTTAACGCTTCGTTTCGGCCGACTGGTAAGGAGAAAACAATTAGGGCAACCCGCCCCCAGAAATGTCAAGCAGAGCGCCATTTTGCGGGAGCAGTGACGCATATTGTGACTATTCATATGGCGCCGCCTTACGTTATAACTCGCGGAGAGAGAGATCAGGGCCGCGATTTACAGATTAACAGCGGCAGTTCCAAGCCTCGCATTAGCGCAAGATCTTAGTGTTTCATGGAAAAGTACCGTCCAAACAAATTGATGTACGTCTTGCGACGATTGACTCTGCAACAATGCCATGATTGGAGTTACAATCGCAGCTATTTATATTAGCGATTATCACGCGCTCTTGTTTTGCTCACACAATAGGCGCAATTTCCGGTATGAATAAATTAGAGTATTGCCTCCTGATTGGTCAATCGCGGACATGCGAAATCGTGCCTGGCGGTCATTTCTAAATTTTATTGTGAGCTACAGATAGAACTAAAAATTCTATAATTTGGAGAATAGACAATTGGGTATTATATGAATTGGTAAAGCAGCGTTAGAGGCCAGACTGAAGGTTCCCTTTAAATAGTCACATGTCGCCATAGTGACATTACGTAGAACAATGAAATATAACGTCACGCACAAACGAATGGTGGTTTATAGATTAAAACGACCCGCCTAGTTGTACGTGTCACGTCTCTTGGTCACGATATATACTGATATGGTGTCAATGCCCAGTACATATGTGGCTTAAACTTTTGCATTGCATTGGGCATTTTATTGGTCTTGAATCAATCTGTTGCAGCTCTTCCTTTCATTATCCGCTCGAGCCTGCGAGGCCTCGGGTGGATTGGCGGGCTGCTACAGCTTGATATCGAGCCAACATATTAGCCAAAGGCCCCGCTAACTCGCGTTTTTGTTTTATTTTCATATGTGTAAAGAAAAAGCTTTATCCTCTGGCTGTGAGCTAGACAAGCTGGTTAATTTTACACATGCCTTGCCAATAACATGGAAATATGGTATTTATCTCCATGGAAAATTCAACACCAAAATATTTCCAAAATATTTTCCTGAAACTCGCCGGTCAAGCGTATAATTGCGAATTCGTGTATGAGGGCCAGCACTGCCGATACCAATGATGCAAAATAGACCACTGACTGGAGCAAACACAACACGTAATGCAATACTTCAACAAAAAGGTTTAGATTTAGGTTTAGGCTTTTTTAACACAAATAAATAAAAACATGACTATTAATCAAAAACAGCCACAGAGCCGACATCGGCGACCCGCTGCCGTCGTTACCTGAACGGCTCTCGTGTATTTCATCATCCGGGCCAGCTGCTGGTGTATCACGTGATAGCTCCTCATGGTGGCGGAGTAATACTTGCGGACGACGCGGTACGTGGTCTCTCGCGCCTTGAACAGCTTCTGCTGCAAGGCGAACGTCTTGGCGTCCTGGGTGTTGCTTTCGGCGTTTAGCACCACGGAGAAGGAGGTGGTGGGCACGTAGGCGTCGGTCGTGCACGGGGTCGGACAGGTGCAGAAGTTACCGGAAGCCCGCATCTCATCTAGGCACAAGATTATAAACATTATAGACATCTAACGAATTTGGGTTATATGCCGCGTTTGTGCACATAAGGGGTAAACTGGGCCAAGGAACCTCGCGGGACGATGTAAGATAAATGGCGGAAACATGCCCCCAGATTAGGTGCACGGGGCCCGGATTCGAACCTATGACCTATTCATCTGCGGTCTATTGCGCTAACCACTAGAGAAGAGATTCTATGGAATTTGTTATGGCTTTGATATTTCGTAAAAAGAAATGATGCGGAAAACACCAATATAATTCCGAAAATTATAATAGCGCAATCGAGCTCTTAAGGTAACATGCATGCATATTCAAAGTTCATTTCAAGCATAGGCTTAGGACTTTCATTTCGCGTAACAACCCCCATGAGACGTTTTGGGATTCGGAGTAAATATCAGCTGTACATAAATATATTCAAGCAAAGAGAGGTCGAAGCCTATTACGTCATGTCTTTAATAATTAAATCAGCTGCCCCGCAAAATGAACGAATAAATTATTCAATGTTAACACTGGATGTATACTTCAAATTAAAGTTAATTTATAAGCGACGGACTAGATGTCTGTTGCCAAGCAGAAAGCTCTTGGTGACCGCCCATCGGCTGTTGTCATAGTGAGTAGTTGTAATGTCAAAATGTTATAAACATGACGTCACAATGGGAGTTCCTAAGCAACCGAATGATATGCCACAAGCACGTGCATGGTATACGTCATCCCGCCAAAGATATTCTTTATGGCAAGCCGAAGTGAGATTAATTTTGAATATTAATCTAGATGTATCCCCTCGGAATATCTGAATTAATAAATATACGCTCGCACTTTTTAGGTAGCACCTATCCATATTATATATGGTTCTACGCAGACTTCATGAATATTCGGTGGTGTCTCTTTGACTCTTACTGATTTTCGGCGTGACGCAGGAGATGAATTTGGCCACGTCACAAACTGGCGGGTAACCTGCGGAGGAAGAGTAACACCTGGTTAGTAAAGCTCTTTATATAAACGTTTTTTCCATATCACACGTAAATCCCACGATAAAGTTGCTTTTTCAACAGAAAGTAAATATTGGACGAGCGGGGCCGCACAAATTCGGCGAGAAGGTTTGAGTACAGAAACAAGCTTATTACAACCCCAGCCGCCCATTGGAAGCCCCTGCTCAGGCTAAGTCACGATGTTCTTCTTTTAAAATTAGCTAACGTGTTTGTGATGAAGAGATAAAGTTAAACGTCCCTCTAATCACTGACGCAATCCTGCGGCTTATAAGGCCCGGGCAAATAATTATCTATTTGGTTGCAAACTCTTTGGAGCCCGCATCTTACTGTCGGGTTTGCACTGCCCCCGCAATGATACCAAATCGCCATTAATTTTGAGAAGGGCCTATGCGGGGCTGTACAGTCACTACGGGATCTAATCGAGACCCTACGGGATACTTATGCTATACGTCAAAGCAATAGCATCAACGGCCTGTACGGGCCGTCTACCTTCCGGTAGTTTGCCTTCACTCGCTTCACACACAAAATCGGTTAAAGCTGCCCTTGGATGCACAACTAACCACTAAAGTTATGTGCATATCAGAATTATACACTGATACTCAATAACAAGGTTTGTTTTTTAATCTCCTTTGGTTCGTTTTGACTAACTTGTGACAGTGACAAATATTTACCTTTTGAATATACATGAGGCAAGTATGGAAATTTAAGGTATCAAATATGTCTACTTTCCAGGCACCCGAAGGCGTCTTATATAGGTATCTCACAACGGTCAAATAACCAAACATTGGGGGGGGGGGTAGATTAGATTTAGTAGTAGATTTAGATTTTATACTATATGAGCGGTTAGACAGTGGATAAACCAGAATAGGGCATGTCAGGGCACGTGCTTTTTGTTCAGTGCGCAGCCTGACTCGCCCCCTGCGTAACAATGGGTACCGCGCGCAGAGGGCTGTCATACTAGTTACGACATAGGACGCGGAACCAGGCAAGCTGCGCGGCCGGCGAGACAAACAAGGGGTGGGCCGCAATTCGTCCTTCGTGCGTCTTAGATAAAGAACTTGTTCATGTCGATATGTCGGTAGATGACACTTTGAACATGTCACTATCCATAATACCGATCACGTTCATTAAACTTGGCGCACAACAGGTAGATGATTTCCCAATGTTTACACTGATCTGGAGTGATCGGGTGACAGGTATGGACAGCCTTTGCCGTCAAAATTACAGGGTTTTTTTCAATCCTGAATGCAACTACCATTCAAATAGGCAAATTTCACAATAACAGCGCTGTAAATTTACTGTCCTAACATTATCTTTCTAAATTGCTTCCGTTCTGTTACATTTATAGTTTTGGCGGGTATTTTGACAAACAGATTCATGAGAACCACAAAATAGACCAGTACTGTCACTTTTCCATTTCCACAGAGTGAGCTAGCTTACATGTACTTATCGGCTTACCGGTGTAATGCTGGACCAAATAGATTGTGTAGCAGATAAACTGGTGTGTCAAGAAGTATATGCATGCATAGAGTTAACTTCAGTCATACCTCAGTTTAACGGTTCCTTTCAAATATGCAACAAAAATAGATAATCTATGCTTCCTCTTTATAGGAATGATGGAATTAAGCCTTAATTTATAAAACAAAACGTTTTTAGATTTTTATAGGTGGATACTTGTGTTGATAAAAATTATTAATTTGTATAGCTGATGTGCCTACGTTCAGCTTAATGATAGCTTTTGTTCTGCAAATATCTTTAATTGTAACATTTAATTTTAATTTTGATTAATTAACTTACACTTCGTTTTGCTACTTTTGACATAACACACATGGAAAGAAAAATGATTTTAAAATTGTTGTATCTTTAAATATATGGAAATTTTCATCAAGAATCTGTAATTTAAACGTAAAGAATCAATAATAATTTAGTGTATAACCTTCATGATTCACTGTTTTTTGGCTCATACATTGCATAAACATGATGAGAATAAATCCCAGTTTCTATTTCTCTCTTTGCATTGGATTTGCTTCTATCATATCAGTAGGTATTTCAAATGTAGCAGATACCAAAACTAAGTGAAGGTACAAAACATGAGACTTCATTCCTTATTAAATCGATAACATTTCCTTTTAAGGTTGTCCAATTAATTTTGACTAAATTACACCTTTCATAGTTAAGTTTGTCCTGATGTCTATACATAAAACATATGATAAAGAAAGAAGAGAGCAAGAAACTATTTAAAATATTAATAACAATTAGCCCATAAAGAATTCAGTAAAAATATGAAATATATTATTATATATATTATATAAAGGGACATTTTTATTTAACCCGCATTAACATAAAAATCTCAATAAAGAGAACATCAATATATATTTTACATTTTGTTAGGTCAATGTCATCTCTTAATTCTCCTGCATTCATCTACAGTAATGACAAGGGCACATTCCTTGGTTAATAAATCCTGTTAACCGTAATAAATATAACATATAAGCTTTTTTAAACCACTCAGTTGCTACCGGTATATTATAATAGATTGTGTTCCATCAATTTAAATGAAGAAAAGTTAAATTTATGACTTTTAAAATAAAATAGAGCATTATATGGTTTAACAGATATGCAAATCATCAAATTTGTTCTACATTAATTCAGCCCTGGGTGACAAATATTGTTCCTGACATTTGCAAATTGATACCATTTTATTTAAATAGTGCTTCTGTTTAGGGTTGTAATGCAGTCTGTAGCCTTTTTTATTTTTTTCATGGATATATTAAGAGACCTTTTCACCTGCAATGTACTGACGTCTACATTAAAATTAATGCTGCATAACTCTGTAATGATAAGATGTCCTCTTTAGATTGTCCAACTTAATTTTGATTAAATTACACCTTTTTGCACTGTTGTCCTGAGGTCTATACAATAAATAACAATACAATGAAACTAATCATCAATATATATGGCACATGTTGTTACTTTTATTCTTTTCTCTAACATTTAGCTACAGTTGTGACAAGAGCACCAAGACATATTGCTTTGCTAATAAATCCTGTGTGTCGTAATAAATAAACTGGTTTCGTATAATAGCTTTTTCAGACTTCTGCTCGGTTGCTATAGTATATATTATAACGTGTTCCATTATTTGAAAAGACCAGTTTAAAACATTTAAAATATAACTGGACATTACAATTCAGTACGCTATAATTATCAACTTTCTACTTTCTGTGATGACAAACATTATTCACGACTTTGACAAATTCATCAATTTTCTTTCAATGTTCCATAATGTTATGCAGTCTGTTAAATTTTTCATTTCTTCATAGATTTAGTTGACATTTGCATCCACATACTTTGCACTCTTGTCTAATGTATATTTACATAATTTGCAATGTTTTATTGGTATGTTCACTTGATTGTTAACTTGCAAAAAGCTCAATATTTCAATATAAGCAAAAAACTAAAATTTGACAAATTGAAAGAAAATGAATCATAGATAAATCCATATGTAAAGGACAAATCATTTCACATATGCTTAGAATTATATCTATGTTTAATATATATATGAGACAAATATGTAGGTATATTGTACAAATTATTGGACATCGAATATTTGCTAAATACAAAGGGCATGATTGAGGATTTATATAATGTCACAATATTTAAGTTAATACAGTTAAAAAAAAAATCTAATGTTATTCCCATTCAAAACTATATTTAAATAAAGCTTATTTATAATTTGTCAACGCCTTCATGATTGATTTCTTGATCTGGACAACTGTAATAAAATAATTCGCGGTAAAATATCAATTAAGTATTATTGAGCTCAAGTGGCTCTATCATATCTGCTCATAAAATCACCCATATGCATCAGCAGTATTATGCTAAGAAACATTGGATATGTGTTCGTCAGTTACCTACTTTGGACAAGATAAATCGATATGTCGAAATCAATAGTCATTTTCCCATTTTCGCGAATTACGGTTTATTCCGCTTGTCATCTATAATTCGACCGTCGGCAACAGTCAGGCCAGCGCAACTACTGGGTATCCAGCGGCTGCAGTTCGCCAAGTTTACTGACCGCAGTTATTGATACGGGAAAATATGTTCAAAGTGTCTTTCAACAATATATTGTCACTAGATATTTAACAGGTGCCTATTTAAGTTGCATACAGGTCTAGTGGGACCCACCCTTTTCTCGCCTCGCTCACCGCGCAGTTTGCCTGGTTCCACGTCCTAAATCGTGACTAGCATAACAGCGTTTTGATTCGTCAAGCAGGGAGCGAGTTTACCAGGCCTGTCTGTAACTTAGTACTGGGTGCCGTTACAGCCAGGCAGCATTTGCTGTGTCGTATGACGTAATAATTACCTTCATCACAATCACCGGTATCTATGGTTACGTAACGTCGCTCCTTATATGGACTGACCAGGCGAGGAAAATGGTGCTCTGTTTGTCGCAGAAATGTACGATGATTTGCCTCAAAACGCAACGCTTCCAACAGTCTCATCGAATGGACCACATGCATTATGGAAAGATAAATGTCTCATCTTTAAATTATGTGGCATATGGTTTGGTAATTGTGGCGCGTTTTAGTCACGAACATAGTACAAACTCGGGCAAGAATTTTCGCGCCAAATGACATAGATGCAGGTTTCGGTTTAATTGCTAAATGTAGGCAGGTGAATGGTGTATGCAAATATTTAGATGAATTGGTGCTTTTGAGAAAAGAGGTAACCAATAGGTGTTCGATGTGCTTAATTTATAATATCTGGATGAGGATGAGGATGAGGATGGGGAGGGTCGTGGGTAAAGCTGCCATTTGCAGCTGGATAACCCACCATTTTCTCCATCATTTGCAAAGGTGGGGGTGGGGGGGGTGACCAATAATTGGTCTCAGAAATCTGCAGGGGCATTTCACTCCGGTATTTGCAGGCAAGGGGAACTGGGGGAGGGGGGGGGGGTTAACCCACCATTTTTCTCAGGCATTTGCAGGTCCCGGCAGCCACACATCTTGGCGATGTACTTTGTCTCGCAGTCGCTGACACAACGCGCGATCGAGTAATCCTCGAAGTAGTCGAGAGGCTTCTCTCCACAGGAGCCGTAAGGCGGCTCCAGGTTGGTCACCTACAGCACCACCAGAGTTCATCAGTATATGGAGAGATATCCCCCGAAATAGGTCCATATTAGAGCCCCCACAAAGGGTCACTTTTGTGGATGAGTAATACGTGAGCTATGCTGATTGGTTCATAGGCTCTAGCATGGAACAACGACCCCTGAATATAAGAAATGCGCGCGCCTCACATTATTGACTTTGTATTACATTTATTATTGAAGCTATATAAAACCGAATGAAACATGGCATTTGCAGACATACACGGTCTAGTAGGATAGATTTGACCGGGAAGAGCTACCGTGGCGTATATTGGGAGGTTCAGCAACGAGGGTGTTACCCCACATTGGGAGGTGTCGCAAAAAAAAGCATTATCCTTGTCGGTATATAGGGAAGATGCAGCAGAGAAGCGCTACCCCTGTGTATAATGGGTGCAGCAGAGAGGCGTTATCTCTGCGCATAATGAGAACGGTGGTAGAGAAGCGTTACCTCTGTATATAATCAAATGTGTAGCAGAGAAGCGTTACCTCTGTGTATAATGAGAAATGTTGCAGAGAAGCGTTACCTCTGTATCTGTGGAGAAGGTGTGGCAGAGAAGCGTTTCCCCTGTGTATAATGGGTGTAGCAGAGAAACGTTACCTCTGTATCTATGGAGAAGGTGTAGCAGAGAAGCGTTAACCGCGTGTATATCGAGATGGTGTAGCGGAGAATAGTTACCTCTGTGGTTTCCACGGAGATAAAGGAGTAGAGACCTGGAGAGACTGCCACTCCGCGCTCATTGATCATCGCAACGTCATCAAATTCGTGCATCAGCAGCTGTGACGTCATTTAAAGATCGGTTAGTTAAGTATACATGTTAAGAACAGCATAGCGAAGAGAATAGCCTTTAAACTCAACAACGAAAATATGAGCACAAAATCAGCAGATAATACCAATAATTTTCAGGAAGAATATTAGCATTAATGTATTGACTTCCGGGTTCGTGGTGTAGCCACCAACAGCCAGATTAACGACATTGACTCCGGTCCGGTTTTCGACAATTATCCATTTCACTGACCTTGACCCCCATACCATCGTCCGTACTCTTGGTATATTCGTACTGCTCGATGTTAATGGTGAGACCGAGTCCGTAACCAGGGCCTGGGAACCGGATACAGAGCAATACGTGAGCTACGTAATATAGATATCGATATACGCATTGCGGATACAAATATTGTAAGAAGGCGTCGTGTTGATTTAACCAAAACTGTTAATATATTGTTAGATAGATAGGGAGGTCATGCATCAACTAGATCCGGATCCCTGGAATAGATTTCTGCCGAGGAATACATGTTGTGGTGTAATACGGTGCAAAAGTAGAGCCAATCAGGGGGACCCTAGTGAATAGTGCGCGGGGCGTACGCACCCTCTGCCACACTCAATATCATATAATATTGATTATACAACAGTGCTAGGCCGACCGCCATGTAACATTAATAACCTTTAAGGTTTAGATTAAGAAAATTACTTGAATGCAATATGATAATGCAAGGGCGGATTCAGGGTGGGTCCAAGGACTCCAGGGGGTCCGGACCCCCCCCCCCCCCACCTTTTGAGAGGAAGCCGTTTTTCAATGCAAATTTAGGCCATCTGAGGTGTGGATTCTCCGGTCGCAATTTTGTTCAGAGTCCCCCTGCCCCACCCCCCGGTCACAAGTTTGGACCCCCCCCCTTATCAATTCCTGGATCCGCTCCTGTAATGTGTTAATTTAGTGTAACAGTAATGTACCAACCTACCTGACTGTTCGACGTACATTTCATCGGTGTTATAGGTGTAACAGACACCCATGTCTGTTACACGCCGATGAATGTCTCCGTCGCCACACGCCTTTCCCTTCCAACGACAGCTGAAAGCACACAATAGTTATCACCAAAAAACGAAAATGTACACAGACAATTTCGAACTATACACCACATAGTCTACCAGCAATGGCTGTAATTCGATCATCTGTCCCGGTTAGAGCGAACCATTGTACCAACCAAGCTCATGTATGATTTGCACCTACCAGTTACTATAATAATAATAATAATCTGACATGTTTTCCTTTCAACTGTAGTACATTTCATGCCATTGTAAAAAATACGCATCTTTACGGTATTATTACTATATCGTTACATATATATATTTGCATACGCAGTGTCTTTTTATTGTTCTCTCATGCGCATCAAGATGATAGGCTATCTAATATTATGTCAATATCCGACCGTTTTGTCAGACATTAAACCCATTGGGACTGATGCTTCTTTGTTCAGGCGGCGCTAGCTGCTGGGTTGATTTGTTACAGGTATGGCGTACCTCTGGATAAATTCCGACCGCTGATGAGAGGCTGTGTCGTATAGGTAGGTTAGGTTTAAGGTGTCAACGAACGTTGTGTTTTCCTCTTGTAGTAGTTCTTGGTACGCTCCTATAATGAAACAGCGATTACCTTGAAACATATATAAACTTCGTTGAAGGGGCCGGCCCGGTAGCTCAGTGGGTTAGAGCGCTCGCCTTGAGCCTAACGGCACGTGGATCGATGGTTCGAGCCCAGCATAAAGATCCCATGTCCTTCTTTGTAAAGAGTAGGAGGTTACCCCCGAGGACATGGATCCACTCTCACTACCTTTCCCATTAACGCGATGTGACCGGAATTGGTTAACGCGTCCTAAATATACAACCAACCAATTCGTTGCTTTTCTTCTACGTGCGCTCCAGATTATATACTAAAGTTACCATTTCACCACAAGTTGAAAGACCGACGGGGCCGCATCACTTTGGCGGCAAAGATTTCGTTCATTCCGCAGCAGGCGCACGAAACGCAAAGGCTAAAAACCCGTGTGTCTATTTGTATAATGTCCTTGTTTAACAATGCTTAGAAAACTAATGTTTCTCACTTAATTTATCACTATATATGGCTAGAAGACCGCTTTCGAACCACAGGCACTTTTCCAAAATCTAGAAATTGTGGTTTTGTCAGTGGCGACCTCCACCTTTGCCTGGATATTGTGTCGTTCGCAAGGTAACGAGTATGATCATTTATATCATATCTCACCGCATCTGAGGCTTCAGCGCTGAAAACCAGCGATAAGGGTGCCGTCCTGCGGCGGAGTTTGACTCGGCGGCTGATGTGACAGTGTGTACCCTCCTCTCCTCCCCCTGCGGCGGGGTTTGCCCACACACCTGGACGACACCCCCTCCCCTGCTCCCCCCCTCCCCCACTTACCCCCATCGCCACACTCACCGGCACAGCGCACCGCCACGCTATCAGTCTCCACCCAGACGGCGTCGGTTAACACCTTCCACTTGAGAGCCGCGTTAATGTGCTGAGGTCTCGTAGCGTTGTTGTCTATGACGTAAGCAAACGTGGAACCCGCCATCATGCCGTCGCCTAGCGACCACCGTCCTCTGTCCGGCGAGAAGTAGAGGAACACGTGCGGCTCGTCCTGCGTGACGTACACCGAAGTGGAGACGTTCCACGTGTCTGGCTGAATCTCGTAGTGCCGACCCAATACATCCGGTAGTGACGTCACAAACTCGGGGCCCGCCGTGATAAATAACAACGGGCAGGGATCTGAAATCACGACATCACGTAATATATATACAAAATAAAAAAAGACAGTGTAGCCTTGGCTGTCCTACCCAATGAACCGCCCTCTCCCTGAACACCCCCCCCCCCCTCCACCCCACTCTGCGCCCCATCTCTCTCCCCGCCTCGTCCCCCCACAATATTACCGGAAACAGATGTCGCCTTACCACAGTTATCTTCGTCCGAGGCGTCCGAGCAATCTGGAAATAGGTCACAGCGCATGCTCTGTTCAATGCACGTGCTGTCGGCGCGACACTGGAACTCTTCGGCACTGCAAGCCCGATTGGCTGTCGGTCGTCATGGCAACCAGGTCCATGGAACGAGAATCAACACGATAGGTATTAGTGAACAGAAGAGCAGATGGAACCGAGGTAAGCTTGAGAAAAACGAAATTTTTGTCTCAAAGCCTAATTGTTTTAATTGAAGTTTCTCACTACATGATTGAATAATGATTCCTTTTACAATGGCGAATTAGAGTGACCACTTCCAAAATGACATGCGGACAAACCCCACGCACCTTGCTGTGACGAAGAGGACGAAAAGAGGGACTTGACCATGTTGTACCACCCATTGTCCGCAACGGCAGTGATTCTGGAACGTATGACGTGCCAAATGCCAAACATCAAAACATTTAAAATATAGTTAGGCCATTGTTCCCCAAACAGCTTTTTACACGCTTGATTTCTTGTCACCACTGCGCCAAGACAAAATGGCCACTGACACTGCGGAAATAACCGCGGATTCTGTAAAAAGCGGCTTGACAGAGTAACCTTGCATGAAAAACTTTCAATCCTGTTTTTCCTAGGCACCGTTATGATTGAAGAAGGCAAGATATTCATTTTCCGGCGGCTGTCAAGTAAGGGCTTTAGTCAATGTGGTCAAATGGGTTTTGTGAACAGCGCCCAATGCCTGTGGTTTTAGACGTTAATGTCGATCCCTCACACTGTCTTACGACATTAACGTCTGATGTTTTAAGTACGCTTAGGCCATTGTCCACAACCACAGAGATTTTGCGATGTATGAGACGCTAAGTGCAAAAAATATGAATATTTAAATTATGATGAAGATTATTGCACGAAACAGGTTCGATAATAATGCTTGATCCATGAGCTGATATTTAATTTGATGATCATATTGGAACGAGTACTAATAGTGAGCTGAAACTACATATGACAACGACAGTAAATATGCAATATATATCAGAAAATATATGGAATATAAATAAATATGTAACACGCAAAAAGATAAATATATCATACACTATGGACATAGACTAGTATAGGTTCCCCTAACTTCTATCCATCAAGTCTGCCCGCCACAACGGTTTGCGTGTTGAAGTAAGCCAATTAAATGCCAACGACTGAGACTCATCACCTGAAAGCGTTCTGGTTGCAGAAGGTCACCGCCGGAAACTTGACCTGGGGCAAGTAGTTGACCTCGACGTTGACGTTCTTTTTGAACTCTAGGTAGTAGCTGACTCGGTAGTAGGTGTAGTAGAGGAGGAAGACGACCGCCGAGACGACGATGCCGAACCACAGCAGTCTGCAGATAGAGGACAGACACGTGGCGTCAGTTTAATACGATCGAGACAGTGGCGCGAGATGATGACGCGAGACAGTGACGCGAGACAGTGACGCGACCCGGTGACGCGAGACAGTGACGCGAGATTGACGCGAGACGGTGACGCGAGAGACGCGTGACAGAGACGCGTAACAGTGACGTGCGACAGTGAGGTGCGACAGTGACGTGCGACAGTGACGCGACACAGTAACGCCACAGTGACGTAACACAGTGACACGAGGCAGTGAGGTTTGACTGGTGCGTAACAGTGACAACGACAGTGCTATGTGGCAGCGACACGAGATGGACACGTAAATCAGTGATAGTGACAGCGACAACCAAGCACGGCAAGTGACAATGAGATGATAAAATCAGATCAATGTTATTTAACATCGGTATATGGGCCATTCAACGCATTTATGAATTTGAGTTTAGTCTTTAGCCTACGTCTTTAGTGACAAAGGAACTTTACCCAATAACTAACTAGACTAACTATATTGCACAATGTGCAAGAAACAATGACACGCGAAGACATCACACGAGGCAGCGACATGGGACAGTGACACAGCATAGTGACAATGACAGTGACACAGGATACTGGACGAGCAAATTAACCTTAAGTGCCTACCGTAACTTGAGTCCCACCCAGTCGCGTTTATCCATGGAAAATGAGTGATAAAGGGATCAAACTTGTCCCTTGTACCCCCCCCCCCCCGCCCCCCCCCCCCTCCTAAAGGTTTCCCTATGCCCGAATACTTCATTCCCTTCACCAATATCCACTGACTGCAGTTGAGCTGCATGTAACTCCATCACGTAGCCTTGTACAACTACAAGTTGTTCTCGGCAACAGCGCCACAAGTTTGGGGCTAAGCTGCATGGCACCTTTCATATAGGATTACGCTAACAACATACTACGGATGCGACCCCGAGGCTTTGCCATCGAAACGGTTACCCCTCTTCGCATTGCACCCAGCTGAGCAGACTCCGTCGGCAGCCGACCCCAAGGCCGACCCTAACGCTGCTCAGGAAGGGAGGGGGGGGGGGGGGTGACTAGAGCCTCATCACAGACAAGGCAACGTGGGTCACATCATCAAAGCAATTCCCGGACCATCCCATAACAACAGTGCGTTATTTCAAACAGAGAGACGCTCGCTCAACGATCTCCGGTCGCAAAGCATCATGGGAAGTCCTTGGCCGGTTGCAAAGGCAGTTAATAACGCGAAGGCCGGCTATTTATTCCGCTCGAGGAACTCCCAACGCCCACAGACCCAAGCAATAAAAAATGGGAATGAACTAAGAAAGGAAATAAAAGTAGATTTATTTCATTTTGGTCGGATCAATAAAGCGATTTTCCACCCTCCCCCCCCCCGCCATTTTATCCGCTCGAAAGGACTCTAGCGTCGGACCCTGAATGACGTCAGGCTTCAGCGCGTCACGTGACCAATCCCCTTAATGTCATTGGTTGGTTGTGCCCTGGGTGGATTTGTCAGCTTCCCTGAACTCATGTCTGACCCCTACACCGCCGCACACATGCCATACACCCAGTGATCCGGTCAGGGCCCAGTTCGAGAGTCATATGAAGCAAAGGATAGCACGTGCATCCTGGTTTGTTTTTCATCAATCTAAACGGTTACCGGTTGCACAGTGAGAATACATCATAATGTGTGTAAATAATAAAATGTCGATTCATTTACTGGCTCATTGGTTCAGAAAATGAATTATGTGTGCCACAATTTCGTGATTGAACTCAATGCTGGAAAGCTTAATGTGCAATGACAATAAATCATGTGCACTGAAAGCATGATTAGAATAAAAAGATTGTTTAAAAATAGCACCATTATTACAATAAATTAACTTGTTACACTGGGGACCATGATTACAATGACTTGTGCAGTGACAACAGTACAATAACTGGTGCCATGACAACAGTACAATAACTGATCCCATGACCACAGTGCAATGACTGATCCCATGCCAACAATACAATGACTGGTGCCATGAAACAGTACAATAACTGGTGTCATGGCAACAGTACAATAACTGGTGTCATGACAAAGGTACAATGACTGATCCCATGACAACAATACAATGACTGGTGCCATGACGACAGTACAATGACTGGTGCTATGACAACAGTACAATGACCGGTGCCACCGGGCCTCTCACCGCCTGACGATGAACCTGGCTTGCTCCGTGATGAAGCGGACGCCGTGGAGGGAGGTGTTCTGGGTGAAGTCGTACATGAGGACCCCCCACGAGGGGGTGGTGTCCGGGGGGTCCTCGCCGGCTTCCAGGACCTGGGTGCGGGTTTTGTCCGAGGGGGGTGGCGCCCGGGCATCTCGCCACGATTCCTTGGGGTCCTTGTCCTGGGGGAGACAAAGAAACAGGTATAGTACATGTTAGTAACAATATGTGCTAAGCGGCCCACTTGGGGGTCCAACCCAGACATGACAACGTGCGCTAAGCGGCCTACTGGTGGTCCAACCCAGACACGACAACATGCGCTAAGCGGCCTACTGGCGGTCCAACATAACATGCACTAAGCGGCCTACTGGCGGTCCAACATAACATGCGCTAAGCGGCCTACTGGCGGTCCAACATAACATGCACTAAGCGGCCTACTGCCGGTCCAACATAACATGCGCTAAGCGGCCTACTGGCGGTCCAACATAACATGCGCTAAGCGGCCTACTGGCGGTCCCACATAACATGCACTAAGCGGCCTACTGGCGGTCCAACATAATATGCGCTAAGCGGTCTACTGGCGGTCCAACCCAGACATGGTAACTTGCGATAAGCGGCCTACTGGTGGTCCAACCCAGACACGGCAACATGCGCTAAGCGGCCTACTGGCGGTCCAACATAACATGCGCTAAGCGGCCTAGTGGCGGTCCAACATAACATGCACTAAGCGGCCTACTGGTGGTCCAACATAACATGCGCTAAGCGGCCTACTGGCGGTCCAACATAACATGCGCTAAGCGGCCTACTGGCGGACCAACATAACATGCGCTAAGCGGCCTACTGGCGGTCCCACATAACTTGCACCAAGCGGCCTACTGGCGATCCAACATAAAATGTGCTAAGCGGCCTACTGGCGGTCCAACATAACATGCACTAAGCGGCCTACTGGCGGTCCCACAAAACATGCGCCAATTAAGCGTCCTACTGGCGGTCCCACATAACTTGCACTAAGCGGCCTACTGGCGGTCCAACACAACATGCGATAAGCGGCCTACTGGTGGTCCAACCCAGACACGACAACATGCGCTAAGCGGTCTACTGGCGGTCCAACACAACATGCGATAAGCGACCTACTGGTGGTCCAACCCAGACACGACAACATGCGCTAAGCGGCCTACTGGCGGTCCCACATAACATGCGCTAAGCGGCCTACTGGCGGTCCCACACAACATGCGCTAAACGGCCTACTGGCGGTCCCACATAACTTGCACTAAGCGGCCAACTGGTGGTCCCACATAACATGTGCTAAGCGGCCTACTGGTGGTCCAAACATAACATGCGCTAAGCGGCCTACTGGCGGTCCAACATAACATGCACTAAGCGGCCTAGTGGCGGTCCAACATAACATGCACTAAGCGGCCTACTGGCGGTCCAACATAACATGCGCTAAGCGGCCTACTGGCGGCTCCACATAACATGCGCTAAGCGGCCTACTGGCGACCCCACATAACATG
Source organism: Arenicola marina (assembly GCA_964019135.1). Lineage (NCBI taxonomy): Eukaryota > Metazoa > Annelida > Polychaeta > Arenicolidae > Arenicola > Arenicola marina. Next base: position 14,942,315 of record OZ025261.1, on the reverse strand, counting down.
TGCTAAGCGGCCTAATGGCGGCCCAACATAACATGTGCTCAGCGGCCTACTGGCGGTCCCACATAACATGCGCTAAGCCGCCTACTGGCGGTCCAACATAACATGCACTAAGCGGCCTACTGGCGGTCCCACATAACTTGCACTAAGCGGCCAACTGGTGGTCCCACATAACATGTGCTAAGCGGCCTACTGGTGGTCCAAACATAACATGCGCTAAGCGGCCTACTGGCGGTCCAACATAACATGCACTAAGCGGCCTAGTGGCGGTCCAACATAACATGCACTAAGCGGCCTACTGGCGGTCCCACATAACATGCGCTAAGCGGCTTACTGGCGGCCCCACATAACATGCGCTAAGCGGCCTACTGGCGGCCCCACATAACATGCGCTAAGCGGCCTACTTGCGGCCCCACATAACATGCGCTAAGCGGCCTACGTGATGCCCCAGCTCACGCCATGTCGGAACACCCACCACCAGGCTGATGAGTTGGTGACCTGCTGGTTCCCTAGGGTATCTGAACGACGCCAGCCGCTGGCCCCTCAACCAGACCGGCCTAACATGCTAGCTGATAGGATTGTGTAATGGTCATACCCAGTGAAGTAACATAATTAATAGAGGGACGTGGAGATGGGGGTGGCGGGAGAGAGGACAAGGACCTCAAGGCGAGGCCGGGGGTCCCTTCACCAGACTGGAGCCCTATCTGCCGGTCCCCTCTCAAGCCGCGCCAGAAGACCAGTCTCGCACGCAACGCGACGACACGTCACAAACTCTCGCTCAATTGTGTCTTGTGAATTTCAATTAATTTTGCTCGTAAATACTTTAGTTCGCCACTTGGTTTTGTCCTCATGTTTTTGTCCTCTTAGTTATGCGTTGCTACGTGGGCTTCTGTTACCCGGTGTGGGGAACTGAGCGGTCTACTGGACTTAGCCTGTTGATATGCGGCGCGTCCCCCTCTGCTGAACCGTTTAATTATTGCAGTTCGGTTACGATTTGGTTGGTTGGTTAATATAGGACACAAGCTCTGTACGAACCTCTGTAGGTTATATTGTGAATATGGGTCAAGGTCAGGGTAGACAGGCTGTCCGTAGTTGGTATTTTACACCCGTGTTGTTATCCACATGCACGAGGGCTAGTTTAGGCTGCGGACCCCCCGCGGATGGCTCCGATGCAATATCCCTGTCGAGTGTGATCTGCAGCCGCGTGTTTTACCCCACGACCACCGAGATGCCCCATACATCATAAAAGAATCGCAATCTGGGGGGCGGGGGGGGGATGTCCAGGCCGATTCGGGGTGGTGAGGACAAGGGAGTGGTCACCATGGGGTAACCATCCCCTGGGACCCTCATCCCCACATACTGCAGGCCTCCCCCCCCCCCCCTCCCCCCACCGGCCCCCAGAGTTTCACCACTATTGACTAAGAGGAGTATCAGCTTACCTTTTAAAATGATTCCGGAAGGATCTTATATCAGGCCTCGCAATCGCAAAAGTAAATAGTCGTGCTAAGCATTGGGGAATCCAGACGGAAAATATGAGATCCGATCCAGGAGAGGGGCAGAGAGCGGGGGGGGGGGATAGTGGGAGAGAAAGATAGGTATCGAGGGCGAAGAGAATGGGTGGGGACAGGGGGGGCGGGCATTTATACATAATGAACCAGGGAAGCCTCTGTCTTCCCGAGTTGTGGGTCCCTGTGGGGGTCTCTGGTAGCGGTCTGGTGGGGGGGCTAGATATCCAGCAACATCCACTGTCTACAGAAGTGCCAGAAGCAGCTTCATGTTGATTTAAAAGGAAGGAACATTTGCCAGTTTGCTTTTGGCGTTTTTGTGCATGATAAGCACAACTACAATCATAGTATAAGGAGTTTAGTTGTTGTCACTTGTTGAGGGAATTATTGAACATCAAGATAATAGAAGGAATGTGTTTTTATGATATAATATGCTTTGTAGACTAAAGCATGAAAATAATTCGCCAAATTAAATATGGCCAGTTCATATTCACATTTATGGTGAATTTCTGTTTTATATATACGCACATTTGTTTGAACCTTCGATGCCTGATACTCGCTGCTCGATAGCATATTTGGCATAGGGTAAAAAGAAAATAATTTTTGCCCTGGCCAGGTGACACGACTGCATCGATAATAGACCGTTCCAGCCTGTCAATCATTCACTGACGTCACTTGCTATTATCCAATCATATGGTGAAAAAAGGTCTTACACGTGCGTTATGTAGGACAAACAAGTCGCACGAACAAAGCAACATGTCATTTTCTTGACAGTTTCACAGATGAGTACTTTTCACTTCAGCTATGATTTCACTTCAGCTATATCAATTTACTTTCATACTCACGATTAAGAAAAAAGAACTCAATCGTGGGCGGGGCTTAGTGTCGGAATATGGCTCGGTCTATTCGTTTTAATGATCGGCAAATGGATCTTTGGTAGTAATTCGTACACAGCTAATGTTATTACGGCAAGAGGAACCGCCGGTTTCATGGCAATCCATTGGTGAGCAAATGTCAATACCATCGATGTTACAGTCATTATGGTTGGCTTAGCTGCGGGCACCGCGTGTTCCAGTGCCTTCGGGCCAGAACTGAGGCTATATCCCTCGGGTTACGTTTCAGTGGCATTTCATAGTCAGAAACACGTGTCTCAGTTGACAATGGGGAGGCAGGGCGAGGGGGAGCGGTGGGGGGAGGGGGGCTGAAAGGGTGGGGAGGAGGGGGGGGGGGAGCGCGCCTCTGTCATCCAATCAACCCGAGAGCCCTTCATAATTTGAACGAAGAGGAGCCGGTCACGTGGGTCAGATTATGTCATATTGTATTTATTATTGACAGCGAATTGAGGTCGGCGACAGGACAATGAGGCGACCACGCCGCCAGCAGGTGCTCGTTATAGCCCTCACCACATGCCAATAACCATGCCAGGTTACAATATAATATAAGTTATGGGTCATACATTTACACAAAAAACAGCGAGAATTATGCATTAGACCTTCGTCTATATGGCAATTAAATAGCGAAGATTGACAATTGGTGCTTCATGCCATCTACGCTACCATTAGGTCTCCAATCACGATGATATCCCATCATTGCTCCAAGAGTACGACTGAATAACGGTATGGGTTGGCAAAACACTGGAGTGGGAAGCAAGAACTCTGTAGGCAAGGATATTGGTAGACAACGGTATTGGTAGGCGAGGGTATTGATAGACAGGGTATTGGTAGACAGGGGTATGGGTACGCAATGATTTTTTAATTTTCTTCAGCAATGAGAGATAGAGAACAATGTAACATCACGTGATCGTAATATGCAAGCCTATATATTGATAATTTCTTCCACAAGACTGGAGACTCAGTTGGTATATAATATACCATACATTGCATTACGCTTCGACTGATTATCAGCGATGTAATCAGTACAGTATTCTTTGCATTCGAGAGCTAGGGCCTTTGTTAGGTTGTTGTAATCTGTGTTGAGTTAGCTTAATGGCCTCCATGATCTCCATACGAGGGCAGATCATTATTGGCCTTTGGGATTAGGGTTAGAACTCCGCGTCGTTGTTCAATACTCTTTCAAAAATGTATGTCAAACTGTCATGTAAGATGTGGCCTTTATCAGCCAAGAAGAATTTATAAAACTCTGTGGGAAAGCCGTCACACCCAGGAGCTTACTAGTCATCTGAGACAGAGTCTGTCGACATTTGTGCAGTTAATTCATTGTCTCAAGCATTCATTGCATCAGGGTTTAGCTTAGCAGCATTTAAGAAGTTGGCCATCGCGGGCTCATGTTATTTTTCTACCTTGCCTTGAGAATATAACTGAGTAAAGCGACACCTCGGAATCTAAAGTGGCTAAAGACTCTAGCTGTTATCAATTGTCCGTCAGGTGCGACTAATGTGATATTATTTTTCTTCTGCATTATTAGGCTAATCTAGGTTTAAGAAGTGTTTTGCATAGATTTGCTATGCAAGGGCATGAGTAAAACAAATATTGAATATGCAAGGGCATGGGTAGACAAACGATTGGGTAGACAAAGGATTGGATAACCAAGGAATTGTGTAGGACATGAGTAGACATGAATATGCAAGGGCATGAGTAGACCAAGGGATTGGATATGCAAGGGCATGGGTAAACAAAGGATTGGGTAGGCAAAGGATTGAATAAGCAAGGGCATGGATAGACAAAGGATTTGGTAGACAAAGTATAATTTTCAAGGGCATGAGTAGATATGAATGTGCAAGGGCATGAGTGGACAAAGGGATTGGATATGCAAGGGCATGGGTAGACCAAAGATTGTGTAAACAAAGGATTGAAGAAGCAAGGGCATGGGTAGACCAAGGATTGGGTAGACAAAGGATTGAATAAGCAAGGGCAGACCAAGGATTTGGTAGAAAAAGGATTCGATAAGCAAGGGCATGGGTTGACCAAGGTTTGTGTAGACAAAGGATTGAATAAGCAAGGGCATCGGTAGACCAAGGATTGGGTAGACAAAGGATTGGAGAAGCAAGGGCATGGGTAGACCAAAGATTGGGTAGACAAAGGGATTGGATATGCAAGGGCATGGGTAGACCAAGGATTGTGTAGACAAAGGATTGAAGAAGCAAAGGCATGGGTAGACCAAGGATTGGGTAGACAAAGGATTGAATAAGCAAGGGCATCGGTAGACCAAGGACTGTGTAGACAAAGGATTGAAGAAGCAAGGGCATGGGTAGACCAAGGATTGGGTAGACAAAGGATTGAATAAGCAAGGCCATCGGTAGACCAAGGATTGTGTAGACAAAAGATTGAATAAGCAAGGGCATGGGTTGACCAAGGTTTGGGTAGACAAAGGATTGAATAAGCAAGGGCATCGGTAGACCAAGGATTGTGTAGACAAAGGATTGGATATGCAAGGGCATGGATATACTAAGGATTGTGTAGACAAGGGATTGGATAAGCAAGGGCATGGGTTGACCAAGGTTTGGGTAGACAAAGGATTGAATAAGCAAGGGCATGGATAGACTAAGGATTTGGTAGAAAAAGGATAATTTTCAAGGGCATGAGTAGGCAAAGGATAATTTTTTAAGGGCATGAGTAGACATGAATGTGCAAGGGCATGAGTAGACAAATGGATTGGATATGCAAAGGCATGAGTAAACGATAGATTGGGTAGACAAAGGATTGAATACGCAAGGGCATGGGTAGACCAATGATTGTGTAGACAAAGGATTGGATATGCAAGGGCATGGATAGACTAAGGATTGTGTAGACAAGGGATTGGATAAGCAAGGGCATGTGTTGACCAAGGTTTGGGTAGACAAAGGATTGAATAAGCAAGGGCATCGGTAGACCACGGATTGTGTAGAGAAAGGATTGACTAAGCAAGGGCATGGGTTGACCAAGGTTTGGGTAGAAAAAGGATTGAATAAGCAAGGGCATGGGTTGACCAAGGTTTGGGTAGACAAAGGATTGAATAAGCAAGGGTATCGGTAGACCAAGGATTGTGTAGACAAAGGATTGGATATGCAAGGGCATGGATATACTAAGGATTGTGTAGACAAGGGATTGGATAAGCAAGGGCATGGGTTGACCAAGGTTTGGGTAGACAAAGGATTGAATAAGCAAGGGCATCGGTAGACCAAGGATTGTGCAGACAAAGGATTGAATAAGCAAGGGCATGGGTTGACCAAGGTTTGGGTAGACAAAGGATTGAATAAGCAAGGGCATGGGTTGACCAAGGTTTGGGTAGACAAAGGATTGAATAAGCAAGAGCATCGGTAGACCAAGGATTGTGTAGACAAAGGATTGAATAAGCAAGGGCATGGGTTGACCAAGGTTTGGGTAGACAAAGGGATTGGATATGCAAGGGCATGGGTAGACCAAGGATTGGGTAGACAAAGGATCGGATAAGCAAGGGCATGGGTAGCCAACGATTGTGTAGACAAATGATTGAAGAAGCAAGGGCATGGGTAGACCAAAGATTGTGTAAACAAAGGATTGAAGAAGCAAGGGCATGGGTAGACCAAGGATTGGGTAGACAAAGGATTGAATAAGCAAGGGCATGGATAGACTAAGGATTTGGTAGAAAAAGGATAATTTTCAAGGGCATGAGTAGGCAAAGGGTAATTTTTTAACGGCATGAGTAGACATGAATGTGCAAGGGCATGAGTAGACAAATGGATTGGATATGCAAAGGCATGAGTAAACGAAGGATTGGGTAGACAAAGGATTGAAGAAGCAAGGGCATGGGTAGACCAATGATTGTGTAGACAAAGGATTGGATATGCAAGGGCATGGATAGACTAAGGATTGTGTAGACAAGGGATTGGATAACCAAGGGCATGTGTTGACCAAGGTTTGGGTAGACAAAGGATTGAATAAGCAAGGGCATCGGTAGACCACGGATTGTGTAGAGAAAGGATTGACTAAGCAAGGGCATGGGTTGACCAAGGTTTGGGTAGAAAAAGGATTGAATAAGCAAGGGCATGGGTTGACCAAGGTTTGGGTAGACAAAGGATTGAATAAGCAAGGGTATCGGTAGACCAAGGATTGTGTAGACAAAGGATTGGATATGCAAGGGCATCGGTAGACCAAGGACTGTGTAGACAAAGGATTGAAGAAGCAAGGGCATGGGTAGACCAAGGATTGGGTAGACAAAGGATTGAATAAGCAAGGCCATCGGTAGACCAAGGATTGTGTAGACAAAAGATTGAATAAGCAAGGGCATGGGTTGACCAAGGTTTGGGTAGACAAAGGATTGAATAAGCAAGGGCATCGGTAGACCAAGGATTGTGTAGACAAAGGATTGGATATGCAAGGGCATGGATATACTAAGGATTGTGTAGACAAGGGATTGGATAAGCAAGGGCATGGGTTGACCAAGGTTTGGGTAGACAAAGGATTGAATAAGCAAGGGCATGGATAGACTAAGGATTTGGTAGAAAAAGGATAATTTTCAAGGGCATGAGTAGGCAAAGGATAATTTTTTAAGGGCATGAGTAGACATGAATGTGCAAGGGCATGAGTAGACAAATGGATTGGATATGCAAAGGCATGAGTAAACGATAGATTGGGTAGACAAAGGATTGAATACGCAAGGGCATGGGTAGACCAATGATTGTGTAGACAAAGGATTGGATATGCAAGGGCATGGATAGACTAAGGATTGTGTAGACAAGGGATTGGATAAGCAAGGGCATGTGTTGACCAAGGTTTGGGTAGACAAAGGATTGAATAAGCAAGGGCATCGGTAGACCACGGATTGTGTAGACAAAGGATTGGATAAGCAAGGGCAGACCAAGGATTTGGTAGAAAAAGGATTGGATAAGCAAGGGCATGGGTTGACCAAGGTTTGGGTAGACAAAGGATTGGAGAAGCAAGGGCATGGATAGACCAAAGATTGGGTAGACAAAGGGATTGGATATGCAAGGGCATGGGTAGACCAAGGATTGGGTAGACAAAGGATTGGATAAGCAAGGGCATGGGTAGACCAAAGATTGTGTAGACAAAGGATTGAAGAAGCAAGGGCATGGGTAGACCAAAGATTGTGTAGACAAAGGATTGAAGAAGCAAGGGCATGGGTAGACCAAGGATTGGGTAGACAAAGGATTGAATAAGCAAGGGCATGGATAGACTAAGGATTTGGTAGAAAAAGGATAATTTTCAAGGGCATGAGTAGGCAAAGGATAATTTTTTAAGGGCATGAGTAGACATGAATGTGCAAGGGCATGAGTAGACAAATGGATTGGATATGCAAAGGCATGAGTAAACGATAGATTGGGTAGACAAAGGATTGAATACGCAAGGGCATGGGTAGACTAAGGATTGTGTAGACAAGGGATTGGATAAGCAAGGGCATGGGTTGACCAAGGTTTGGGTAGACAAAGGATTGAATAAGCAAGGGCATCGGTAGACCAAGGATTGTGTAGAGAAAGGATTGAATAAGCAAGGGCATGGGTTGACCAAGGTTTGGGTAGAAAAAGGATTGAATAAGCAAGGGCATGGGTTGACCAAGGTTTGGGTAGACAAAGGATTGAATAAGCAAGGGCATCGGTAGACCAAGGATGACGGGAGATATGCTTCCACTTTCCCGACGGAAAAACCTGGAGTCGAGCGAACTCCACGTTCAGACCTTGACGCTCCCCTCGCCGTTAACATTGGGTAGCTCTGCGTGATGTCATATACGCACGTATCCGCCGGGAGCAGGGCTTGGCTACGGTCACTATGCGAAACCCCATTTACTAGCAGCCACGTTAATGGTCTTGTCTGTTTACTCGTCAATGCGGAGAGCATATTGACAGGGCATACTTCAGCGATCACGACAAACTGTTGCTCCCTCTGCCGGACGGGTGTGACCATGCGTGGTTAGGCTGGTCCTGAGCGTACCACCAGACTCGTGTTAATGAGTGCAGCAAATCACTAGGATACCAGGAACCAAGTGTACCATGATCCAAACCCAGTAAACATGACATCACCGGGCCAGTGTCGGCGGACAATGGCCAGCGTCGAACAAGTCACGGGTCGCCAACCGCTCATATGCTGGGCGGATGTCCGGCGAGTGACGGCAAGCGCGTGCATGTGAAGCAGAATATGACTATAACACAAATTGGCAATGTAGCGGTTTACGAAACGTTTGGCTAATCTCCAGATAGAAAGTGCCTCAAGCTGAACGTTTGACATCCTCGAAATGTCAAAAATCATTAGTTTTAATCGATCTGAGGAATATATGAAAACCTGCGTCTGATAATGCGCCGCTGCCGACACACGTTTGGGGTTGAAGTAAATCTGACTGTTCGTTGCGCTTCACTTTAGATGCCATCTTGCTACTTTTCACTCGGAATGTGACATTTCGGTGTGTTTATGTTTGATTGATTTGAAAACAGACTGTCATTGACATTTCTGTGGCTCTAATTGCTTACTGTAATCAGGTCGAGGACTGACCGTCGTTCGACAGACGAACGTCCTTCGTAGTACGTACTTCCAATAAGGTTCGTGTGCACTTCGTTCCAAGGACGGATGGTTTTGACATTTTGATTTGCTTATGCATATTTGTTTCTGCATATATTACCCTTGTTCAGCTTCATTGGATTGGATGATATGAGGGAAGCCCATTATTAGTGTATAAACCTCGTTGTGAGATCATAATTAACCCGGCAGTGAATTATGGGAGCGTTCCAGACATGTAAACATGTCCGACGCGGATGCTCTACAAACTCTTAAAAGTCTACAAAAGCATTGAAAGACTTCTTACACGACCTGCCATGTAAGCATTTTAATAGCTTTGCATCTCTAGTGTCGTTTTATCGTCATTTACAAAAGATTCCATGGCATATTTGTCAGATAATGGATGGAAAGGGCACCTGTTGTCACGAACAAAATTGCGTCCCTAGATCAACGGACGCGCAACTCGCCTGACCAGGGCTGCTCCGAAAAAAAATCTTGTTTGGTCTGAATGACGATGCGAAACTATCAGAAATGATAACAACTGTGTCCACATTAACTGTCAACAATACTGTGCTATATAGATATGTTCTGCACCGAAATTAGGGTCCCCACCCAACCCTTTCAATTACCGGTATAACAAACGACTAATACCATCGGCCAAAATAAATTATATTAAATTAAATTATATATTAATATTATAACTAATAATAAATTATATGAACAGATCCATGACAAATTCCCATAGATTAACATCAGCACACAGAGGCGGAAATAGGGGTGGGTGGTTGCACCCCCCGCCCCCTTGGAAAAATGAGCATACACTGTAAAACTCTGGCTTTCCGACGAAATACATCGCAAAGTGACATTTTGCGTATGCAACCCGATGGCCCAAGCCAAGGGGTCATTTTCATCGCCCCCCCCCCCCCTCCCCCGGTGATACGTTGTTTAGAGACTAGAGAGCCCCCTTACCCCCTGTCGCAACCTCCACCCCCCTTTTCAAATTCCTCGATCCGCCCTTGCCGTACCTGGGCTCTGAGCATCCCGTACTACATTCGTAGTACGCCAGTTGGTCGTCCTTCCATCGAAGGGCGGCTGCTATGCTTTACCATACCATCGACAGTGTTTTAGCCTAATCAGACAAATATGCCATAGAATGTTTACCAAATCGGTTCATAACATATCTACAGATGCTAGTCTTCTAAAATATAATGAGGGTTCAGCTTGGAAAGGTTTCCTTGTGATGTTCCAGGTAAAAACATGTGGAAATGATGTCTCTCAGTGCTCGTTGGCACCGTTCAGTCAAAAAGCTGGAATTCCCCGCCCAACAGGATACAATGTCATGGTTTCTAAACATAGAGTTGCTCATTGTGAAGGGATTCCCATGGTTAGACCAATAGGAATCCAGCGTAAATCTATATTGGCATACTATGAACACATGCATGTTACTACAAAGTGGCTGCACTTCGATTTAGGTTCACGCATACTGCGAAGGAAGTATGTGCTTTGTTTGACGGTCGTACTACGAACGACAGTGGTCCTCGACCTGGTAATGGCATAATCTGATCACGTACTTCACTTTACAATCATACTGTGAATAGTATCGACATTTTGAATCGAATTGTCACACAGCCGGAATTGACAAGTGACAGACATGGACGGTGACAGCGAGGCATACGGGCAGCCAGAGGCTCAGTTTATGACAATGGTCCGTAATCCTATATGGGTATTATGTAGGCTACCTTATTTAGACCAGACGCCAGACGCCTGTGCTACCTGGGAAATACCTGGGAAATATACAGCGCGCGCAACATGTATTCTTATAACTTTTTTCACAGATTGTACAGATTATGTCACAATACATAACTGATGCTTAGAGCAATAAACGTTGAAACGCCAAATTTGTTGACAAAATGCGGGTGGGTTCAAGCTAGCCGGCGCTGGGCCTGTGACGATCCATGGTAGAGGACGGGTTCAGGCAAGTGTTGGCAAGCGTCGGTTTTGTTCTGGCCAGCCAGCTTTGGGCCAGTGTTGCGCCAATTTGCACTCCGGTATCTGGGCCAATGCTGGATGCCATCACAGGACCGGCGTCGGGGGCACCGGCCATTCGGCACTGGCCCGCCACTGGGCCGGTGGTGTCGTGTTGACTGGGAATGTACCATGATCTAAATGTACCACGAACCACGCGTACCATGAACTAAGTGTACCATGAACTAAGTGTACCATGAACCAAGTGTAACATGAACCAAGTGTACCATGAACTAAATGTACCATGAACCAAGTGTACCATGAACTAAGTGTACCATGAACTAAGTGTAACGTGAACCAAGTGTACCATGAACTAAATGTACCATGAACTAAGTGTATCATGAACTAAGCGTACTATGAACGAAGTGTACCATGAACTAAGTGTACCATGAACTAAGTATACCATGAACTCGGTGTACCATGAACTAAGTGTACCATGAACTAAGTGTACCATGAACCAAATGTACCATGAACTAAATGTACCATGAGCGCCATGGGGTGCGTGCCAGTAATTATTCGTGATCCCAGCTGGGTTTCGGCATGTGAGGCTGTGAGGCCTGTGCAAGAGGGGAAATCATTCACGCCTCGCAACATCCCCTCCCCCGACCTCGGAGCCACTTTTGTTTTTATTCGTATTAATTTGGTATAGCGGTATATCAGTATTCTCCTTGCCTCCTCCCTCTTGCCTTCTCTGGCAACGCTGGTGTCAATTTAAAGGGAAAGCCAAGACCAGCGATGAATGATGACTCAGTCATAGAAGTAGCCCATTGCAGATGATGATGACGTCACGGTAGCCGTCCAATATTTCCCACCTCGCCCGCCCACTGTTGCAGCCCGTCACCAGGCCTCAATTATATGACTCTTGAGTTCCAAAACAACTCATTTGCCGTCATGGCATTTAAGACATATGGTTTATGTTATCACAATCAAGCGTATGACCTGGATCGGGTAACGGGAGAACCAAGGTCTTCGCGGCGCTACCATTTACCTATAGGCCTGTATATCACAAGTGAAACGGCGTGACCTCTCAACCCGGTGACTACCCCAGCTCGGCACCTACAAACCCCCCCCCCCCGCCCCACACACGCACACCATCCGCAACCCAGACATTAGTTAAATGTTCAATGACGATACGAAGGCATTAAACAACTTAAACAGTTCACTGCCGCAAATGTTATTATTTGGGACGATCAAGGACATTCCCATTTCTTTTTCTTTTCCAGAATTCATTTACAAAACCGGATATGCGCCTTCTGGTGAAAACATCATAGAACTAGAACCCTCTCCGTATCTGCTGGCCTGTATTTACATGCACATGTACGCCATCACCCGTTCCCGTGACGTGGTGGCCCCGTGTAGTGCCCTTCATCCGGATTGGTTAATAGGAGGCCAGGGGGAATTAAATGTCTGCGCCCACCGAAAGTACAGTTATGGGCGACAATAAAGCATAAACTATTTTTTCCTCTGCGAATCTGTAACAGTATATTTTTCTCTTTTAGGAAACGTATCTTTGTACCTCTCATTAGGGCCCCTGAGGGGGAGTAGCCATGTCGCGTTGTAAGATTTTAAGAAAAGGTCTATGTCGCGTGTCGATTTTAAGAAAAGGTCTATGTCGCGTGTCGATTTTAAGAAAAGGTCCATGTCGCGTGTCGATTTTAAGAAAAGTTCCATGTCGCGCGTCGCTAAGTCTTATGTCGCATGTCGATTCTAAGACAACCCCAATGTCGCGTTGTCGATTTTAAAAATCGCCGTGTCGCCGTGTCGAAAAAGCCCCTCTGGGGCCCTCTCATTGGCACTGCCCTTACGGCCGGAATTGGTTTCCCCTTTAAACGACTTATCCAATGGGATGAAAGTTATTAATAAATCACACAGTCTCTCACAGCAAAAAAGTTAGCCACTTCCTACGGAACACGTGCTCCCGTCGCTATGAAGCTATGCTTCCACAGCTCTCCGCCAGGGGCAGGCATGCCAAAGGCAGTCACGTGTGATTGCACTCCGAGTTGACATACATATTACATGAACAACCCAGCGAGTCTCATAGGACACCCTATTAGTTAAACACTTAACACCTCAGGCTAAATTACCCTCACCTCAATTACCCTTTATTGTATTAGGCCATATGGCAGCTGGTAACTTAGTCAGGGAATGGAATAGGATGGGCTCAGTGGGAGTTGGGGGCCGGGCAGGGGTGACGCGGGGGGGGGGGGGGCGTGGAGGAAGGAGTAATACTCATATAGTATGATGTTGGGGCCAGTAACTTTTTCCTGATTGCTAGTGTGGTGTCCGCATGTTGGTGACGATGGAGGTGTAGGCGAATGGGGGAAAAATTATAGATAAGGACAAAAAAGACGCCGATTCCCCATACCAGTTTCTGATATTGAGATATAGATTTTGTCGACCCCCCCCCCCCCACCTTCCTCGCAACCTTCCACAGCTCCTGCTTCCGCTGGCAAGGCTTGTGTCATGGATTCTAATTTCCATGGTAATCTCTCATTAATTCGGCCGAATTTCACCAACATCCAGTCTAAATATAGTGGACTGTTGTATTATGCAAGCGGCACCCCACCCGCATCGAGGTTGTAAGTAAGGCGGGGTTGGTATGGAGGGGGGGGGGCAGGGCGGGAACGGGGTGATAAGTTGGGGTAAGTGTGTTGGCCCCCAGGGAGTGCCTACGTCGTGCCCGCAGGCCGGTCGGCGGCGACACCAGCCGGGTCCTCATGGCTGGACTGACCACAACGACCTTGGGCCACATGGCCAAACCAGGAATAACTAAATGAGATGGGAGAATTATTCATGTTGAGTGATTCCCTTCCCCAACCACAGAATCGTTACAATATAGTCCCCCAGTTTTTTATCGATACTTCAACCGCCCTACCGATTGATTGCATAATGGCTGGATAACCAGACCCGGTTGCCAGCTATAGCAGGTATTAATCAGCATTCATGTTTGTTTTCCAAGTGGGTCGATAAGTCAAATCACCCTTGAGCCTTTCGTCATTAAAGTCGCAGCTTCAGATGATCCGGTGCGTCTATCTATCTGGACAAGCGGCACGGGGAGTCGCTGAGGTTGCAGGTCTTCCCCCGCCGGCCACGTGCCGTGTCCCAGCTGTAGGCAATGATATGACCCGGCACCGACCACAGATTGAGATAAAGCGATCCCCGGGAAAAACAGCAATCGGAACAGCGCGCTACAGCTCCTGAACCCTGACGGCTGGCTGGCTGGCTCACGCGTTGGTGGTATGACTCCATCAACCAGACGGTAATATCAGTAATAAACATGGCGCAGACACGGTTTATTGTAGGCTGGCGGTAGCGGCTCGCTACTGCCTTGTGAAAGGACCGATGTGGTCCCGATGTGGTCGCGATGTGGTTGCGATGTGGTCGAGATGTGGTCGAGATGTGGTCGCGACGTGGTCGCGATGTGGTCGCGATGTGGTCGCGATGTGGTCCCGATCTGGTCCCGATGTAGTCGCGATGTGATCCCGATGTGGTCGCGATGTGGTCCCGATGTGGTCGCGATGTGGTCGAGATGTGGTCGCGATGTGGTCGCGATGTGGTCCCGATGTGGTCGAGATGTGGTCGAGATGTGGTCGCGATGTGGTCGCGGTATGGTCCCGATGTGGTCGCGATGTGGTCGAGATGTGGTCGCGATGTGGTCGCGATGTGGTCGCGATGTGGTCGCGATGTGGTCCCGATCTGGTCCCGATGTAGACGCGATGTGGTCCCGATGTGGTCGCGATGTGGTCCCGATGTGGTCGCGATGTGGTCGAGATGTGGTCGCGATGTGGCCCCGATGTGGTCGAGATGTGGTCGAGATGTGGTCGCGATGTGGTCGCAGTGTGGTCCCGATGTGGTCGCGATGTGGTCGAGATGTGGTCGCGATGTGGTCGCGATGTGGTCGCGATGTGGTCGCGATGTGGTCGCGATGTGGTCGAAATGTGGTGGCGATGGGGTCGCGATGTGGTCGCGATGTGGTCGAAATGTGGTCGCGATGTGGTGGCGATGTGGTCGAGATGTGGTCGCGATGTGGTCGCGATGTGGTCGCGATGTGGTCGCAATGCGGTCGCGATATAGATTTTCCCCGTTCAGTTCCTCCCAGTCGGCTAGTTTTTAGTGGGGAGCAAATTGTAGAAGCTATGACATTTATGCCAACATAAAATATAATACCAATGAATAAAACGTTTGTCTTGTCGAGACTGGCAGACAAAACATGATTCGGAAACGGACGGATAAATTTTTCCTCTATATAAACATTTCTGTAGAGTGTGATAGACCACGTGACAGGACAGACGAGAGTCGATGACCCAATAATTGGAGCCTTTGCAAGCTCCCCGCCCTTTGGCGCTACGCATTGCAAGCTCCGCTTTTAGCACTGCTGTCGGCCGGAGGCAAGTTTCAGAGGTCAAATCAGCTGTAATTTCTTGCATCATTATTATTTTCAAGAATAAAACATTAAATTAACGAGCTCTGTGTATTTAATACAGCAAAAAAGATACCATTTCGTAATTACATTTTTTTAGAATTACTTATAATTGCGACTAAAATGTTTGTTTTCATCACCTGATATCGTTTGTTAGTAGGCTAAGGCTGGGTCCCAGCACTAATTTGTAGAAAACCGTGGCGCATATTTTCCTATCAATTTGCGCAGCGCCGCCCTGGCGAGCGAGTGTGAATATGCATTGAGGAAGTAGGCGACAACAAAGATATAATGGAGTCCCAGCGGAATGAGTCGAAGGCAGAGAGTGGCGTCTTTGGTGACGGTCACGTGACATGTATGGAGATTCCCCTTATGACGGGTCAACGTACGGTGAACGTGTCACGTTCCCATGGTTACCGTGGCATCGACCCTATTTAAGGTTTGCCACAAGCGTCACACACGCCGAGATTGGTGTCACAGCTGTCATTCTATTAGGAGGCTTGGGGCAGTGTATATGAGACTTCTACTCCCATGGCGAACTTGAAAGGCTTTGTGAAAGGCTGGCAGTAACTGAGACCGTAGACCAACATCTCAGTACATTGCCTTTCAACCCGTCTAACGGGATTAACCCTGACACCTGCCACCTGCCACCTCAACGGATGGCGAAGACATAAAGCTGCAAACATCATTTATTCATCAAGCGCTAACGTATATAAACGCTATTTGTGAATTTTGTTGATTTTTAATTGGGATCTAATTTAAACGAGTTACCCAATGGCATGAACTTACTGTTTTGCTTGTTTCTCCTGAAGATTAGCTTCGACATTTTTATTGCATATCCATATAGAAATGATATAATAATTGATGTGTTAGGCCGCTTTTATAGACATACGGGCTAAACTGGGCCAATGCACCTCCCGGGACGATGAAGGATGAAGGGATGATATATGTGCCGGGATATATGCCCCTGAATAGGTGCCCGGGCCTGGATGCGAACATAGGACCTATTGCTCTGCGGTCCAGTGCGTTAACCACGACACCAGGGAGGCCCCAGGACCTATTGATCTGCAGTCTAGTACGCTAGCCACTACACCAGGGAGACCCCAGGACCTCTTGATCTGGGGTCTAGTGCGCTGACCACTACACCAGGGATACACCCAGGACCTATTGATCTGCGGTCTAGTACGCTAGCCACTACACCAGAGAGACACCCAGGACCTATTGAACCTGCGGTCTAGTGCGCTAACTGGATATATATATTGACACAATAATTACGTTATTTTGTGTCGTAAGCGTCATTATGAAAAGTTCGAATAAGACAAAACGTAGGAAACATAAATCCTTCTGCGACGTGACCACCAGTGCCTTAATTAAATCGTATATTATAAAAGCTTTTGACCTGACTTTGTTGTTTTCCTGACGTCATTCCTCCTTGATGAATAAAGTCGTTGGGCAGCATTGGCGGTCACACACCTTTATGAAGCGTCAAACTAGCTAAGGCATGGCCTCTGCATGGACATTTTATCAAATGCAATTCAATGATTTAAATATGACATTCATATCCCAAATATATCATACAATTAGAACTGCTATTTATAACATAGGTTCACGAAGAATACATAGTAGGTTAAAACATGAAAATATTCACTCTCTGCCTTCGACTCCGCTAGAGCTCTGTTATATCTGCGCCTTTCTACAAATTAGTGCCGGGGACCCAGCCTGAGCCTAATAACACACGGTATCCGGTGATGATAAGACAGAGTTCAGTCAGGGTACAAGATGTTTTAGATACGCAGAGCTCGTTAGTTTTATGGTTAATTCTGGAAAATTATAATTTTGCCAGAAATTACAGCTGATTTGACCGTTTTTCAAGAATCTTGAGCGGTACAAGCGGAGCTTGCGTAGCGAGACCTAGCGAATGGGAGCTTGGAAAATATTTTCTCTTATTTTCTTCCCAATTGGCCGTTTTGTTTTTTGTTGCAGGTCTAATCTCCCTTAATGCATTTCCAATTCTACGTGAGGTTAATATGATGTCTTACTGCGCATTAATATGATGTCTTTTTGCGCAATAATATGATGTCTTATTGCACATTAATATGATGTTTTATTGCGCATTAATATGATGTCTTATTGCGCATTAATATGATGTCTTATTGCGCATTAATATGATGTCTTATTGCGCATTAATATGATGTCTTATTGCGCATCAATATAATGCCGCATACATGAGAGGATCGTTATTTCACTAACACTTTTTTCCTAACGATTTCCACGTAAATACTACATCTGTCCGACGGATCTCGACTTTAACAGTGCCTTTGTAAATATCATGTTTATTTAGAAAACAACAATAGGCCCGCGACCCTCGTGTTGACAACAAAAACAAATATAAAAACATTAGTGAGTTGACAGATGGTCTAGATGGTCTACAGTTCACTGATGGATTGCCGCTCATGAAAGGCTTCTCGTACATACGCTGCTAGGCGGGTCAAAACAACTGGACTATTATTGACCAATAGCGCGTAAAACTTTTGAGTATTTGGTCGTTGTGTGTAAAATCTCGAAATAAAGCGATATTTTAATGCCACAGGCTGCCTACATACAAGAACAAAGTGATACTCGTCGTCTACTAAATTACAAGTTATGCCTAATCTTTGCATCTTTGTATCGACAAGCGATCTCTACTTTAACAGTGTATCTTCCGAAACAATCTTGACTTTGACAGTACATCTTCCCAAGCAATCTTGACATCACCAGTGCATTTTAGATTTTAAAAGGGGGGTTGCTGACCCCCCACCCCACCCGCTCAAGGACGCCCTTGCGTATATATAAACAACGTCCGGTAAATAAACACATTGCTCTCCCCACTCATATGACTCTTCAGGTTTACCTGATTTATGTAGCTGCGATCTGCCATTGAAAATCCATATTCGCCATCTGCTTGCATCCTACGTCTGTTTCAAATTGCACACCATAAATCTTGTATTCACACTCACGGCTAAAATCCTTGGTGCACGTAGCCCAAGGGGAAAACTAATGTTATCCTCTGCCTAATGTCGATCTTCCCTTAGTTATCCTCTTCCTTTACCACTTCTCATTTTCCCCTCCACTCGTGTTCGCTCTTCTCTCCTGTTTTGCCTTTGCTTCGGCTCTCTCTTCCCTTTTTCTCCTTTGTAATCCTCTTGATCCTTCCTCTTGTTTTCGTGTTACATTGTTCTATGTATCCTCAATTTCGTCTTAATGGCTATGCATCCAGTGAACGGCTTTAAATCGATTCCTTTAAGAAGGATGGCCGCCCACGCCCATCAGCTTTTTAGGCGTGTACAAGTTCTATGAATCATCAGTGAAGATTCCCTGGGTGGTATGGAAGGCGCCACTACCGATGAGGACCGTACTCCAGTGTCCGCTCAGACTGACCAAACACACACGCGACCGACACCTTAATGGCGTGCCTTCCGCGAAAGAGGCCTCTTCCAGTTCCATAATGCCGCCAAATCATTATCCACAGTTGATGGAAGCCCCTTTGCAAAATTAATCCTCAATTTGGTTAATTTGGGACTACGGCGAAAGGCGCAACAACCTTGTTGTTGTGATACACAGCGCGCAAAGGACTAAGTAACTAACCGGGGGAGGGGGGTTCCAGTACCGGGTGGTGTGCCTGGGGGGCTCGGCACCGCACAGCCATTGTGTATCATCCACCCCCCTATTGGGTGGAGGACGCAGACGGGTTGAAGGGAAAGCTGATTGGATACAGGGGGCGACATACACCTGAGGCCCAGTCCTTAACGCTGTGGTAAGTGACTAACCTCAAACACATCTAGGCAGGCCACAGACCATCGCTGCCACCAACGACTCTTCCTCTTGCCCTCTCTCCCACCCGCAAACACCGCACTATGCACTATACCAATGCACCCCGCGGCTGCATGAATCCCCGTCAACGAGTTGGACTGTACCAGTGGACCCCTAAGTTGTGTTCCCCGCCACTAATGTCACTAATGGTTGTTGATGCGTCGGACAATTACATGGAGAACTCCTGGAAAATTAAGTCCATGAAGTCATTATGTCAATAAAGTCATCTGTCATGTTTGATCTCATCGCCTAATGCCCTGTATTTGAGTGGTGAATCAGACGGAATACGTGGAACCGAAAATATATTTGCGAAGCGCTTGTCTGTAACTCTTTGTACCGCGAAGTTCCGTCAGCGAAGTTCCATCAGCATTATATAATTAATGCAACCGATTTGCGGCTCGGTACACACATGGACGCATAAAGAAGACTGGTATAGATAATTCGCTAAGTAAAGCGATCGCATGGATGAGTCGACGTCACATCAGATAATCACAGTAAATGTCCCACCAATAAAACGTGTCTTATGGTCTGACATCAGTAATAAATATCCCCCCTGTATAACATTTCTTAGGGTCTCAGATCAGTAATAAATCTGTCATCAGTAAACCATGTCATACGGTCCGATATGAGTAATAAATCTCGATCCTGCTAGTAAAACATCTTACGGTCTCACTCGAGAAGTACATATCCTGTCTCCGATCCAGGGTCGTCAGAACCCGGATGTTCTATTAATGACTGCGGCCTAGGAGTTCACGAGACGGCGATGCAGTCTATTATCGTCACAGGTAGTCTCAGCCAGGAGACTGGGATTCCTACGCCGTAAGTAACCAGTACGACGACAGAGGGCGGTGTCCCACAGGGAGCTGCCACTCTGCCCGACGTAAAATTAGGTCAAATTAACCTTCATACGCGAAAATTGGAAGTGAATCAAAGATATCTGCGAAAACAAAATCAGAGTTGGGCATCAAATACACCACTTTACTCGTTTTCTACGAGATATATGAGATCCAATCGGCATATCCAATGTGGATATCCCGGTGAAAATAACCTTGGACATTGGGGACAAGATGGCGGCTGGTTGCAAAGTAATGAGCGAGGCTGGTTCCAGTGCCCCTAAATACACCGGGCGTGACTTGCGTAAGCAAGTCATTGGCATATGCGCCATAGCCCTTTCGGTACACCCGGTCGGTTTTTGTCACGTGTCGGGTGTACGGGGTCTACCGGACGAGACATTTGTTCGGAACAGACCATGATATTTATTGATATTGCGTTTATAGTATGGAACTTGTGCACACTCCGTCATCATTATATCATATCCGGTAAATGTCACACTGGCCATATCGCTTATAAATAATAACAAAAATATACACATATCGATTAACCTCGAACTGCATGATACGAAGTTATGAGGGAGGATCGAAATACGCACATGTCGTAAATAAATTGGGTCGATACGAAATTGTGGTAAATTGACCCAAAACAACTGGGTCCAGACAAATTTGTCGTAGATTGACCAACAAACAGGGTCGCGACAAATTTGTCGTAAATTGACCAACAAACAGGTTCGAGACACAATTGTCGCAAATTGACCAGCAAACAAGGTGGAGACAAAAGTGTCGTAAACTGAACAACAAACAAGGTCGAGACAAAATTGTCGCACATTTACTAACAAACAGTCTCGAGACACCCATCTGTCGTAAATTGACATAGAAACAGGTTCATGACATCAATATGTCACAAATTAACTAACGTGGTCAAGACACCAACCTGCCGTAAATTAACTAACGTGGTCAAGACACCAACCTGCCGTAAATTAACTAACGTGGTTAAGACACCAACCAGGTCGAGACACCCACCTGTCGTAACTCTGCACTGCTGTACGGGCTTCCGTTTTGCGCGTGGCACAACCCCGAATTAAACGCAATGTTCACTTTCTTCATCAGACTCTCCATCTCCAAATCCATGACGGAGTGGTCAGAATCCGAGCACTCAGGCTCTTCCATTTGTCCCCGGATTGGGTCGCCTCTAACAAAACATACCTTCCATCACTTGTGGTTCCAATAGCATCAAAAGACCAGCAGCATGTACCGGACTAGGACAGCGTGACAAAAACTCCCATTGCGTACTTCAGGGAAAGTATGGCTCGATGGGGTATGAATCGCCGTGGCCCCGAGGCCTATTGTCCTGCGGTGAGGTAATCGGACAATGCCCTCCATCTTCAGCTTAGCGAGTCGTGTTCTCATCGAGGCAGTCACCATCAGCTAGGCCACCCACCGGGTGAGTGGCCAGGGGTTTCACGTTACAATAGTAAGGAGAATATTTGTTTCTTTGAGCACCCGTTCGCGTGATGAGATCCCGTTATAATCTCACAGACAGCTGGGACACGCGGCGTCAGGGACGAGAGACGGACGCAAAGGTCAGAGGTCACATCGATAGTTACTGCCGACCATTCATCGTGGGTATGACTAGCGCCGCGCTAGCGCCCATCCGTTAAATGCCACCTCGCCTTGAGGGGGGGATGAGGCTCTTCCGGCCGGTCTGGGGACGTGTCGAGGACCATACCCCGGTGCCGTCCAATCGGCACTTCCGGGACATCATTAATGTGAACCACGTGTTCCCCTTGGCAGGTGCCTGAAGTGTTCATATAAACCCTACCAGCAGCATCTAAGGCGCCCTGTTGACAGAATGGAGCGTGAACATGTCGTAGATAAGTCGGCGTCTTAACGACATGGCTGCGCGATTACGCAATATTACATCCTTTTGCATTTCACAATTAACCTTATTAGTTATTATTAATACGATTACTACTTTATTGGGTGTCATTACTATGTCATCCACCACACACACGCACACACATATAAAAAATCGGTCACGGTATCCACATTCCTTGAATAGACCTTAATTGATCTCCTGGTTCCGACAGAAGTCTGATGATGCTGTCACTATCATCACCAAGTCGAATAACATTTCTCTTACACGTGGTGTAATTGGATCTGCCATTAGCCAAGCCGTATATATGCGCGGCAGCTGTCGGATACCATGGGGGGTTGCGCCTAGTGACGGCCCTCCTTCCTGGGTCAGATTGTTTGATGGATGAGGCTTCAAGTGAGACAGACGTTACTGCTGGGAGGACCAGCTAGCTCCTCGGCCCTCGCCCCTCGCTCCCTGCTCGGATGGTCCTCGGTCCTCGGTGCACACACCCTAGGGGTACCACCCACAGCCGGCTGCCATCAGCCCAACAGTACCGCCAGCTGCCTGGCATAAATAGGCAGCATCAACCCCACACACCCCATCCACCCCGCGGACCTGTTGGACGCTGTGGGTCTCGCCTCCTACGCAGCGCCCTCTCCCTCCCCCCCGCACCCGTTTCATGTTGCCTCCCGCCCGGCACATCTGCCACTTCCGCGTAGCCTCCGCAGCCATACGCCATCTACTTAGCGAGTTCCGCCTCGTCAGCCCAAAAGGTTTCTTACCCCCTGGGCCACCTGATAGCATAACCTTTGTCGTCCCATTAACACTCACATTCGGCGTGCAGTACATCATTTAAGGAATACCTTTCTGAGGTGGAGGAGTTGACTGCAAAATGATCCCGTTGTGACAGGGTGACAGTGACACGGTGATAGTGACACAGTGACAGTGACACTATGACATTGACACTTTGATAGTGATAGTGAGATAGTGACAGGGTAAGATACTGATAAGGTGAGATAATGACAGGGTGAGATAATGACAGGGTGAGATAGTGACAGGGTGAGATAGAGACAGGGTGAGATAGTGACAGGGTGAGATAGTGACGGTGAGATAGTGACAGGGTGAGATAGTGACAGGGTGAAATAGTGACAGGGTGAGATAGTGACAGGGTGAGATAGTGACAGGGTGAGATAGTGGCAGGGTGAAATAGTAACAGGGTGAAATAGTGACAGGGTGAGATAGTGACAAGGTGAGATAGTGACAGGGTGAGATAGTGACAGACTGAATCGTGGACCTGAATGTTTATAATCGATGACCTTGATTGTATTGAAAGTAAATATGGAGCACCGCGTTCATATGTCAGAAAAAATGAAATCGATTTTCCATTATTCAACATAATTTTCAAACGTATATATGCGTATCTAGCTACTCATTGTCCAAAATGCCACACAAAGCCGTATACAGATCAGGGCAACCAGAAAAACAGACAATTTAATGACGAATGACGGCGAACCCAGCTATAAGCCGAATGTGCAATATGGAGCAATATGCAATATCGGCATCCATAGGTTTTCGGTGTATAAATGTGCCAAGAACCTGGTAGAAAACCCAAATCCCAAAATCCGAATCTAGAATCCAAACGACAAAGCGAGAAGTGTTGTCATATGAGTATTAGAGTATTTCTTTATTGAAGTAAACATATGATAGTTTGACCTCATGTGGGACCGTGATATTTAAAATCATTAAGATCAGCTTGACATCAAGGCAAATTGTAAACTACGGTCAAATATGCGGTCAAAATACCGAAGGCAGATTTAAAACATGGGTTTGGGGAGGGATCGCCGCACAAACCTCCGAAACAACGTACTGAAATGCGATAACAAATACGATAACAAAAGGCGTTAGCTTAATATTTCGACATAACAAGGCAAGACAGACACATACAATGTAAAAGGGGAGCAAAGGAACGAAATGAATGCTCCGATATGGATGACATCGCACTAAGTCACGTGACGTGTTGAGTGGCTGGCAAGACTCACCGGAAGTGACGAAGACTTGGCACCCACGATATAGCAGTAATCCCGACTTAAGCGCATCGCACACGGTGCCAGTCAAATCCCACGGCGCCAATCAAAACGCACGGTGCTAGTCAAATCACACGGCGCCAATCAAATCGCACGGTTACAGTCAAATCACACGGTGCCAATCAAATTGCACGGTGCCAACCAAATCACACGGTGCCAGTCAAATCGCACCGCCCCTGATCGGGCGTCACACACCACACGTCACATTCCCATCCCCAGCCAAAGTCACACAAGGATATTATATCTTGTGTGACTCTCGCGAAATCTTCCGAACATCCAACAGCTTATAATATAATCGGTTTACCATTGCAAATTTCATTAAATACTGGGACGAGAAGTCAGACGAGAACTATACTGGCGATTGAAAGGGCCAATCACGCGGAATGCCGGGTGGAGGGCGGAGGGAAGGGAGGTGGGGGGGGGGGCGCAGGGTAGGAATAAGACCCGAGGGGGTTCCCTTGGTTCCCCACGTCAGTGATAAAAAACATAAGTCGCAGACGCTCTTCTGAGAAGGACTAAACCGTGAACACATACACCTTATGAACTCCGTGCCTGTTAGGGCATATCATTATATCCGAACTTACTGCGTGGTACTTGCATATCTATATATGCAACCCGCATGTAACAAACACATTACTCCTGTTCATTCTGGCCACGGTTATGACGCAGAAGGGGTACACCCACAGGGGGGATATTTGAGCGGAGCGTGCCCCCAGTGCGTGTAGAGTCCTATTAATAAGCTAATTGTTGCAATGCGACAACTGACGGCCGATACGTCGCGAATGAATTCATAGGAGTGACCCCTCGTGCAGTGGCGCCATCTGGTGGTGGAATACGAGAATAGCAGGCCGTCATGTTAACCTCGTCAGGTAAAGAAGTATGAAAGTAAACGTATTGTGTATTGTTGTTATGATTTTGTATGCAAAACGTTTGCGCTACGAGTTTGACAATACACAAAAGGTCATAGCGACTACTGGGGCAAAAGGTATACACAAAAACGGGCAAGGCTGCCACCGCCATTGTGACGTCAGCACATTGATGGTGGGGCTAACGTGGATATATTCTCCCAGTAGAGGGCGCAACAACTTATCATTTCCAAACATAACGGAATCGGACCAGTACTGGCCCGATACAGGTTGTCCCATACTGCTGGTGCCGGCCCGATGCTGGCACCCGGTACCGGGCCGGTAACACCGTGCACAGCGGCGCAGTAATGGGCCGACGTTGGCACGCCGGTATCGATCGTTAACGGGCCGATAACTGGCCGGTACCGAGCCGGCAAGCGACCAACGCTGGCCCGATTGCAGCTCGCCAGCAGTATATGCACGTAATTACTAGGATTAGGGTTATTCTACATCGTCTTATTGCGCTAATATAAATGATAAAAAGAAACATTTCATTATTTATTTTAACCATATGCAGCAGCGCAGAGATTCACAGCAAGGACATCTCAGCATGGCAATCACCTCATCCCTATTATCGCCCACACAAGATTATATCAAAATATTCATTGGTTATATCCCTATCATGAAGACTTGAACGATAATAGAGATAATGCCAGCAACTACAGAATCACCGATTGTCTATCTACTTTCCAGCTAGATCTCTAATTAATTGGAATATTAAGTGCTAAACCAAATAAACTCAAGAAAAACCGCCGTTGTTCAAACAGTCGTGCATCCCATAATAAACAAGTCTTATTCGCTAGGTATCGCTGAGAGATACAGCCTCAAACGGAATGAAAGTGCTGCCCTCTACTGTGTCTTTTTCGCAGCGACTGCGCCGATATCGGGCCTGCACTGGCACTTGCAATGGCCGTTACTGGCCGGCCATGATACCAGTATCTCCGTAATTAGCCGCAACGCTGCCAGTACTGGCCCGTTACCGTCATGTTTGTTGGGTTGCCATATGTTCCCTGGAACCATATTAATCTACGAGCACCAAGATCATGGTCAAGTTTAAGGTCAAGTTCAACATGTCTTCCCGCGTAACTCCGTGGATATTTAATCTAGAGATCCGCTGTTTGTTTCAGATCATTCTCAAAGAGATAGGCGGCAAAGCATTATTGGCTCAGATTTTTCCGGATACTGAAAGTGTTTTGAGTAATCGGCTAATCAAGTTTTAGTGTCGTTAAAACTGTAAAAAATCTACATGAATGCTGGTAGATGACCCATATGTGGTGGACTATGTACCCTTGTTACTGACATCATGTTTGCCAAATAGCTTTGAAATCGAACCAGCAGTTTTGGTTGGTTGTATATTCAGGACGCTTTTGGTCATATCGCGTCAGTGGGAGAAGGAAGGGAGAGTGGAGCCATGTCTCCGGGGATCACCAACCCGCAGTTTGGACGCAAAACAATAATCACACTTGAACATGGCCAATCTCATTATATAGCCTCGATACGCCAAATGACGGAGCGGTGATGTTTCGGCCTATACCTCGGTCGATATTGCATGTACGGAGTGGCAGTTGGCTTAAATTGATAAGTTACACCTATCCCCCCGATTTTGGTCTTTCTTCTCAAGCTATGTTTATCTATGAACCATTTCGAAGATCACGAAATGAGGTTGGATATGAAGCAAAAGACAACTAAACTTCCACAATTAATGCAATGGGTAAGCATTGCAATAGATATAAGCGAGGAAGGGGCTAAAGTAGAAACAACCGGTGAATTTGCGAATATAATGTAAAGGCGGCGGGTTCAATTTGCTATATGACAGTTGATGACACAAATTACGATGCCCAAATAGCAAGGGGGGGGGGGTGAGGAATCTCATAGCTTCCTATCTGAATTTATGTGGGAGGAAACAGAAGTCATAGAAAGACACAAACCTACGTGCTTTCATATTGAGGTTCTGTTTCTTTTGATTGGCTTGAACAAGGCAACAAACAGTCAATATATCATCCAGCAATATAATACAACCCTTCGACAGGAGATGCCTGAGCACACCATCAAAGCTCACATGTCAATTTTTTGGCATTACGCTATTAGTAACTTACTAATAGCGCTCATATGCAATCCTTTCAGAAACACACAGGCCGGTTTGCAGTTTTCTAATTTTATTAATGTGTTTTTAATTACTTCATTGGATAAAAGCCGTAATCTGTTATTGAAACTCATTCTTATTTGTTTACCTTCAATAAACAAACTGAACTTTGAACCAAAAGATAACGCGATAAAAATAGCATATATAATTGTAAAAGTGCATCTGCTGCGGGTTTTTTTTCTTTTGCACCACTTCATCGACCTGCAGACGGGATCCAGGGTCGATTTTTCAAACTTATCAGTGTCGAATGTCGATTTTTCGCGACGTTCCGTGTCGCTGTTTGGCTAATTTTAGTGGGGTTTTTTTCTAAAATGCTGTGTCGATGTCGCTTTTTCAGATCCTCAGTGTCGAAATTTGCGGGTCAATGTCGAATGTCGTTTATTCAAATATAACTGTGTCGGGGCTCTCCATTTACCCCTTCTAGACCCCTATGAAACATTAACTTACATAATTATACCGTATTTTACACATTGTGTGTGGGCATTCCCCTTGCTACGTCTGGTATGTGTGCATTTACACATAGCTCTATACATCTATGACGTATCATACACTTGTCTACGTCAACATCACTGTTTTAATGTCTGGTCCAACGGACCGTTTGGCGTAACGCACTGCAATGGGCCTTCACAGAAGCACACAACCAATATCATGAAGCAAACATTTCTTTCATGCCATGTCTATTTCCCATAACACGCTGTCATAACGTGCCGATAACTTAAGTACCAAGAACCATCTATCTCCAGTCTACTATCCGCATCTGTACTACCCCATATGGAGGTACTGATCCATGACTTCCAACGACTCTATCTATAATTATAATACATAAGAAAGAGATATAGACCGAGATCCAGGATCACCTCCGGGTGAGGGTGGGGGAGGGGGGGGGGGTACCAATCCAGACCAGGCAAGGTTATATCTATCAGAATGTGAGGCGTAGCGAATATTCAGAGCCATCTCTCAGCGTTATCGGCGCTCTCTCCTCGTCGCACAGTTATAATATTGCTACCAAATGGCTCACAAGATGGAAGCACAATGCATTTTACTATGAATTTACCCACTAGAGGGCGGCATTACAATTAAGGAGGGGTGCTTAATACATTGCTGGTGTCGGGTGGGAGAAAGGGGCCGAGCTAAACCCTGGCCTTCTTCGCCGTAACGTTTTACCGCCAAAATCTGCTCGGAAGGGGTATTTTTTCCGTTGATCTGCTCTAAGTGGCAGTTCCATGCAGACACCCGATTTTTTCCCCTGGCCAAAAAAACAACAACAACAACAAAAACTGGCTACAGACGAATTTGAGATTATCAGTTTCTGGAGGGTTGGTGGGGGGTAGGGGGGTGGGTATGTGGGCAATAACTTCGGTTATCCTTGGAATGACCACCCCCGGATCACTTGGACAATGCGATTTCTCCAGGGCATATCAACGTCCTGCTACCGGGGCGGGCGGCCCTGGGTGAGCAGGTGACAGCGACCACCTGGGCCACGTGGGAGGTGTCGGGCCGCCGCCTCTGCGTGGAGAGACTGCGACCCCCTCGGGACGCATTAGGTTTCAATTTCTGGTGGCGACGCTGGCCGACGTGATCCTGTATTATTTGACGTTTGCGCTTCACAGGGGGATCCTTCTTTATCTGACTGTCCGTTCGGCTGGTGTTTTTGTACAATATACTGCTAGCGTTCGGCTTGTTGTCCTCCGCAAATGAAAAGATTGGAAGAAGATTGACACTGTTGTCATTATATTATCACTTCGAAATTGTAAGTCTTAACATTTTAAATTCGTCTCAGAAGGGGTTTTCACCTCCAAAATCCGCTCAGAAGGGGTATTTTTTACCATTGACCCACTCTGTGTTGCCGCTCCATGCAGACCCGCTCGGTTCATTCTTGTTTTCCCGATCAAACCCTCTTTGAACGCAAATTTTCGTGCCTCCCTCCCCCCCCCCCCCCCAACCCCTTTCAAAATGTCTTCTTCATCCGAATGTTCGCTCCATAGCCTCTATAAGGCTATCCTTTTCATCGCTCTCTCAGACATTATCTCACTGGGCACCCAGGGAATCCCGCAACAGATTTGTATAATAGTTCCACCCGTTCCCGAGCAACTCCCCTGTTAAATCCAACGAACTGATTTTTCAAGCAAATGTCGGTAGATGTGAAGCATAAGTGAGCTATGCTGAAACAACGGTACTTTCTATGCGGGCACGACCAATATAATCAGTGTCACCTAAAATTATCATCTAAATGAGGAAATACTTTCAATTATTTAAATCAGCAGCCAACTTCGTCACTTAATAACAAAAAAATTTCAGCTAATTTCAGCTCTGTAGAACCAGCCGGGCGGAAATCACCTAGGAAATCTACTAGCGAGTCTCGTCTCCAACCCAGGCGCCATGGCTTGTCTCCCCCACGAAAGTACAAACCCGCACTTACCGACACACAAATGTGGGTTTGGGGCAAGCGGGAAGCGGGAAGCCAGCGACGGTGATGAACGGAAATGGTGGATCACCCAACCCTCCCGTCAGCGCTTCCCTTTTTTCAACTGATATCCTGTTAAAGCCTACACAACGTATATCCATACCTTCAAGGCATTATAATGGCAGAGGCCGTCTTCAGAAGTATTGACCTCCGGGTACCGAGGAAGGTCGTCCGTCCGGAGCGGGTTGGAGCGAGGCAGCTGTCGGTTCCGGTGCCAGTCATCGGACGTCATTGCTGGTCACGTGACAGACGTCCGTTCGCTTCAGCCAGACTGTAGGGATTCACCACGCGCTGGTGGCTCGCCGTAT
This sequence comes from Arenicola marina, assembly GCA_964019135.1. NCBI lineage: Eukaryota > Metazoa > Annelida > Polychaeta > Arenicolidae > Arenicola > Arenicola marina. The sequence continues at coordinate 14,912,506 of OZ025261.1, read as the reverse complement.
CAGTTCGATATATACTCCTCAGTTCGGTTGATCTAGAATCCCTCAGCTGAGCGGGTAATCGACTCCCAAACTGATGCACAATGTGAGAGTCCTGGCTGATATGAAAATATGAAGAGTGTTTGAAGATTCACTTGCTGATATCTCGCGACGTGTGTTGTCACCAGGTCATGTTGTATTATCGCTGAAATAGGCTCTTCATGATATATGTAGCATCTACAAACAGGTGGATGGATGATAAATTATTATCAAAGAATAATTTTTGATATCTCTAATCCAAATAATGTAAAATATTGGTTTAAACATAATTTATTTTCTGAGGTTTGCAACATCGAATTCACATGTAAATGCTCACCTCAAAAATACGTAAAATGTAAAATATTGAAACTTCGATTCCAATGTTGAACTACGGAAAGAAAATGTCAAAAATGGCTTCTCACCTCCAGGAAGTATAACATTATCCAGTATATTATGATGTGACATTCTGTTTAATCCTACGAGGATATAATTCTAACCTCTGAATTAATCTAGCTATCTGGAATCTCACTAGCAGCGTCTTGTTCTACATGTATTGGGATTTTCATTTTGTTTCGTATCACTTGTTGCAGTCTATTTTCTCACAATGTACTAATTTAACACGGGGTTTCACTATACCGACAGCACGGCGGGATAACAGATTATGATAAACAAAATGGTTATGCCATAAGAATCAAAATCATGACCAGCACACGAAGTTCATCGTGATTTCACAACAGGTGAAAAGCAAATTGATAATTTTGATATGGCTGAAGCCACCCGGGTTCCATGAGTAGAATTAAGGGATCTAGCTCAGTATGAACTGTACTGGAGATGTCAGTACTGCCATAGACGGGCTGAATGTCGTCTTTCCCTTAATGACTCCAGACAGTCCCTCATTTAGACACAACTATAATTTGTCAATACTGTAGATATGCATACTTTTGCAACATCGAAAGCCAAAATTTGGGTAAACTCTTTGAATTATAATATCGGGTAATACAGTCTGTTTCATTTGACACGATCATTTCATAAATTTTCGGTAAATCTCGGAAAAGCGAATAATTCATAGTAAATTATCGGTGTATTATTTCACAGCAGCTCTGTTCTTCATACACACCATCAAGATTCCATGGTAGGGCTGGAGACTTCCGCAACTTACATTATCCACACGAGGTATTTGATTGCAAAATCGACATCGTCAAGTCTAATCCATCCCACAAATCCAAGCCGGCGGGGACGGCGCCTTCAACTACAAGTGTAATCAGCGTGACATACGCGGAGGGCAATAAAACAATGATCAACGCTCGACATGATTCCTGGCGTGGGCTGACCACCATGTGGGGTACATGGAGAGGGCTGGGAGGCTGAGGGTCCGGCCGCGGGGCTCTTTGACAGGCAGTCAAACGCACGACCCTATTGTCTTCCTCAGCGAGACGAGCACTAATTGAATTCCGTTACGACCATGGCGTCATCCCCTAAGGGGCCAGTGAGGCGACGTCGGCCATTAATAACGGCGAGGATGGGCGAGGCAAAATCGTGGCCGAGTGTCCCCCGCCATTCCAGATGTAAGTTTTCGCCTTACGGCGAAAGATGACTGTGTTTCCTTCACTTCTTCTCTGGTGCATAAAGGTAGTTAGACGGCCCAGTGCATGTAGGTCCAGATTATTTCTCAAGTGTCCTCTATCTGGCCGACCCAGGCCGCTACAACACAAAAGTCCTCGCCACTCGAGAGCCGTGGACGTGATGTACACCTGGCGGTGAGGCCACCCGCATCGCCGTGGCAACAGCGCAGCTCAGGGCCGCCGCCACGTGGTCAGGCCTGTTGCCATGGGTACTGCCTCCGGTAATTTCCGGCAGGTGGATGGGTGGCTAAGCCACGTAGTAATGATGAACGGTCACACCGCTTGTGGGGGACTCGGGTGTGACGGAATCAATGCCTGGAGCTGTCAGGCTGAATACAAAACAACAACCTAAGGGTCGTTTGGCAGGTGGACCTGCTTTCGTTGTATATATTGCCCGGGCGGCTGTCTCCTTATCGCGATCCCAGACACAGTGTTCAAAGACATTTAGAATATATCCCCAGTAGAATCGTGTTTTATGTTTGTATATGTTATAAATAACTTGGCACAGATAGCACTAAAGTTAAAGATAAGGTAGAAGTGACAAGGACATTGCTTAGTTATTTAGTCGGGTTTTACTATCACAGAGGGAAAGAGCCAAAGATAAAGTACCCCCAAAATACTCATTTTCTTTTTCTTTTTTTTTCCTCGTGTTCCTACCTAGATTACCTTGGATGAAGTTGGACGACCTTGAATGACCTTGGATGACCTTGGTTGGCCACCAAGCTTATGCTATCTCACTGGATGGCGCCTCCTCATTACCAAGATCTGTCCAAGTGAGGGCGTGGTTCAATAATTCAGGGGGGGGGTGGGGGGGTGACGGCAGCCATGTCTTACATATCGTCATTGACCACTGACCTCACACAGCACGGGGAGGTGACATTTTACCCTTAATTTAATGTGGGAAAGTCGTAAAAACTGTAAGCCAATCTTCTTCTTCGTCGTCACGCTTTTTACAGGGTCTCCATTCGCACTACATCAGTTTCGCAAGTGTATTTGCAGTGACAGTGAGTCCCAAAGTGGATAGTAAGGCCTGACTTCAGGTAGAACTGGACGTGGTTGTGGGGTGGAGGGTGCGGGTGGGCAGTGGAGGGGAGCATGGGCCATCTGTGAGGGTTTGCACCTCAATCTTGTCCTTGCTCAACACTTCAAATCTTCCTCCTGTTTTTCCAGCCCTGTCTTCCCTCCCCTCTATATTAACCCATACGTTCTCTTTCTATGCCATATATTCCCCTGTCATCTCATCAGCTCGCCTCCTGAGAGGCATAATAATAAGCAAAATATTCTAAACTATACGACAGTCGCAAACATGAATCCAACAGACGAAATAAAATTGAAACCCCACACGAGTAGGTCATTTTCGTTTGATGAATGTGATATCAGTATTATTTAACGTAGAATATTTTACGTGGAATCTGACTTTTGTCCTAAGCACACTTTGAAAGATTGGAAAACGCTGAACCTTCTTCAAAACACAGCAGATGGTTGATATTCAAGTGCTGAGTTAGCTAATACCTTCCACTGGCAGTTGCACATCTGCTGGAGAGAGATGCAGAGACTAAGAGAGGGACATGTCATGTCATCAACTAATGTGCCATTCCGATGTCGATCAGTTTGACCCTCCATTGTTTACTTTGGGGCACTAGGCCAGCACATTATATATAACTGTAACAACAAACTTGGACGCCACACCTCCACCCGAAGGGAATTTTCTCGGTGCACGATTTTCCAGGAGTCGTGAGCAAATCTTGGATCATGGAGGTGAGGATAATGTACCACTCAACTATCGAGCGGCTCACGAGGTGGAGCCACCGCTTCTCTACACTTATCGCACAAGTGGCGGATCCTGTGCAGCCAGGGACATGTCGGGCGTCTCGTAAACTTCCTTTCATGAGCTCCCATGACCCCCCTACCCCCACACGATACGACAACATCACCCACTAGATGGAGCCACTGTTTACTCAGGATTTTTGCTTCGTCAGTAACATGTTGATAGAGATTCATGGGTACGATATGATTCTCCTGACTGACCTGTCACCACCAGGCGGTAGCTTCTCTTCCTACCGCCGAAATATATATATTTATATAACTTGATTAATATATGATGCAATGATATCAAGCAGGGTGCTGACAGGTTGATAGGTAAGCTCACAGTGGGCTTGCATATCGCTTGTGTATTCTTTCTTTCCCAAGTCATCAAGAAAATCAAACGTTATTATCGCACATTATCCCCCTAAACCGTCGCGCTATCGCTCACCTTTCCACAACGAGCTAATCACAAACAATACGGTGACGTCAGTTAGGTTGCTCTCTGGGTATAAAACGGAGAATGTTACAAGGAAACTGTGTGTCTTCTCTTTCTTGTTACTAAAGGCGGCAATAACATTAAACGTAAATAGAGTTAGCTGTCTACGAGAAAGTACTGGACTGTGCCTGCAGTCGGATTTAGAATTTGTAAAACACTGAAACAAGGATTAAAATGGAGATATTATTTGACCTCTACCCACTGGACCAAAATATCCTCACAACGCGTCCAGGGCAAGTTTAACCGAACTAATCAACGGTTTATACAGAAGACTACACACCTTACGTGATTATTTGCAGTGGTTTATCAATACACTATGCAAGACAGCTTGGCTGAGACAGGAGGTGTGGATTTGTTGGTTTGATTGTTTGTTACTGGATTATCCTTAAAACAATACGGCCAATAAAAACAAGAAGCACGACTGTGTTGCAATGCAAGGCAAAATTGGGTTACCAGTAACACCATTAAACGATTAAATATTTGCATTAAATTATATTCATCTGCTTTTTTAAATCTATAACAAAATATGTAAACAAGAAGACATATAAGAAGTCGACGAAACAATATAATTAACAGTCATATATAAAGTATATATATAATTTAAATACATTTACTACTTGGATTATGGAATATACGCTTTAATCTGATAATATGGTTGATTCCTTCACCCGTTCAAAGCGACACGACCCCTAACCAAGTCGCTATCGGTGAAAGCGATAGGTACTACGACCAAATGACGTCACCGTGAGTATTCTCCGTCAGGCTCCACGGTCAACCGAGAGGGACGCCAAAAACGAATCAATTGTCCAAGGAACTAATACATCACAACACAGATCACAGCAAACGGGGCTCGCAACTTTTTGCGAAATGGCCATATAACTTCTTTACACTGAGTGTTATTATAGGACAGAAAGGGTAAGAGTGCTTTAGTTTCGTGTTTACTTACGAGGTCTGGTAGGTCCATTACAGGACTTAGCCCGGGAATGAAGAAGGCGGGTTTACCCAGCAGATGATGGTCCCTCTCTTTCGCACTGGGCCACATGATCCGTGCCTACGTGCTGCATGTCCAGTCAATGACGTCACGTCCGGTTGCTGCACCATCGCCTACTCATGTGCCCCATTGTGATGCTGTGCTTATAGGCATCATGCGTCATTAGTCTGCCATTCCGTTGTTTCTTTTGATAACGTTTTCAAAGCACATATATTGATTACGTAGCAGATGTTATTCCGAATTGAATATCCCTCGTGTACTGTTATATTGCACAATAATGTACAGGCATAACTCTTTGATGCTTATTATGAGGGTTCTTATATCGCCACGTTTTCTACCGCCGTATTTACTATTCCACTACACATCAGTGCTGCATCCAAAAACTCGGAGTAACGTGACAAAGCAGGTCTGAGTGCAAGTGTTAACATGGCAACGGTAAACGGTTCGCATTTGCTTTCCAATGCCTAGCACTTTAACTCAAATAGCCATTTACATTCTGAATACACAACTTTGCCTTGTTATTGCTTACACAGTCGGCTCTGTTCTGCTTCCGGAGTCGAATAACAAACTAATATTGCCGCTGGTTAACGAGTGTGTGGCCTCCCCGCCCCATACAGATGCTGTTGATGATATATCCTGCAGCTCCCCCGCAATACCGCGCCTACGTAGACTCAGCATCAATAAATATTCGGTTGTTTTTCTTAAAACTGACCTCCCTGCACGGGAGGGCGATAGAATGTAGGGACTGACGCGCACGTGTGAGGCTGGGGCTCTGGAGTTTTTGCTCCATCGAACCACATCACCATGGGCCTAACTGGTATTTGCATGTCATTGCGAGCTTTTCTTCTTTGGCAGATCGATACTAAATATATTTGGAGCCCTACCGCAATAGATACGATGATATATCGATTAGGCTGGATATTGAATGAACCGTAAACAAACTGAATATAACACCATGTTGCTTTAGATGATGATGTGCCCACCAAATTGATACCAAAACTATTCAGTGTATGCATAATCAACGCGTTTCCATTCAAACCAAATCATATCAACGTAGGGATCAACTAGACATCATTAATCCCCTAGTGTCTTATTCTCTGCCTTTGACCTGATGGCTGCCTCATCCCCTGGTGTCGCATTTTCTGCTTTTGACCTGATGGCTGCCTCATCTCCTGGTGTTGCCTTATTCTCTACCTTTGAACTGATGGCTGCCTCATCCCTGGTGTGGTCTTATTCTCTGCCTTTGACCTGATGACCGCCTTATCCCCTGGTGTTGCCTTATTCTCTGCCTTTGACCTGATGGCTGCCTCATCTTTGCTGTTGCCTTATCCCCTGCCTTTGACCTGATGGCTGCCTCATTCCCGGGTGTTGCTTCATTCTCTACCTTTGAACTGATGGCTGCCTCATCCCTGGTGTTGTCTTATTCTCTGCCTTTGACCTGATGACTGCCTTATCCCCTGGTGTTGTCTTATTGTCTGCCTTTGACCCGATGGCTGCCTCATCCCATGGTGTTGCCTTATTCTCTGCCTTTGACCCGATGGCTGCCTCATCCCCTGGTGTTGCCTTATTCTCTGCCTTTGACCTGTTGGCTGCCTCATTCCCTGGTGTTGCCTTATTCTCTACATTTGACCTGATGGCTGCCTCATCCCATGGTGTTGTCTTATTCTCTGCCTTTGACCTGATGGCTGCCTCATCCCCTGGTGTTGCCTTATTGTCTGCCTTTGACCTGATGGCTGCCTCATCCTTTGGTGTTGCCTTATTCTCTGCCTTTGACCTGATGGCTGCCTCATCCCCTGGTGTTGCCTTATTGTCTGCCTTTGACCTGATGGCTGCCTCATCCTTTGGTGTTGCCTTATTCTCTGCCTTTGACCTGATGGCTGCCTCATCCCATGGTGTTGTCTTATTCTCTGCCTTTGACCTGATGGCTACCTCATCCTTTGGTGTTGCCTTATTCTCTGCCTTTGACCTGATGGCTGCCTCATCCCATGGTGTTGTCTTGTTCTCTGCCTTTGACCTGATGGCTACCTCATCCTTTGGTGTTGCCTTATTCTCTGCCTTTGACCTGATGGCTGCCTCATCCCATGGTGTTGTCTTATTCTCTGCCTTTGACCTGATGGCTGCCTCATCCCCTGGTGTTGCCTTATTGTCTGCCTTTGACCTGATGGCTGCCTCATCCTTTGGTGTTGCCTTATTCTCTGCCTTTGACCTGATGGCTGCCTCATCCCATGGTGTTGTCTTATTCTCTGCCTTTGACCTGATGGCTGCCTCATCCCCTGGTGTTGCCTTATTGTCTGCCTTTGACCTGATGGCTGCCTCATCCTTTGGTGTTGCCTTATTCTCTGCCTTTGACCTGATGGCTGCCTCATCCCCTGGTGTTGCCTTATTCTCTGCCTTTGACCTGATGGCTGCCTCATCCTTTGGTGTTGCCTTGTTCTCTGCCTTTGACCTGATGGCTGCCTCATCCCCTGGTGTTGCCTTATTGTCTGCCTTTGACCTGATGGCTGCCTCATCCTTTGGTGTTGCCTTATTCTCTGCCTTTGACCTGATGGCTGCCTCATCCCCTGGTGTTGCCTTATTGTCTGCCTTTGACCTGATGGCTGCCTCATCCCCTGGTGTTGCCTTATTCTCTGCCTTTGACCTGATGGCTGCCTCATCCCCTGGTGTTGCCTTATTCTCTGCCTTTGACCTGATGGCTGCCTCATCCCCTGGTGTTGCCTTATTCTCTGCCTTTGACCTGATGGCTGCCTCATCCCCTGGTGTTGCCTTATTCTCTGCCTTTGAACTGATGGCTGCCTCATCCCCTGGTGTTGCCTTATTCTCTGCCTTTGACCTGATGGCTGCCTCATCCCCTGGTGTTGCCTTATTCTCTGCCTTTGAACTGATGGCTGCCTCATCCCCTGGTGTTGCCTTATTGTCTGCCTTTGACCTGATGGCTGCCTCATCCTTTGGTGTTGCCTTATTCTCTGCCTTTGAACTGATGGCTGCCTCATCCCCTGGTGTTGCCTTATTGTCTGCCTTTGACCTGATGGCTACCTCATCCCCTGGTGTTGTCTTATTGTCTGCCTTTGACCTGATGGCTGCCTCATCCCATGGTGTTGCCTTATTGTCTGCCTTTGACCTGATGGCTGCCTCATCCTTTGGTGTTGCCTTATTCTCTGCCTTTGACCTGATGGCTGCCTCATCCCCTGGTATTGCCTTATTCTCTGCCTTTGAACTGATGGCTGCCTCATCCCCTGGTGTTGCCTTATTCTCTGCCTTTGACCTGATGGCTGCCTCATCCCATGGTGTTGCCTTATTGTCTGCCTTTGACCTGATGGCTGCCTCATCCTTTGGTGTTGCCTTATTCTCTGCCTTTGACCTGATGGCTGCCTCATCCCCTGGTATTGCCTTATTCTCTGCCTTTGAACTGATGGCTGCCTCATCCCCTGGTGTTGCCTTATTCTCTGCCTTTGACCTGATGGCTGCCTCATCACCTGGTGTTGCCTTATTGTCTGCCTTTGACCTGATGACTGCCTCATCCTTTGGTGTTGCCTTATTCTCTGCCTTTGAACTGATGGCTGCCTCATCCCCTGGTGTTGCCTTATTCTCTGCCTTTGACCTGATGGCTGCCTCATCCCCTGGTGTTGTCTTATTCTCTGCCTTTGAACTGATGGCTACCTCATCCCATGGTGTTGCCTTATTCTCTGCCTTTGACCTGATGGCTGCCTCATCCCCTGGTGTTGTCTTATTCTCTGCCTTTAATCCGATGGCTGCCTTATCCCCTGGTGTTGTCTTATTGTCTGCCTTTGACCTGATGGCTGCCTCATCCCATGGTGTTGCCTTATTGTCTGCCTTTGACCTGATGGCTACCTCATCCCATGGTGTTGCCTTATTCTCTGCCTTTGACCTGATGGCTGCCTCATCCCCTGGTGTTGTCTTATTCTCTGCCTTTAATCCGATGGCTGCCTTATCCCCTGGTGTTGTCTTATTGTCTGCCTTTGACCTGATGGCTGCCTCATCCCATGGTGTTGCCTTATTCTCTGCCTTTGACCTGATGGCTGCCTCATCCCCTGGTGTTGTCTTATTCTCTGCCTTTGACCTGATGGCTACCTCATCCCATGGTGTTGTCTTATTCTCTGCCTTTGACATGATGGCTACCTCATCCCATGGTGTTGCCTTATTCTCTGCCTTTGACCTGATGGCTACCTCATCCCATGGTGTTGCCTTATTGTCTGCCTTTGACCTGATGGCTACCTCATCCCATGGTGTTGCCTTATTCTCTGCCCTTGACCTGATGGCTACCTCATCCCATGGTGTTGCCTTATTGTCTGCCTTTGACCTGATGGCTACCTCATCCCATGGTGTTGCCTTATTCTCTGCCTTTGACCTGATGGCTGCCTCATCCCCTGGTGTTGTCTTATTCTCTGCCTTTAATCCGATGGCTGCCTTATCCCCTGGTGTTGTCTTATTGTCTGCCTTTGACCTGATGGCTGCCTCATCCCATGGTGTTGCCTTATTCTCTGCCTTTGACCTGATGGCTGCCTCATCCCCTGGTGTTGCCTTATTCTCTGCCTTTAATCCGATGGCTGCCTTATCCCCCGGTGTTATCTCATTCTCTGCCTTTGACCTGATGGCTGCCTCATCCTCTAGAGTGTTGCCTTATTCTCTGCCTTTAACCCGATGGCTGCCTCATCCCCTGGTATTGCCTTATTCTCTGCCGTTGACCTGATGGCTGCCTCATCCCCTGGTGTTGCCTTATTCTCTGCCTTTGACCTGATGGCTGCCTCATCCCCTGGTGTTGCCTTATTCTCTGCCTTTGACCTGATGGCTGCCTCATCCCCTGGTATTGCCTTATTCTCTGCCTTTGACCTGATGGCTGCCTCATCCCCTGGTGTTGCCTTATTCTCTGCCTTTTACCTGATGGCTGCCTCATCCCCTGGTGTTGCCTTATTCTCTGCCTTTGACCTGATGGCTGCCTCATCCTTTGGTGTTGCCTTATTCTCTGCCTTTTACCTGATGGCTGCCTCATCCCCTGGTGTTGCCTTATTCTCTGCCTTTGACCTGATGGCTGCCTCATCCCATGGTGTTGTCTTATTCTCTGCCTTTTACCTGATGGCTACCTCATCCCATGGTGTTGCCTTATTCTCTGCCTTTGACCCGATGGCTGCCTCATCCCCTGGTGCTGTCTTATTCTCTGCCTTTGACCTGATGGCTACCTTATTCTTTAGTGTTGCCTTATTCTCTGCCTTTGACCTGATGGCTGCCTCATTCCCTGGTGTTGCCTTATTCTCTGCCTTTGACCTAATTGCTGTCTCATCCTCTAGAGTGTTGCCTTATTGTCTGCCTTTGACCTGATGGCTGCCTCATCCTTTGGTGTTGCCCTATTATCTGCCTTTGACCTGATGACTGCCTCATCACCTGGTGTTGCCTTATTCTCTGCCTTTGACCTGATGGCTGCCTCATCCCATGGTGTTGCCTTATTCTCTGCCTTTGACCTGATGGCTGCCTCATCCCCTGGTGCTGCCTTATGCTCTGCCTTTGACCCGATGGCTGCCTCATCCTTTGGTGTTGCCTTATTATCTGCCTTTGCCCTGATGACTGCCTCATCACCTGGTGTTGCCTTATTCTCTGCCTTTGACCTGATGGCTGCCTCATCCCATGGTGTTGCCTTATTCTCTGCCTTTGACCTGATGGCTGCCTCATCCCCTGGTGTTGCCTTATTCTCTGCCTTTGACCTGATGGCTGCCTCATCCCCTGGTGTTGCCTTATTCTCTGCCTTTGACCTGATGGCTGCCTCATCCCATGGTGTTGCCTTATTCTCTGCCTTTGACCTGATGGCTGCCTCATCCCCTGGTGTTGCCTTATTATCTGCCTTTGACCTGATGGCTGCCTCATCCCGTGGTGTTGCCTTATTGTCTGCCTTTGACCTGATGGCTGCCTCATCACCTGGTGTTGCCTTATTGTCTGCCTTTGACCTGATGGCTGCCTCATCCCCTGGTGTTGCCTTATTATCTGCCTTTGACCTGATGGCTGCCTCATCACCTGGTGTTGTCTTATTCTCTGCCTTTAACCCGATGGCTGCCTTACCCTGGTGTTGTCTTATTCTCTGTCTTTGACCTGATGGCTACCTCATCCTTTGGTGTTGCCTTATTCTCTGCCTTTAACCCGATGGCTGCCTCATCCCTGGTGTTGTCTTATTCTCTGCCTTTGACCTGATGGCTGCCTCATCCTTTGGTGTTGTCTTATTCTCTGCCTTTGACCTGATGGCTGCCTCATCCCCTGGTGTCTTATTCTCTGCATTTAACCCGATGGCTGCGTCATCCCATGGTGTTGTCTTATTCTCTGCCTTTGACCTGATGGCTACCTCATCCTTTGGTGTTGCCTTATTCTCTGCCTTTAACCCGATGGCTGCCTCATCCCATGGTGTTGTCTTGTTCTCTACCTTTGACCTGATGGCTACCTCATCCCATGGTGTTGCCTTATTCTCTGCCTTTGACCTGATGGCTGCCTCATCCCCTGGTGTTGTCTTATTCTCTGCCTTTAACCCGATGGCTGCCTTATCCCCTGGTGTTGTCTTATTCTCTGTCTTTGACCTGATGGCTACCTCATCCTTTGGTGTTGCCTTATTCTCTGCCTTTAACCCGATGGCTGCCTCATCCCATAGTGTTGTCTTATTCTCTGCCTTTGACCTGATGGCTACCTCATCCTTTGGTGTTGCCTTATTCTCTGCCTTTAACCCGATGGCTGCCTCATCCCATGGTGTTGTCTTGTTCTCTACCTTTGACCTGATGGCTACCTCATCCCATGGTGTTGCCTTATTCTCTGCCTTTGACCTGATGGCTGCCTCATCCCCTGGTGTTGTCTTATTCTCTGCCTTTAACCCGATGGCTGCCTTATCCCCTGGTGTTGTCTTATTCTCTGTCTTTGACCTGATGGCTACCTCATCCTTTGGTGTTGCCTTATTCTCTGCCTTTAACCCGATGGCTGCCTCATCTTTGGTGTTGCCTTATTCTCTGCCTTTGACCTGATGGCTGCCTCATTCCAGGGTGTTACCTCATTCTCTACCTTTGAACTGATGGCTGCCTCATCCCTCGTGTTGTCTTATTCTCTGCCTTTGACCTGATGACTGCCTCATCTTTGGTGTTGCCTTATTCTCTGCCTTTGACCTGATGGCTGCCTCATTCCAGGGTGTTGCCTCATTCTCTACCTTTGAACTGATGGCTGCCTCATCCTTTGGTGTTGTCTTATTCTCTGCCTTTGACCTGATGGCTGCCTCATCCCCTGGTGTCTTATTCTCTGCATTTAACCCGATGGCTGCGTCATCCCATGGTGTTGTCTTATTCTCTGCCTTTGACCTGATGGCTGCCTCATCTTTGGTGTTGCCTTATTCTCTGCCTTTGACCTGATGGCTGCCTCATTCCAGGGTGTTGCCTCATTCTCTACCTTTGAACTGATGGCTGCCTCATCCTTTGGTGTTGTCTTATTCTCTGCCTTTGACCTGATGGCTGCCTCATCCCCTGGTGTCTTATTCTCTGCATTTAACCCGATGGCTGCGTCATCCCATGGTGTTGTCTTATTCTCTGCCTTTGACCTGATGGCTACCTCATCCTTTGGTGTTGCCTTATTCTCTGCCTTTAACCTGATGACTGCCTCATCCCATGGTGTTGTCTTGTTCTCTACCTTTGACCTGATGGCTACCTCATCCTTTGATGTTGCCTTATTCTCTGCCTTTGACCCGATGGCTGCCTCAGATATTGGCTTTGACCGCCGTGTCCTAACCCAATGATGACAGACCGAGCCTCTTGTGCGGCCACTGAGGACATTCGCAAAAAGCTAATCAAGGAAAGTCGTCCCGTGGCCCATCTAGACGGCTGCCCACATTACATGGAAGGCACCCATTGTGACTATCCACAAGCGTAACTCACCGCAAGGGAATTTGTCCAGTTACCGATCGATCTGAGTGACTGCTTCCGGCCCGAGACTGCTGGGCTCGCGACAGCCTATTGTGCCATGATTAATGACAGGCCACTTGTGTGTAGTTAGGTGTAGTCAAAATAAACTATAATCAATTATTTAAAGTCACTTTGGGGGCCAACCCTTTTCGCCCCACCCCGACCCTTGTTGGGGCATTTGGCGGCCAAATAGATCCGTGGACACAACAGGGACGCGAATGACAGGAGTAGGCTGTCATCTCCTCGTTAAGTCCGGGGTGACTCTCTTGGGGAAAGAACTGGAATTCCCGGCTGGAGTCGCATACAGAAGACTGACAGACAAGAACCAAGTTATTGGCAAGTTAATGTAACTGGGCATTTCTGTGCATGCCAGTAACCCGCTCGGGAAAATCTCCCACATTACTACCTTTCTCATTGTTATCCACCGGACGACCAACAGCGGTATCTACATTTAGTATCGTCAATTTCGTCCATTAATTTGCCGTGAATAATCGGCGTAATATTTCGGGTCTACATTGTCGACAAAGAGAAGATTCTGAAGTTGATTGCGCCGGGAAGCAGCGACCATGCCAGGCGGGGCAGACCCTGGCATATCACCTACGGTAAGTCTATGTACTGTATCTCACATGTCAGACCAGTCATATCGGCTTTATTTTGCAATCGCCCCGGTGTACCTGAATCTATGTGTACGAGTGCGTACTGCAATCTCCGCGGTAGAGATCGTAAATAAGCCATATATATTGGTCTATTTCCAGCCGCAATAACCACTGTGGGTTTTTTGCATATTTTATTTGCAGCCATTTTTTTTTAGCTCTTCAAATTTTGAACTATTATTCAGGTACTCATGGTCAACACCAAGATGCAATGGAGTCCTGGGGAGGGGCACTATTCTAAATATTTGGTGGGTGGATTCCCTGGGTTCTCCGTGATGCAGCTAGAGAGCGGGCATTTATGATGAAAAAAATGCCCCTATAGAGCGTACATTTCTATTGAAAGAGATATCCCTGAGCGGCGGACATGTCCGATGAAAAAGATAGAACCGATATTATATAAAATTGCGACCTGGGTGGAAGGCGACCCTAAAAATATGCAATTGCGTCCATGGATCGGCTTTTTACCTGGAAAAACGAATACACCGGGCTGGTCTGCATGGAGCGCCGGCATAGAGCGGGTGAATGGAAAGGTCAAAGGATACCCCTTCCGAGCGGACTTGAAGGTGAAATACCCCTTGTGTCCGTATTAAGTACCCCGTCCCCACCGGAGAATGGAGTCCCCCATGATGTTGCACCGTGGATGTTGTTAGCATTGGCGTTGTGCGTTGTGCAAACGATGTGCATATATGTGTCTTACATGCATTTGTATGTAGTAGCATGTTATGGCATTCTGGTATCATCATATTTATTACATTGTTATGATTCATGCATATTGTCGATTGGACGGGCCGCTTCCGACACTGACGACAATGTAGAAAGGGTGGCGGGAGGACGGGGTGGAGGCATATGCCTCTAAAATTAATGCCATTTTTGACATTGTTCTTTATATCCTGTTGACCTGATACCGACGTTGATCTGATTTGGTTGGCATGGAAGCGAGTGGGTGGGGAAGAGTCGTCCCCACGGGCTTTATTATGCGTACACTGAATAGTTTGGACATCAATCTGGTGGTACACCAACATCTAAGCCAACATGATATCATAACCTGCTTGTTTACGATTCATTTACTCTCTCGTCTAATCGATATATCATCGTGTCTATTGCGGTATGGTCCTATATATATTTGCTATTGATCAACCAGGGAAGAGATGTCCACCATCATATGCAAATACCAGTTAGATAAACCCCCACCTCCCTATCCGGGAAGTCAATTTAAAAACAAAAAACCGAATAGTTATTGATGCCACGTATTTAATCTTCCTATTCGCCGTGTTACTGGTGGGCTGGGAGGTTAAAGCATCAATATCATCTGTATGAGGAGGCCAGGCATTTGGTAACCAGTGGAAATCACAGTTCGTTATTCGACTCCCGAACAGAGCAGAGCCAACAAATCTGTGCGCAAGGCAAAGTTGTGTACTCGGATGTATATAAATGGCTATTTGAGTTAAAGTGCTAGGCATTGGAAAGCGAATGCGAACCGATTATCGTCACCATGTAGACTTGCTTTGTCACGTCACTCGTTATTGGATGCAGCACTGATGTGTAGTGGAGTAGTAAATATGGCGGTGAAAAACGTGGCGATATAAGACCCATCGTCATTAGCGTTATGAGTTATGCCTGCACATTATTGTGCAACAAAACAGTGCGTGTGGGACATTCCATTCGGAATAACATCTGCTACATAATCAATATAGGTGATTTGAAAACTACAACAAAAGGTACAAATGAATGATAGACTAATGACGTATTTTGCCTATAAGCACAGCACCACAATGGGGCACATGATTAGGCGATGGTGCAGCAACCGGACGTGAAGTCATTGACTGGACATGCAACACGTAGGCGCGGATCATGTGGTCCAGTGCGAGACAGAGGGACCATCATCTGCTGGGTAAACCCGCCTTCTTCATTCCCGGGCTAAGTCCTGTAATGGACCTGCCAGACCTCGTAAGTAAACACGAAACTAAACTACTCTTACCCTCGGTGCAGCCTATCTTCCAGTATAAGCAGGGTCCTAAGATATATTGTCAACGCCGCTTAAAGAATTTATATGGTCATTTCGTAAAAAGCGATGGGCCCCTTTTTCGGTGATCTGTGATGTGATCCATTATTTCGTTCGGCCTTCATGATTCTCATCTATTGAGGTGACCGTGGCGTCTGCCGGAGAATGCGCAAGGCGTGGGCACTTTGGTCGAAGTGCCTATCGCTTTCACCCATAGTGTCTTTGTTTGTGATCGTATTGCTGTCAACAGGTGGTGTAATAAACAAAATTAGCAGATCGAATCATATTTGCCATACAACAGTCAGTAACTATATTTATATGTGATATATAACATCATTTATTTATTTTGCATCCCTTGTTTAAATATTCTGTTATAAATATGAAAAAGCAAATTAATATCATTTATTTCACTTAATTGAATATTTAATAATGTTAATGGTAAGCCAAATTTGCCTTGGTTAATAATCTGGTTAGATCATTTATTTTGTATTGCCAGTTTTAAAGATAATCCAATATATAATAACAAACAAAACATTTTTAAATGCACCGTGATGTATTTACCCAAAGCACAAATTGCACACCTCATGTCTCAGCCAATCTGTTTTACGCGATGTAGTGATAAATTACTGCAAACAATCACATCAGGTGCGTAATCTTCCGAACAAAGCGTTGTACAATGGGGTTAAAGCTTTCCCTGGGGGCGTTGTGCTGATATGTCTGCTACCTGGGTAGAGGTGAAATAATACCTCCTTTCTAATTCTTGCTTTGTCCTTACAAGTACTGCATCCCATTGCGGTACAGCCCAACATGTTTTCTTAGACAGCTGTGGCTGTCAATGCTTAATGTTCTTCTTCTTATTCAATGCCTCGTTGACCAGAAACAGAAATAACGCACTTCCTTCTAAACTTTCTCTGTGTTATGCCCTAGGCGCCACCGCACTGACGTCACTATCTTATTTGTGATTGGCTCGTTGCAGTCCGGTGAGCAGTGCTATGCCTTAGATTTTCTTCATGGCTTAAAAACGAGCGCATACTAAAGTGATATGCAAGCTCCCTGTGAGTTTATTTATCAACCTGTCGGCAACCTGATTATATCACTGCATCATGTGATAATCAAGACCTGCATATGCGGTTTACCTACAGTCGATTTATATCCGGTTGTGGTGTTGACGGTGATAACTACGAAGTGTCCGGTCCAGGAGGGAGGGGAGGGGGGCGACCCGGCCCCGGTACCGGCCCCCACGTTTAGGACCGAAATTTATACTATTTACAATATTAAAACCAAACGTTAGGTCATCTCTCGAAACTGGCCCTCCAGCATAACTGAATCCGAAGCTGAATCTTTGCAAATCAATTTGCTATTTCAAACAAACATATATATACATTATATGCGCTTCCATTGCAGATCTTTAAAAGTATGATCGCGTGAGATTTCAATTTGTGAACAATTGCGAGGTGGCGGTGCTTTGCCACTTTACCCAAGGGAGGTTTCACAATGCTACCACGTGGGTGTCGATGTTACCATTGGTCACGTCGCTCTGTAAGCTATTATATATGCACAAGCTACTTTTGTATACGCGACTATGCTAATTTTTGGTGTTGGCTGGGAGGAGTGGCAAAAGTCATTGGTAGTCCAAGAAGACTGGTGACCTGGTTCAAAAGAACTCTAACGACAGGGAACTGCGTAGTGAAGGGGGTAAAAAGTGCTGGAGACTGGAAGAGGCCGGGGGTGGGGGGGTTGGCAATTATTTATATGCCCTCTGTTCCGCGGACAGCCCAGATCATACCTACGAGGGTTGGGGATTATTGTGTTCTGTAGGGCGAGGGGTGGGGGTGGCGGGTTGCACTTGTCAAAGACGCGCTAGCAAGGTGCCACTATAGTATCCTGCTCTGGGGGAAGTGGGAGGTTATCCCATTGACAACCGTGTGTTATAAAGCCAATTAAAGCAATATACTTACATGCGCCATCTTAGATTTGTTACATTTTAGAATCAAGACAAAAAGTATCTCAACATCTATGAAGCATATGTTTTATATCTCTTTGAGTCTGTAAAACAAACATTTCAACATAAAACTGCGCGGTCTATTTGTATCGCGCGCGGACGTGATAGCGAGCCGCTGTCGATATCACACACAAAATGGCGAACAGCGAACAGGCGCGCAGGGATATAAAGCCGGCCACTAACTTCTGCTCTGGTGACCAAATTGCTTCTCTCGTGATAGCCCACAGGCTTTCAGGATGTAAATTCAAGACAGAATATACTTATTTGACATGGAGAAGAGGTTGGTAATACAAAAAATTACGGAATATATTGCTTTAATCCTTTAAAGCAGTATATGGTTTCTAATAATTCGGAGCACCGATTCAATATGCTTCATGTCGAATCTTCTTTGTGGCATGCAATTCGATCGTGGTTCAGTTAACCAGATAACCGGAGCAATGCCGACTTAGTCTATACGCAGCAAAAGCAGTACGCAATTTATTGCTGCCATCTAGCGAGCCATTTAACCAGAGCAACGAAAATTTGGTCGGTCTGCTATCTGTACACGCGCCCTTACTCGCTGTCCATTAAAACAACTGAATATAGCGTATAGTGAGCCATTTCCTAATTAACTGACGACTGGTGTCTGCATCTGTAATAAGCAATTTGATAACTATTGTTTTGTATATTTGTTTTTTATTTGTTATTTAAACATAATTTTTTAACGAGGTTCCCCTGAACGGGATTACCATCTAGCAATTCAAATAACTAATAACTATATATACATTTCAACGGTCCGACGACAAGCGTGTCGAACACGTTCCGGTTAAATTATTTGCAAGGGCGTCCGGGCTGGGCATGTTTATCCAGGATGGTCGCCATAGCATGAAGTCCTTCATTATGACAGTCGCGCTCACGCAGTCGATATTTGGAAAACCATTGTCTTTACCTTACGTCGCCGCCTTTAACGCTTCCGTGGGGCTGCCTTGGAACACCATGATAACGAGCGATGAAGTTGGTCGTGGCAATGTTATAAAGCAATACCAGTTCCTCACCCGCAGAGCACGACGAGTCGTTTGCCACGAACTGTTATTTGTTGTTTTCCGTCTCTGCTTGAGGCTCCTTATTACAGAGGTATCATGAATCCGTATTGTAGGTTTATCATCCCTTACGAAAAAACACACATTGTATATGGTATGGTATATCATGGTATACCATGGTAAATCATCATATAACTTTCATGGTAGTACAATGGTATACCCTGATAGGGGGTTCACTATGGTATACCATGGTAGAGCGTTCACTATATGGTATACCATGATATGGTATGGTATGTCATGGTATAATAATAATAATAATAATAATCTTTATTGACATGAAGAGTACACAAATCCAAACAATACAGAACTGGTTTGGCAAGCAGCAGAAGCCGAGGCTTATTCGCTCAAAAAACCCTCGAAAACGAAACATATTAGGTCTGCTTGTTTCAAATAAATCAAATGCTCTACGTAAATATATGCATGGTCATTCCTTTTACCTGTGAGTCATTCGCTGGCGAACTTGCATTAAGCATGCACGTCTTAACTCATTTAGATAGGATGCAATTCACTCAAAGAAGTTGTAATGGTTCTGTAAATTCTTTGATTTACTCAAATGAGTATTACACTCGCAACTTATATCTGAAGTAAGGCATGTAGTTGGTAGTTGGATATAGTGATCACCACGGCTACAGCATGTAGGGGTGTGATATAACGCCCAAGGTTAACCAAGGTTACAGTATGTAGGGGTGTGATATAAAGTGATCACCCAGGCTACAGTATGTAGGGGTGTGATATAGAGTGATCACCTATGCAGCATTATGTCGTAGGGTGATATACAGTGATCACCAAGGCTACAGTATGTAGGGGTGTGATATATAGTGTTCACCAAGGCTACAGTATATAGGGGTGTGATATATAGTGTTCACCAAGGCTACAGTATATAGGGGTGTGATATACAGTGATCACCAAGGCTACAGTATGTAGGGGTGTGATATAGAGTGATCACCTATGCAGCATTATGTCGTAGGGTGATATACTGTGATCACCAAGGCTACAGTATGTAGGGGTGTGATATATAGTGTTCACTAAGGCTACAGTATGTAGGGGTGTGATATATAGTGTTCACCAAGGCTACAGTATTAGGGGTGTTATATATAGTGTTCACCAAGGCTACAGTATATAGGGGTGTGATATATAGTGTTCACCAGGGCTACAGTATATAGGGGTGTGATATACAGTGATCACCAAGGCTACAGTATATAGGGGTGTGATATACAGTGATCACCAAGGCTACAGTATATAGGGGTGTGATATATAGTGATCAGTAAGGCTACAGTATTAGGGGTGTGATATATAGTGATCACCAAGGCTACAGTATGTAGGGGTGTGATGTATAGTGATCACCAAGGCTACAGTATGTAGGGGTGTGATGTATAGTGATCACCAAGGCTACAGTATGTAGGAGTGTTATATATAGTGATCACCAAGGCTACAGTATTAGGGGTGTGATATATAGTGATCACCAAGGCTACAGTATTAGGGGTGTGATATACAGTGATCACCAAGGCTACAGTATTAGGGGTGTTATATATAGTGATCACCAAGGCTACAGTATTAGGATTGTGATATATAGTGATCACTAAGGCTACACTATGTAGGGGTGTGACATAAAGTGATCACCAAGGCTACAGTATGTAGGGGTGTAACATAAAGTGATCACCAAGGCTACAGTATGTAAGAGCGTGCTGCATATTGATCACGAGGGCTACTAGGCATGCAGAAATGTGACATGCTTGAGTTGCCAGTCAGATAAGTGGCCCGTCAGTCTGTGAAGGTTGTTATCCGCAGTGGTGTGATTTACATCACGTAATTCCCTGGCAGGGTCAGCAAGAATAAAAAAAAATAAGTACCACGCGGCGTAACTCCAATAATTCTCCCATTGCCTTGCGGACTCTCAAATTGAATATACCGTCATAAAGTTGACCGAGGTGGGAGGCGGGGGTGGGTGAGGGAAGGGGGCTTACATTTTCTTTCATCCGTCCCTGTAATAACAGACCACGACCGAAATTACGTTACGTCAATGGACAGCTTCGCAGCCAACAAAAGTTCTCCGCGGCGGAATCTCTGAATGGCGCTTAGCGGTGGCTGCTGGGAAAAAGTAGCGCTCACCTCAAGCGGTGAAGCGTGGCGCCTCCGGGGACGGCACACCCCACTTCCCCGGTCATTACACTAATGGACCGCTCCAATTAACTAATTGATTTGCAGGGAGAGAGAGCGGGAGAGAGAGAGAGAGAGGAGGACATTAGTGCCAGGATCGCCGCTTGACGACCGTACAACAGCGGTCGCCAATGACTTGTTAATCACCTGTTCACTGGTTGTCAGACGCTCCAGTAGGTGGCGCCCCTCGCCGATCAATGGCGGCTTAAAGTCGACCTGTTACGCCAGACGCACGCGCCGGCGCCATGACGACTGTGTTCGATCTCTTTTGGGATTCGTTTCATGACATCGTTTTTGTGGCTATAAGTTATTTGCTAAAGCATTAATAAATAAAAAGGGAATGCAAAATGAATAAAGGGAGTGCAAAATGAATAAAGGAAAAGCGAAATAATATTTCTTTAAAACGAAATGTTACATTGTTCAAACGTATCCGTATTGCGTTGTAGAGATATATTTGTCACGACATCCGCTGTCTCTTTGACATCTAAAACCGTGCAACACCCCTCCCCAGTCCACTTTATGCCCCCCCCCCCACCCCCGCCCTAATTTTCCGGGTTGAGTGGTTTGCATCAGAGCTATTTCCATGTTAATTAAAAGGCTTATCACCACACTCTTCTGAAAACTTGCAGAGAATTGTGGCGAGGAGGGCCGGGGGATGGACGGCGAAAGGTGGGGGGGGGGGTCTACAGTACATATCTTTTCAACAATGGATTAATATACGAACTAAATCTGTGGTGAACGCCTTGCCTTCTCCCCGTAGAATGAAGTGTCCTTTTCAAATAGACGTATCTCTCGAGTCCGTATGCAATACATTAGCTGACTGAAACCTGGTGACATCAGGTTACGTTGACCGCGCATTGCAAGAATAAATTTCCTCGAACGACACGTTGGGTACTTCACATAGATTATGTGTCATTATACTGACGATCACAGTGGAATATTTTGAAATCGTACACATTATTCAATACCAAAAAAGATACAGAGCGCAATTGCGTCGATTTTTGAAGACGGGACATCACGTTAAGCGGGATGGCTAGACTATAGTCTACAAAATTAAAATACCAAATGTGATATATTGGCATCAGGCGCAAACAGATCAGCGCATAGCCCGAACATAATGCCAAATACCTACGGTTATGCCCTTTGAGGAAGGTTGGGGCTGGAATACTCTTTTTTAGCAAGCGCTAGGATTACTGAAGAATATGCAGACATGTCGGTGTATAGGGCATGTCAGTTCTCGCGGTTTTACTTCCGGCCTGGCATTTTGGGGACAAACAAACGAACACGTGCTTTTTGTTCAGTGCGCAGTCTGACTCGCCCCCTGCCTAACAATGGATACCGCGCGCAGAGGGCTGTCATACTAGTTACGACATAAGACGTGGAACCAGGCAAGCTGCGCGGCCGGCGCGGCGAGCAAGGGGTGGGTCGCAATTCGTCTTTCGTGCGTGTTAAATAAGGAACTGTTAACTTTTTCGTGTCGATATGTTAGATGACACTTAGAACACTTTATTTTCCATACAACTAGGCGTAGACAGGTAGATGATTTCCCAATGTTTACACTGATCTGGAGTGATCGGGTGACAGGTATGGACAGCCTTTGCAGTCATAATACAGTTTTTTCAATCCTGAATGCAACTATACAATTCAAATAGGCAAATTTCAAAAGAGCAACGTTGTAAATTTACTGTGCAAACATTATCTTTCTAAATTGCTTCAGTTCTGTTACATTTATAGTTGTGATGGGTATTTTGACAAACAGTTTCATGAGAACCACAAAATAGAGCAGTACTGTCACTTTTTCATTTCCACAGAGTGAGCCAGCTTACATGTACTTATCGGCTTACCGGTATAATGCTTTGGATCAAATAGATTGTGTAGCATTTCTAAGTTAAACTGGTGCAGCAAACCTACTATCAAAGAAGTATATGCAGGTATGCAGTTGACTACAGTCATACCTCAGTTTAACCTCAGGTCCTTTCACATATGCTAGCAAAAATAGATAATCTATGCTTCCTCTATATGGGAATGTGGGAATTAAGCCTAAATTTATTAAACAAAAAGTTTTTAGATTTTTATAGGTGGACATTTGTGTTGATAAAAATTATTAATTTGTATAGCTAATATGTGTCTACGTTCAGCTTACTGATAGCTTTAGTTCTGCATAAATCTTTAATTGTAACATAAAAATTGTCAATATAATCAAAAAACTAAAATTTGACAAATTGAATAAAAATTAATCATAGATAAAAACATATGTAAAGGATATATCATATCCCATATGCTTAGATCTATATCTATATGTGATATATAATATCAGACAAAAATGAAGGTACAGTGTAAACATTGTTTGACATCAAGTATTTGCTTAATACAAATTTAAGGGCATGATTAAGGATTTATATATAGTCACAATATTTAAGTTAATACAGTTAAGTTTTTCTTAAATTTTATAATGTTATTCCCATGCAAAACTGTATTTAAATAAATCATAGTTATAATTTGTCAAAGCCTTAATTCATGATTGATTTCTTGATTTGGACAAAACTGTAATAAAATAATTTGCGGTATAAAATTAATTAAGTATTATTGAGCGCAAGTGGCTCTATCATCTCTGCTCATAAAATCACCCATATGCATCCGCAGTATGATGCTAAGAAACATTGGACATGTGTTCGTCAATTACGTACTTTGAAAAAGATAAATCGATATGTCGATAACAATAGCCGTTTCCCCATTTTTGCGAATTATGGTTTATTCCGCTTGTCATCTGTCATTCGGCCGTCAGCAACACAGTCAGGCCAGCGCAAATATTGGGTATTCAGCGGGCTGTAGTGCGCCAAGCTTACTGACCGCAGTTATTGATACGGGAAAATACAAGTTCAAAGTGTCTTTCAACAAAATATTGTCACTAAATAGTTAACAGGTGCCTATTTAAGTTGCATACAGGTCTAGAAGGGACCCACCCTTTTCTCGCCTCGCTCACCGCGCAGGTTGCCTGGTTCCACGTCCTAAATCGTGACTAGAATGGCAGCGTTTTGATTCGTCAAGCAGGGAGCGAGTGAGCTGCGCAGTGAAAAATTAAGGTCGCATATAACGTCGTTGTTCCCAAAATCTGATCTCGTGAGGTATCGCACACATAAAAGGAGATTCACTTGCATGCCCTATTACATATAATCTTTCAGACTCTTAATATAGTTTCTCTCCTCTATTTAGTTTCCAACGCGAAATGTGTTTTGTTACATATCGTAATGTACCGCCACCGTACGTATTAGGTCGCATAAGCATTATGTAGCAATTACGCGAGAGCATTTGATCGTACGTTAAAGGTAACAGCCAACATATGAACAATCAATGAGAAATAGAATGTTATGATTGAGTCCATGTCCATTCCTCAGGTCGCTAAAAATAGCATATTCTCGAGAATTAATGTACACTTTATGCGTCCTACCTGTAGTTTACAATGCTTTATCGATGTCATTTACATGCTGTAACAACAAACTGACATACACATACACAACTGTTTATTTTTGTGTCCCATGAACGCAATTAGTGCTTACGTCATACTACACACGGGGCAGTTAATACTACTTGGTAAATTCCATAACAAATATGTTCCAGCCTCAAGAGGTTGCGGGTTCATTCCATCCGTTCACATCATTATTCTTTATCCCATACGTTTATAAAGGTGGTCTAGAACAATCCATTTATCCATCGAAAAATGACGGCGAAGACAGGAGTGGTTTGGCCTAGCTTAACAAACAGTAGTTTGTATAGCTCGCTAGGACGCAATCACTGCAAGATTAATCAATGCAAAATATAGAACGCTAGGACTTCGTAGTTGCTGAAACTTAATCAGGAAAAATTGTAGTTCGGCTAAAATGTAGATTTAATAGAAGAAAATGCTCAAACAAAGTGGTCCGGATTTTTTGGCGCAGCTTCAGGTTGTTTACCAGCTGCCAGCCACTAACCCTGGCCAGTAAGTGCTATTTACAATACAATTAGGAAGAATGACAGCACTGTATGATAGATCGTCGCTGTATGAACACCATTATAGAAGAACCGAAGCTAGTGGGTGATTTATATAGTGAACCAAAAGTAGGACTGAGACACCAACAGCAACGATAAACGGATCAGTTAGCAACTTAAGGTGGATTCTGCAATGACTGATCCAGGATTTGGGAACAAAGCAAACGCCACCTGGCGGTGATGGCGGAAACCACCGCTTAGCTGACTCACTCTCCCCATTACCTGTTAGTATCCTGTCGCGAACTCAAGCACTACTCAGGTTTCGTCTATAACTGCATTAGTGGCTTAAGAGCGCTGGTCGTCAAGACAAAATTACAGATGCGGATGGAAAGGGAAAATGGAGGCAAAAGTCCTGACGCACGTACATTCATGCCGCTCGCTAGCTTCTTCATTCGTCCAGAAGCCATAAATATAAAAAATCAGACCGCCTGGTATCGTAAAGATAAACATGAGTTAAACAGGAACAAGCACCTGCCTTTACAGAAAACAGGAAACCGGATCCTGTGGTGTAAGTGGTGGGGGTGGGGAAAGGTCATGGGGACTACACAACGGATAGAGTGAGCTAGTTCCCCCGAAAACAACTTACGGTGGACCCTAAAGGAGGAGTCTAAAATGAAGCACAAAAATCGAGGATGAAGGGATGAAGGGGGCGATGGGTGAGTGGGGAGGGGCGGAGGGCAGTCAAGTTCAGCGGAACATTGTGTTTGTCTCCAAGTGGTCCAACATGTGCTCACGGCTCCTGATTATCGCCCACCGAGAAGGCGCTAGAAGAGAACACGTGCTCTCCTATCTCTCCCTCTCTCCCTCTCTCTCTCTCCCTCTCTCTCCCTCTCTCTTCCTCTCTTTCGCTCTCTCTCTAGCAGATGTTCATCGGACATTAGTGGAATGGATTTCCTAACTCCGCACCTTAATGTGAAGCAACACCTACAGGTGCAGACACAGAAAATCTAGTGTCTTCCAAATATGTGCGCAGATCAATATTGCCGGGTTCCACGTGACGTATCCACGCTTTAAATCAACATTGACATAACATTCATCAGATGAAAATGACAGCATGTCACCTATTGATGCGGGTTTTTTTATTAATCTTTTTTTTATTTTACACATGCTATCAGTATCCATTTCTTTAAGAGCCATCTGGCACACAAAATTCATTGGCGTTTGGAAATTACTCGTAGAGTGATTACTTTAGAATATTGTTATTGTTATTAGGCTTCTCGGAAGGCAGATTCGGCTTCTTCTCTTCTGGCATTGGCCGCGGGGATGGGCAAAATGAGATGAGGGGATGACAGGGAGATATTGCATAGAATAGGGTGGCCTAGGGGTTAATACAGAGGGGAGGGGGAGGCAGGGTTGGGAAAACATAAGGAACAGCTGAGGGGCATAGGGGCGCAGGGGTGAATACAGAGGCGAAGGAGAGACGAGCAGGGTTGAACACAGAGGGGAGGGAGAGACGAGCAGGGGTGAATACAGAGGCGAAGGAGTGACGAGCAGGGGTGCACACAGAGGCGAAGGAGAGACTAGCAGGGGTGAATACAGAGAGGAAGGAGAGACAAGCAGGGGTGAATACAGAGGGGAAGGAGAGACGAACAGGGGTGAATACAGAGGCGAAGGAGAGTCGAGCAGGGGTGAATACAGAGGGGAAGGAGAGACGAGCAGGGGTGAATACAGAGGCGAAGGAGTGACGAGCAGGGGTGCACACAGAGGCGAAGGAGAGACTAGCAGGGGTGAATACAGAGAGGAAGGAGAGACAAGCAGGGGTGAATACAGAGGGGAAGGAGAGACTAGCAGGGGTGAATACAGAGGGGAAGAAGAGACGAGCAGGGTTGAATACAGAGGGGAGGGTTGAGGTGGATACAGAGAGGGACGGGCAGGGAGAAAACAGAAAGAGATGGCGTGGTGTGAAAAGATGAGGCGCATCCTCCACCCCACCTCCGACCTCCACGAGTCCGGCCTTGCCCTACATCTCGAGACACCGTTGACATGGGGGGATACCCCCTCTGAGTCGCGAGGCCCCAAGAATTAGGGGGGGGGGCAACTATATCGAATCTCCAAGATTATGACATTTTAAACCTGGGCGCGAAAAAAGCGCCCTTATGGTGATGACGCGAATATCGAGGAATTCGCCGACTGTTATAACGGATCGCGGTAAATAGGCAAAGAATCGTGTGGAAGCAAGAATTGTACGGATAACGATCCCCAAAAATTGCCAACAACTGATCGCGAATCTCCAAGAATTCCTGGATGCCAATCGTGGAGATCGCAAAAGGAATTCCCCGCCATCCCCCTGGACAGGTGTAGTGTGGGTGAAAATCGTATAAAAAGCGTCAAACAGATTGGCTCTCAGTTTTTACGACTCTCCCAAATTAAATTATTGTCACCCCCCCCCCCTCCCCCCCCCCCCCCCTGCGCTTGGGGAGATCAGCGGTCAGGGAGGGTAAGTAAGACGTGGCAGCGGTCGAGCCGTAGCATTTTTGAACCACGCCCTCACTTTCACAGATCTTGGCAATGAGGAGGCGCTACCATTGAGATAGCATAAGCTTGGTGGTCATCCAAGGTCATTCAATGTCTTCCAACTAGGAACAGGATGTAGACCCCTTAAACCCCCCCCCCCCCCCCCGCTCGGTCAAAAAAAAAAGAAGAAACCAAAAAGTATTTTTTCGGGTACTTTTATCTTCGGCTCTTAATTGGCGATGCTACTCTTTGGGGCTAAGACACGGCTAACTATCTAAGAACTGTCGTTGTCACCCCTATCTTATCTTTAACATTAGTGCCCTTTTGCGAAATGAGCATCTATAATTTACATAAAATGCGCGATTCTACAGGGGAGATTTTCGAAATATCTTTAAACACTGTGTCTGGGATCGCGATAAGGAGAGAGCCCGCCCAGGCAATATATACAACAAAAGCAGGTCCACCTCCCAAACGACCCTCAGGTTGTTGTTTTGTATTCAGCCTGACAACTCCAGGCATTGATTCCGTCACACACGAGCCCCCCACAAGCGGTGTGCCCGTTCATCATTCCTACGTGACTTCCCCACCCACCCACCCAGCTGCCTGAGAAATAATGTAGACGTTGATGCATTGGGGAGTGTGGCTTTGAGTACCTACCTATGTGTACCAGGGAAGACGAAGAAGGGGACACGCCTGTGCATGCACGCGCCCGAGGAGACCATTGCACGCAAGCGGAGCCATTTTATTGGGGCAGGAAAATAGTTCCTGGTCTTAAGATATTTACAACGCCGGCAATCCCATCGATATCCTGCGACAAGACCTTTCGCAATGTGGTTATTTCGTCTGTTGAGGGTTTTTTTATCGCCGCGAGACGAAAACTTCCATCTAGAATGGCGGGGGACACTCGGCCACGAGTTTGCCTTACCCCTTCCTCGCCGTCTTTAATGGCGGACGTCGCCTCACTGGCCCCTTAGGGGATGACGTCATGGTCGTAACGGAATTCAATTGGTGCTCGTCTCGCTGAGAAAGACAATAGGGTCGTGTGTTTGGCTGTCTGTCACAGAGCCCGCGGCCGATCATTGTTTTAGTGCCCCTCCGCGTATGTCACGCTGATTACACTTGTAGTTGAAGGCGCCGTCCCACCGGCTTGGACTTGTGGGATGGATTGGACTTGTCCATGTCGATTTTGCAATCAAATACCTCGTGTGGATAGTAGTGTGAATGGTATGGAATACGGAAGTCTCCAGCCTACCATGGAATATTGGTGGTGGGTACGAAGAACGGATCGGCTGTAACAAAATTCACTGAAATTATACCATGGATTAATGGCTCAACGTACTGAGATGAATCGAGAACGTTTTGCCTAAGAAATGATGCGACAAGCTTCCTCATGTTGGATAAAACAAACGGTGACGCCCGACTTCAGAGTTCGAAGAGCTTGATCAAGAAGTTCGTTTCGGTTACGGCTTTATCATTGTCATTATCATGGATATCTACACTATTGGCCAATTATAATTTACGTCGAAATGAGATGTTGTCTGGAGTCATTAAGGGAAAGACAACACTTATCACGTCTACGGCAGTGCTGACATCTCCAGCACAGCTCATACTGAGCCATATCCGTTAATTTCTACTACTGGCACCCGGGTGGCTTGAGACATACCATAATGATCAATTTGGTTTTCCCCGGTTGTGAAATCACGACGAACTAGGTCCGCTGGTCATGATGTTTAATTTTACGGTATAACCTACTTGATCATAAACTATTATCACACATATAGCTCATGCTATCGCAATAGTGAAGCTCCGTACTAAACTAGCGTTGGTAAACAACACGCAAGCATTTTGTGATAAAATACCCTACAACAAGTGACACGACACTAAATTTATGTCCCAATAAATGTTGAATAATATGGTACGAGTGATAGATATATTAATTCAAATATAACGCTTGTATACACTAAAGATCATAGTATAGTGGATGATAATAATGTTATAATCTATAGAGGTGAGACGCCATTTTTGACCTTTTCTTTACACAGTTCAACATTGCAATCCGAAAAGATTGGAAGTTCCAATATTTCATATTATTTATGCAATGTAGGATTCGAGATAAAATAATTCGCCAGGATGTGCGTCTTGGAAAATAATTAATCATCTATCAACGTGTTAATGGTAATGCAGTTACACGTCGGTTCTCTTTACTAATTAACGTAACAAGTTGTAGATGAGACAAATATCATAAAAGGAGCCTCGTGCGACGATCAAACAACATGGCCTGATGGCCATACACGACGTGACATCTCAGCAAGAGGATGTCCCAACAATCCTCATAATTTCCTGTCAGTCAGCACATCCACGCCGTGCACGGTGTGCATTAAACAGTTTGGAATTCGATTACCGTAGCACCTTGAAGGATTCTAAATCCGCCTAATTGAGGAATATATTTCGAACTGATACAGCGAGCCAGCAGCGCGCGTGGTGAATCCTTACAGTCTAGCTGAAGCGAACGGACGTCTGTCACGTGACCTGACATGGCGTCCGATGACTGGCACCGGAACCGGAAGCGGCCTCGCTCCGACCCGCGCCGGACAGACAACCTTCCTAGGTACCCGGAAGTCAATGCTTCTGAAGACCCGTATAATGGCTTTAAGGTATGGATATGCGTTATACAGGCTTTAGGGACAACAGGATATCAGCTGAAAAAAGGGCAGCGCTGACGGGAGGGTTGGGTGAGCCACCATATCCGTTCA
Organism: Arenicola marina; assembly: GCA_964019135.1. Lineage (NCBI taxonomy): Eukaryota > Metazoa > Annelida > Polychaeta > Arenicolidae > Arenicola > Arenicola marina. The sequence continues at coordinate 14,882,519 of OZ025261.1, read as the reverse complement.
TCACCGTCACTGGTTTCCCGTTTCCCGCTTGCCCCAAACCCACACCTGTGTGTTGGTAAGTGCGGGCTTGTACTTTCGTGGGGCAGACTAACAATGGCGCCTGGGTCGGAGACGAGACTCGCTAGTACTGGTTATATACATGGAGAAAAAGTCACTAATGGCTTTAAAAGTGCACAGTGTGAGTAAAACGAGAGAGCATGCTCTGGTAATTGCCAGCTAAAACGTGAATACGAGCCTCGACTTCCGCCCGGCTCGTTCTACAGACTGAGAGTGGGGTGAAAGGGTTGTCAGTATGGCTGTCCCTCGGGGTGAGCGCTGGGAGGCAAAGGCTCTCACGTCTGGTGTGGGGTGAGAAGGTGGGGGAGGGTGGGTGAGGATGGGGGAGGGTGGGGAAGGATGAGGGAGGGGTGAGGGAGGGTGGGGGAGGGTGGAGGAGAGTGGAAGTAAGAAGCATGCGACAGTCAAGTCTATTATTAGCTGAATATATTTGTTGCTGGGTGACGCTGGTTGAAAGCATTTTCTCGTTTAAAATAAAACTTAGTATTAGTATCGTGCAACCCTGATAGAGCGAAACATTATTTCAGCATATCTCACGTATGCCTCGAGCCTACATATACTAGAACAATCCATGTCGCTTGGTTTTAACGTGGGGGATGGTCAGTTATATATAGGTCAGCAATTACTCCGAAAATTTCATTTGTTAAGCACATTGAACAAGACCTGTCTTTCTCTCCCTCTCTCGTCGCCGTCTGTATCTCTTCCTCTTTCTTTCTCCGCCCACTCTCTTCGCCCCCTCCTTTCCTCTCTCACTCTATCACCCTCTCTATCTATGCGATTGAGAAGTCAAATATAAGATTCTTCGGGAATCATAAAAAATACTCCACTTTATCAAAAGTGGTGCAACTGGTGCGGGAGCGATGTGATACGTTGGTGTGGGAGTCCCTGGGCGCTAGCTGTTACCCCATGATGACCACATCAAGTTATACTTGGACCACCAAGTAGGCCGCTTAGCGCATGTTGTCATGTCTGGGTTGGACCCCCAAGTGGGCCGCTTAACACATATCGTTACTCACATGTACTAGACCCGTTTCTTTGCTTCCCCCAGGCCAAGGACGACAAGGAATCGTGGCGAGATGGCCGGCCGCCACCCCCCTCGGACAAAACCCAACCCCAGGCCCTGGAGGCCGGTGAGGACCCCCCGGACACCACCCCCTCGTGGGGGGTCCTCTTGTATGACTACAGCCAGAACACCTCCCTTCACGGCGTCCGCTTCATCACGGAGCAAGCCAGGTTCATCGTCAGGCGGTGAGGGGCCCGGTGGCACCGGTCATTGTATTGATATCATGGAACCAGCCATTGTATTGTCGTCATGGTACCAGTCATTGTATTGTTGTCATGGCACCATACAGTCATGATATTGTTGTCATGGCATCAGTCACTGTATTTCTGTCATGGCTCCAGTCAAAGTTATGTTGTCAGTCATTGTAATCATGGTCCCCAGTGTAACCAGTTCATGCATTGTCATAATGGTAACTAGTTTCATAGATGTAACGTAGTCCCCTCCGATATAGGTCAAGTCGGAGAACTAAATGTCCTAAATGGCCGGACTAAATGGTAGCCAGTGTAACTAGTTCATCCATTGTAACCAAGGTAACCCCTGTAACCAGTCCATTTTTGGTAAGAATGGTGCTATATGTAAGCAATCCTTTCATTATAATCATGATTTTCAGTGCAGCCAGACGATTCGATGTCATTGCAGTTGCTCAATTGATATTTGATTTATTACCGACATTACGTTTCCCTCTGTGAATCCAATAACAATTTTAATGGGTTGGAAAAAAGAAAAAAATTATTACCGACATTACGTTTCCCTCTGTGAATCCAATAACAATTTTAATGGGTTGGAGCAAAGAAGCTTTGCACTTTGATGCACTTGCCGTCACCTATTATATGGGTCGTGACCTGAGATCAGGCCACAGGGTATATGGCATGTGCGCTGCGGTGAAGGGATCAGCCATGAGTTGAGGGAACCTGAAAAAGCCTACCAGGACACAACCAACCAATGACAATAATGGGACTAGTCACGTGACGCGATGAAGCCTGACGTCATTCAGGATCCGACATGACAGTCCCCTCAAGCGGACAAAATGGCGGGCGGCGGGGAGTTGATGGCAAATCGCTTTATTTACGTAAATACACGCGCAAATACGTATCAACTTCTATTTCCTTTACGGATTCATACCTGTTATTTAGGGCTTGATTCTGTCGGTCTGGTAGGAAGAGTAATTGTTTTGAAGGCAATTCCCGGGGCTCGTATCTGTGGTATGTTGTCAGCATAATCCCAGTTAAAAGGTTCCATCCATCAAGTTCAAATACGATCAAACATTTTTAGTGCAGAGTTTTTAAGAAAGTCATCCCTGTGCGCCTCGTTTTGCCCCCGGTTTGCCACTCCTTTTCCATGGACAAACCCTATTACAGGGGTGGGAGGGTGGGGGACTCAAACAAGGCTGAAATACCCTGTGAAAGAGTACACGGGTCACTAAGTTAGAATGCGGGGGTGCAATAGTCAATAGCAAGCGATATTAGACCAGGCAATGATTAATATGTCATAGGCAAATCCAAAAAGGACAAGCGCAACTGTTTGTAGCTGATCAGATGTCATATTTTTTTGGACTAAAGTACCGAATGATCTGGGTTGATCTAGAAATACTGTTTTCATGTGCAGCCCATCTAGAATAATCGCTAATATCAACAATTGTCAGTCTTAAAAACCTGTATTTCCCGATGACGTGTTTGTCCGCTGTCTGCAGACTGCTGTGGTTCGTCATCGTCATCTCGGCTGTGGCCTTCCTCCTCTACTACACCTACTTTCGAGTCAGCTACTACCTGGAGTTCAACAAGAACGTCAACGTCGAGGTTAACTACTTGCCCAAGGTCAAGTTTCCCCCAGTGACCTTCTGCAACCAGAACGCTTTCAGGTGATGAGTCAGTTGTTGACATTTAATTTGGCTTACTTCAAGACGCTGTGGCGGGCAGACTTTTGGTGGATAGAGGTTAGGGGAACCGAGAATAAAGGCATCGACTGGTCCATATGCTGAATGAATTATATATGTTTATTGCAACATGCCAAAATATAAAAAATATAAAAGAATTACACTGAATAATACTGACAAGACGAAACTACATTGGCATTAGTTGAGGAGACCCCCATTAAGAGGGTTGGTTGCTAGCCTGGGAGCCACCTAAAAAAAGGAAATAGATAACACGGAAAAAAACGCAAGAAAATAAATAGGACACATGTGTCACAATAAAGGGAGTTGGTGGCTAAAACATGGAATGGAATTGTAGATAAGTAGGTATACTATGGGCCGCTGTGTGCCAGTTATAACTTTAGTGCAGTACATGTGTAGCCGTGAAGGATGTTACTGAAGTAATGGTACACTGAGTTCATGTTCTTATTGTGTGCTACATGTCTTCTTACATTGAATATTGCATATGTTTTCTTATATTTAATGTTGCATGACTTGTCTTATATTTAATGTTGCATGACTTGTCTTATATTGTTTATGTAATGGTAATAATATTTAGTTTTTAATCACTATCTGTACTCGTACAATGATGGTTATCCGGTCAAATAAATGTTCAATCTCATGGACCAATTATTATGATGGACATTATTCGCATTTAGCTTGTCATACATTCCAGATTCACTGTTGTAACGGACAGCGGCCTAACCATATGTTCTTATTTTGTCGCATTTGGCGTTTCATACTTTCCAGAATCACTGCCGTTGCAGACAATGGGTGGTACAACATGGTCAAGTCGGTCTTCTCGTCCTCCTCGTCGCAGCAAGGTGGGTAGAGCAAAGATTGTCCAGAGTAAGATCTCCAACTCGGGCGTCTGCCTATGGCCGAAATGTTACAAACGAGTTGTGAGACCGCCCTAGCGGTGGGGATGCTACATTCCAGTCAGATAACTGATACGCGCTGTTACCAGACGAGCAAAAGACACGTAACAAACATGTTAAGCTTACCTTATCGATCGAGAATTAAGTTACCGCCATAATATTGACAAAAACATACATTCTACCCCTCTAGTTCCCTTATTGAAAGTTATCAAGTCTGATGTCAACAGTGAAATGTAATCAAACGAACCCACGGCTGCGGGGCAGACATGTCACATTATGACTGTTCTGACTTTACTCTTTAGTCCTAGGCTTAGATCTAACTTAGATCTAGTTACAATCACAAATTAGGATCGAGAATCTCTTTAAAATCGTGACAACCGTGAGATGGACCACCTTTTTTCAGAGAAAATAGCAAGTTTTCCGACCAATAAAGGTATTTAAAAAAGCGGTGTTCGCCTTCGTCGGGAATTGAACGCACAACCTTGCGATCAAAAGACAAATGTCTTACCAACTGCGCTGGGTTTCACGTCGACTTGCTGTGTTTGAACCATTATTATCTACCCTGCTCATCTGTGTTAGCAGAAACATCTATTTCAGAGGGGATTTAGAGGTGAAATAGTTCTTTTTTTCCATGGAAACCTCGCAAACCAATTCTATTCGGACTGATAATTTAGTTGATATATGCCCTCCTTGGTTCAATGGCCCAATGACAATGTCACTTTTGTTGACAAAGCTGGAACTGTAAAAGTAGACAAAGGCTTGTCCCAACTTGCTTTACATTTTCTCATCTTTAGGAAACTTGAAAAAAAAACGTATTTGGATTGTTCTTCCTGCAGTTTGTACAGTTAATGGCCGTACAAAAGTCCATGGCAGCGCCAGTTTCTTGCGTCAGTTACGCCGGCGTCCATTGCCACGGAGCCTGAAGTAGCATCCCGACCGCTAGATGGCGCATTTGACGAATGTGCACGCAGTGAACGCGCGAGTTAGAGATCTTACTCTAGACAATCTTTGGGTAGAGTTTATCCACCACCCGCTGCCTTCGACTTACTCCGCTAGGCCTCCATTATATCGTTGTTGTCGCCTACTTCCTCAATGAATTTTCACACACGCTCGCCAGGGCGGCGCTGCTCAATTTGATAGGAAAAATGCGCCGCGCGTTTCTACAAATTAGTGCCGGGACCCGGCCTAAACCTAATAACACACCTTATCAGGTGATGAAAAGTAAGAGTTCAGTCACAATTATGACTTTTTTGAAAGGGTACAAGATGTTTTTTGCTGTATTAAATACACAGAGCTCGTTATTTTTATGTTTTATTCTTGAAAATTATAATGTTGCAAGAACTTACAGCTGATTTGACCGTTTTTCAAGAATCTTGAAATTTGCCCCGGACGACCGTAGCGCTAAAAGCGGAGCTTGCGTAGCGCCACCGTGCGGGGAGCTTGTTTATCCACACGTCATTGCAGAAATGGTCACTCTAATTCGCCATGGTATAAGTAATCATTATTCAACAATGTAACGGAAAAACACAATTATATTTAAGACAAAATTAAAGTTTTCCTTGTGCTTAACTTATTGTCCACCTGTTCCTCTGTTTCATCTGTTTGCCGCACGCCCTTTTCGCCGATACCTATCGTATGTGCTCTCGTTCCATGGACCTGGTTACCGTGACAACCGACAGCCAATCGGGCTTGCAGTGCCGAAGAGTTCCAGTGTCGCGCCGACAGCACGTGCATCGAACAGAGCATGCGCTGTGACCTATTTCCAGATTGCTCGGACGCCTCGGACGAAGATAACTGTGGTAAGGCGACAACTGTTTCCGGTAATTCTGTAAGGGGGCGGAGCGGGCAGAGAGGCAGGGCGCAGAGGGGGGGGGGATCAGGAATATGGGCAGAAGGTGAGGGGAGGTTTACTAGGTAAGGCAGCTAAGGCTACACATTCTTTTTTTTTATTCAATATATAAATTACGTGATGTTGTCATTTCAGATCCCTGCCCGTTGTTATTTATCACGGCGGGCGCCGAGTTTGTGGCGTCACTACCGGGTGTATTGGATCGGCACTACGAGATTCAGCCAGACACGTGGAACGTCTCCACCTCGGTGTACGTCACGCAGGACGAGCCGCACGTGTTCCTCTACTTCTCGCCGGACACCGGACGGTGGTCGCTAGGCGACGGCATGATGGCGGGTTCCACGTTTGCTTACGTCATAGACATCAACGCCACGGAGCCTCAGCACATCAATGCGGCGCTCAACTGGACGGTGTTCGCCAACGCCACCTGGATGGAGACAGAGAGTGTGACGGTGGGCTGTGCTGGTGAGTTTGGCGATGGGGGGAAGTGGAGGTGGGGGGGAGCAGGGGTGGGGGGTGTCGTGAACTTGTGCCAGCAAACTCCGCCGATTCAAACTCAACCGCTGGGCGGCGCCCATATCGCTGCCATCGGCTGGCCAGGTCAATGGAAAGTCATCTAAAAAATTTAAAAGTTTGTGTTTTCTTACGTCCTAAAACGTTTGAGAAAACAAAGATTTTTCATACGTGGATTCGCTTTCCTTTAACTCAAAACCTGGTTTCTAGTGCTAAAGCCAGGGTCAGTGTGTGGGAAATGTAAATTTGCCAATAATGTGAGACAAATGACTTGCCATAATCCGTACTAAGCTTAAAACAGAATCTTTAGACGAAGGTAGGGTTCGCCACAGACAAAACCGGAACATTTGGAGAGTTTGCCAAGTTTTTGTGGCTCGAAACCGCTTTCTAGTCCTATAGTCATACATTCAGTGAAAAATCTTGGAGTGGGTTTTCAAAGCAACATTATACAAGAATATTATGCATACCCGTCCTAGCCGTTCTCGCTTAATTGTGCCGCCCCGCCTGTTTAATGTCTAGTTTTTATTGAAATAGTAACTTGCATCTTGCAAGCTGAGCATTTTGTTTGTTTCGTTCACTGTTCATTATAGGAGCGTACCAAGAGCTGCTAGAAGAGGAAAACACCACGTTCGTTGACACCTTAAACCTAACCTACCTATACGACACATCCTCTCACCAGCAGTCGGAATTTATCCAGAGGTACGCCACACCTGTAACAAATCAACCCAGCAGCTAGCGCCCCCTGGACCAGGAAGCATTAGTCCCAATGGGTTTAATGTCTGACAAAACTGTCGTATATTGACATAATCATAGTAGGAGATCTCCTATCATGTTCGTGAGAGAAATACAAAAAACATCGCGTATGCAATAATATATCTGTAACGATATAGTAATAATACCGTAAATATGCGAATGTTTACCATGGAATGAAATATCGTGTAAGATAGTGAAAAAAACATGGCCATCTTCCTTGTTAGAACAATTAATTATTATTTTAAAAGTTAGTTTTAAGTCACACGTGACCTCCGTGGGGAAAATTGTTTGCTCTAACATGGACGAATGACCGAATAGACAGATCTGGGCTGTCAATCATTCACTATCGTCACTGTTGCTTTTATCAAATCATGTGGTGAAAAAAGGACTTCCCAAGTGCGTTATGTCGGACAAACAAGTCGGACAAACAAAGCAGCATGTTACTTTCTTGTCAGTTTCAGAGATAAGTACTTCTCACTTGTACCTACCATCAGCTATGATTGTCAATTTCATACTCACGATTAAGGCAAAAGGACTCAAGTGTGGGCGTATCGTCGGAGCCTGGATCGGTCTATTTTAGCCATTGCTCGCCATAGCTCACTGGTCCATATTGTGTATATTTCAAATCGAAGTTATCTTGTACCTTTCCGGTTATTTGTAACACCTATTTTGTGCTTTCAGCTGTCGTTGGAAGGGAAAGGCGTGTGGCGATGGAGACATTCATCGGCGTGTAACAGACATGGGTGTCTGTTACACCTTCAACACAGATGAAATGTACGTCGAACAATCAGGTAGGTTGGTACATTACTGTTACGTGAAAGCCCGAGGACCCATTGTTATCCAGTAATGTCGTTTTCCGAGGATGTTAACTTCCACGTAAAATCCATGTTCCAATGAAATTGATACACTACGTACAGAACAGAAAAGTAATGTCGCGAGGGAACAATGAAGTGACGTCACCAGTGGAGTTTACACCAAATTAACACATTATCTTTAATTAAGATTTTATTTTACAAAGGTTATTAATATTGGCGGTTGCCTTGGTACAATATGTATTCCTCCCCTGCCATTTACTCCAGGGATCCGGGTATATTTGATAGTCTTTTTTGTTTTATCCGACTCTATAACTAACAATGTTTTTATCCACAATGCATTTGTGAATATTTATCAAGAGATGATCCTCCGATATCCATAATACGTATTGCTTTCTATCCGGTTCCCAGGCCCTGGGTACGGACTCGGTCTCACCATTAACATCGAGCAGTACGAATACACCAGGAGTACGGACGATGGAATGGGGGTCAAGGTCAGTGAAATGGACAATGGTTGAAACCGGGACAGCAGTCAATGTTGTTAATCGAGCTGTTTATGAGCTAAAATTAACGTCGAAAGGATTTATTCCTTGAAAGGTATTGGGTTTATCCTCTTGATTGTATTCTTATTCACTTTGTTGAGTTCTCTTCTCTTCTTCCCTGCGCTGTGTTCACTGTGTATACTTAACTAACCGATCTTTAAATGACGTCACAGCTGCTGATGCACGAGTTTGATGACGTTGCGATGATGAACGAGCGCGGAGTGGCTGTCTCTCCAGGCCTCTACTCCTTCATCTCCGTGGAAACCACAGAGGTAACTATTCTCTGCTACACCTTTTCCTTACACACAGAGGTAACTCTTTTCTGTTACAACTCTCATTATACAAAAGGGGTAACGTTTTTCTGCTCCACCCCCCAGTTAAAGCTTCACTGCTACACATTCGCCATATACACATGGACACTGGTACCTATTTTCATGAACTTATTTTGGGTGATATTATCCTCAAATACTGGTGACGTCACGACAATATATTTGTGTGTGGGGGGGTGTAACACTCTCTGCTGGTGCTGTAGGTGACCAACCTGCAGCCGCCTTACGGCTCCTGTGGTGACGTGCCTCTCGACTACTTCGAGAGCTACTCGATCGCGCGTTGTGTCAGCGAGTGCGAGACAAAGTACATCGCCAAGATGTGTGGCTGCCGGGACCTGCAAATGCCGGAGAAAAATGGTGGGTTCCCACTCCCCCCTCATGCATATGCCGGAGAATGCACAAGAAAAAATGGCACAATCCTATCCAAACGCTTGAACGCGCCCCTGGTCGAATCAAATTTGGTGTTTACAGTGTGTATGGCGGTCTCTGTGTGACATTATATTTGCGAACTCAAACAAAAATGAACGTTTTGATCTCTGCGTGTTTGCCTGGAAATCCTGGCAGGTCATCTTGTATTTGTCTCAGTCTGTAAACTCATAATTGCGTTAAACCCAGTACACATATAAAAAGTTGAAACTAAAAACATTGTGCCCGAAAATTTGCGCCGAAACTTGTGCGTCCTTTGCAAATCTAAACATCTAAACAGTCCAACACGTTTCTGCGACCCAAAGTTTCCACGTCTTATTTCACCTGTTTGGCTCAGAACATTTTGGCGCCGTTACTGATAACTGATATTTGCAGACCAGTTGCTGGCTGCGGTGCTGGAGTTGTTTTTACATCCACCTCTCGCTTTCTCTGGGATGAATAAGGCCGCACAGTTCTCATGGGTTATATTTCCGCATTAGATGCGTTGGAGACCAACGCAATAAAAACGAGCGAGCAGCACGCTGGTGCCTTATTGCAACTGCGTGAAGTGCACTCATTGTAGTCGTTTGAGTGCTGGAAACCGGCTGGCTGCGCGCTTTGTGCGTGAAGAATAGAGTGGGTGTGCTAATATGTTTTGCTTGCTTTGGTCCAGATATTCCTAAATATACAATCATAAAAAGTTAAACATACGACACTTTATTTCACCAGAATGCATGTTGTCCATTCGATGAAACCGTTGGAAGCATTGTATTTGTCGATGTTTTTAGTTCTGCGACAAACGGTGCACCATAGGGCTGTACAGTCACTACGGGATCTTATCGAGACCCCACGAGACAGGCATACTTATGCTCTACGTCAATGCGTAGCATCAACGGCCTGTACTTGCTGCCTACCTTCCGCTTCTTTGCCTTCATTCGCCTCGCACAGAAGATCGGCTAAAGCTGTCTTTGGCTGCACAACTAGCCACTGAAGTTCTGCGCATATGAGATTTATAACCATCCGAGTATATTTATGCAATATATGAGCGGTTAGACAGTTGATAAACTAGAATGCGGTTGTCTCATGAGTGACGGTCAGTGTCAGGCGATCTAATGTGTTGCGCGGGGTTTTCCATGTCGTATGACGTAATAATCATCGTGACTCACATGTCTGCGCGCGGTATCAATGGTTACGTAACAACAATCTCGCTTCCAGCAATCGCTTCCAACAATCTCATCGAAAAGACCACATGCATTATGGAGAGATAAATGTCTTATCTTTAACTATATTATGATTTCATAGTAAGCAATGCCTGGACCAAAGCAAACACAAAATGGTTTCACACCCACTCGATTCTCCACGCACAAACCGCGCAGCTGGCCGGTTCCCAACACTCAAACGTTGACTACAATGAGTGCGCGTCAAGCAGCTGTAGCAAGGCACCAGCGTGATGCGCACTCGTTCTAAGAGCACGTGTTTTTTTGTTGCTCCCCAAAAGGCCTAAACCCGGAATATTACCCGCGAGAACTGTACAGCCCTATTGTCCTCGCTTGGTCAGTCCATATAAGGAGCGCAGCTATGCGATTCATGATGATTACGTCAAACGACAGTGACACTGACAGTCATGCATGAAGCAGCCGCATGCTGCTTTATCAACTGTCTGACCGCTCATACATTGCATAAACCTACTCTGGTAACTCTGATATTATAATACACATTTAATTCAGGGGTTACTTGTGCATCTAGTAACAGCTTTAGCGGATTTTTTGTGTGAAGCTACTGAAGGCAAACACGGCAGCCTGATCTAATATTCCGATAAATTATTACAATCGATGATTTTCTTCCATAAGTCATCATCCTGTATAAAAAGAAATTTGTTAGCCTAAATTAGGGTGACTATCATCAGTAAATACAAGCAAAAACCAGAAATTAACGCACTGAAGATTCTTGCCCGCCGAATTTGTGTGGCACCGCTCGTCCAATGTTTACATTGCGTTGAAATTGTTCTTTAATAACATGTTGATGTGATATGAGAACGTTTATGTACGGAGCTTTTGCTAATCATGTGTCATTCCTCCTCCGCAGGTTACCCGCCAGTTTGTGACGTGGCCAAGTTCATTTCCTGCGTCACGCCGAACATCAGTAAGAGCCAAAGATACACCACCGAATACTGATGGAGTTGGCGTAGAACAATATATAATTGCCTGACTTATATTATCTGAATATATGATTTGATACGACGCCGCATTCTGCGTCGCCTTGGCATTTTCCGCATCACGTTTGTACTTCTTAGGCGATATCAAAGCTATTACAACATCCATAGAAAAATTGTTCATGGTCCTTGCTTGGACACTGTGAGGATGCCTGACGAGGGGATGGTTTAAGTCTCTTAAATAACAACACCAAACCTCGTTTTATTTCACAAAAATGTAGGACATTTTGTTGTGGCATTTGTCTTAATTTGGTATCTAGCAGCTGCAACGAAAAGAACAACCCTGAATTTATCATAAATATATTGCGAACATTGATTTCAATTATTTTGTCACAATATACTTATATGACGATGGCTGCGCTCTGACAATCGGGTGTTCGTAGACTGATTTTCGTAGACTGATGTTCGTAGACTGATGTTCGTAGACTGATGTTCGTAGACTGATGTTCGTAGACTGATGTTCGTAGACTTACTATCAGTCGTTAGATTAACATGTACAACATAGGGTAACGAGGTCGCAACTCTTAGTGAAAAGATCCCATGGAACTGGTTTTCAACGGTCTTCATATTTAAGTAACCGAAGCCGTAGATGTTTCTCTCGTTGGTGCCAGATTCACGATTTACTAAAGCGGTTTGGGTTAGTCGCGGATTAGCCGGTTTCGATTTCTTGAAGATCAAAGACGCCCTTTGCAATACGTTTGACAATGAACCATAGAAGTAGTCATAAAGTTTACTTATCACGAGATATTAATTAAGATACTGAAGCAGCAATTTCCACCAACGTCATGATTTTCAAATCTTTTGGAAACAAGTCTTGGACAGATTATCGGATAGTGAATGCTAACTTTCTTAAAAAGGCAAAAACCGGCAGCAGTGCCGAATTTTAGTGACGTAGGGCACGAATAAGCCACATTTCCCAACACGATATGGTATGTTTCATACATTCATCCATCATCGTGCCGGGAGGTTCCTTGGCCTAGTTTAACCCTAGCTCAAGAAAATATTTATTCATTTCTTATCCTTGTATAATCTTGTGCCTAGATGAGATGCGAGCTTCCGGTAACTTCTGCACCTGTCCGACCCCGTGCACGGCCGACGCCTACGTGCCCACCACCTCCTTCTCCGTGGTGCTAAACGCCGAAAGCAACACCCAGGACGCCAAGACGTTCGCCTTGCAGCAGAAGCTGTTCAAGGCGCGAGAGACCACGTACCGCGTCGTCCGCAAGTATTACTCCGCCACCATGAGGAGCTATCACGTGATACACCAGCAGCTGGCCCGGATGATGAAATACACGAGAGCCGTTGAGGTAACGACGGCAGCGGGTCGCCGATGTCGGCTCGGTGGCTGTTTTTTATTTATAATCATTTGTTTTATTTATGTTTAAAAAACAAAACCAGAATTTAATCCTTTTCGTTGACGTGTTGCAGTATGTGTTGTATGTGATCCAGTCAGTGGTTTATATTGTATAATTCTTATCGGCAGTGGTGGCCTCCAAACACCAATTCGCAATTATACGCCATACCCGAAAACGAATGACTGGCGCAAAGAGTTCTGGGAAATATTTTGATCTTATCTTGAATTTGTCTACAGAGATAAATACCATATTTCCAGACTGTTGGCAAGACATGTATAAAATTAATGAACTTGTCTAGCTTACATCCAGAAGATCTAACTTTTGCCTTACGTAGATGACAATATAACAATTGCGCGATTGGCGGGCCATAAAACACCGACTTTTCATTACACGTGTCGATGTCATAGTCGGAATGCGCGGGCTGATCTAGCATAACACTCGACAGTAGCCTAACGCTCTACCTACTTGACCACCGGGGGATCCCAATACTGTGGGAAAATAAATCGATTGGAACATCGTTGATCTCCAGTTCTATAGCTGTCTTATGTTGCACGATTTCTTGAGCATAAATAGAGGCCTAAAACACACGGATTCATTATGTCCGCTTGGCTGACTTTTACCACTGGTGTAGTATAATTTCATGGCCGGTGGGAGTAACAGAGTTCGGTAAGAAATCATTTGTTCCCCGCGTTTTTCCAGGTGGAGATGGCGGCTGAGTACGACACTGCGTCCACCCACTCCGTCCAGGTGACGGCCGACTGTATCTGGCTGCGGGATATGATGCTGCAGGTGAAGGACCGCATCCAGCAGTACATGATCAAGCCGCTGTCCGACTTCAAAGCAATCCTGATGACGCGGGTCCAGGAGTCACACGTCGAGCTGCAGCTGCTGATGAACGATGCCGAGAGCGATGTCCCTTACTACAAGGCCGTGGTGGCCTCTAACGCCAGCGTCGAGGGCGAGATGCTCAACTACATCTCCATGCAGAACGACTCCATCTGGCAGACGTACACCGGGCTGATGGCCACGCTTCAGAGTCTGGCTGACCGCGCCACGGACGTGAAGAACTCTGTGAAGGCCATCCCGCCCACCAGCGAGTTCCGCCTGCGGAAGTCCCTCATCCTGCCCATCATGCCCAACATCGGCGACTCGTGTTCCTGGTGCGTGGACAACGGCAACAACGCGCTGATCAAAATCCTGGAGGACCGCGTCACGGCCAAGATCGACTACAACTTTCTGGAAAAGAAGCTCCGGGATGCTCGGATAAACCTGGAGGCCGTCTACCTCCCCTACTTGAAGAATCTCCGCTTCACCAACTTTAGTGAGAATCTTGCTCCTTTGGACAAGGAGGTGTACGACTGGAAGCTGGGGAACGCCTCCCGCAAGCTGGATGACGCCATCGATAACGTGCAAGCGGCCCTGGACGACGCCAACGAGGGCGTCGCCATGGTGGACCACCTGATCGCCTACGCCTGGGCTTACAAGTGCCAGACGGAGCTGCCCAAGCTGATGAACGAGTTTGAGGGTAACAACCAGGTTACGACGGATCTTGTGGGCGAAATGGACAACTACGTGACCCGGTACGACGAACGTGTCATCTCCTCCAGGGAGTCCTACATCAACGACGGCGCGTCCCTGGAGAGCGTCGGCGCCAGCATCAAGTACGACGACATAAACAACGCCATGAACGGCAAGAAGCTGCGGCTGGATAGCATCCTCAATGACCGCATGCTGCTCGTGCGCAATATCGAGCGCCAGATCAACCAGATCTACTACGTCATCATGGCGCTGGTGGAGAACAACCACATCGGGGCCAGCAGCGCCTACTGGCAGGAGTTCGGCATCAACAACCCGGCGGCCACCCCGCCCACCACCATCAGCGTCAACGGGGTGTCCGTGCCCCTGCCGGACTACCTGATGACCCCCAACGGGGACGCCACGGCCCACTGGGAGATGCTGCAGGAGGTGCTCACCTTCACCCGCGAGGCCCTCGAGGTACAGATGACGGACCTGACGGGGGCCGTCAACACGGCGAAGGCTTACTTCCAGGGCTACATCGACGGCAACAAACTCAACGAGGACTTCTATAGGTACGTTTCCTAAAAGAACAAAAATTATAGTTACGAACTGGCCGAAAACAAAATTGTGTGTGGGGGGGGGGGGGGGTGGGGGGGGGATGGGTGTAGGTGTCGAGCCGAGGAAGTCACCGGTTGAGAGGTCACACCCTTTCACATGTGATATGTAGGCCTATAGGTAAACGTAAACCATATATCCTAAATCCCTGGCAGCTAATAGGATTGACGGCCGGTGAGTTGTCAAATAGTTGAGGCCTTGTGACTGCCTGTGGGTGAGGTTGGAAATATCGGACCACTACCATGACGTCATCATCAGCTGCAATGGGCTACTTCTATGACTGGGGCAGTGGTTAGCGTTCAATCGATGATTACTGTTCATAAAATCATAAAAAAAATGTACTTCTGGGGATGAATTCATATGGTTTTATAGTTTCAATAAAAAATCATTTACCGTTGGTCTTGGCTTTCCCTTTAAAGGTTGGCCATCTCAAACTCTTCGCCAAACGGAATAACTTGTTCTTCCTGTTCCATAATAAAAAAAAAGCCTTTATATAAATTGAATAAACCATCGACCACTCGTCATATATCATCCCCATTCTTTTATGCTCCTTAATTACAGAACGATGAGTAGTTATTGTTGTAATGCTAACGTTATTGGCGCCATAATCCACCATTAAATGCCTTTCGTATGGTATTGTCTGTGCTGAACTCTGTAGGTACATACCTTAATTTTTGCATATTTTTTCAGCAAAAATTTCTTACAAGTTGAGTTATTCTACAAAGAATTGACGGAAAGGAAGGTATCACAACAGAAAGCTTACGACGAACAAAACTTGCTGAGTAAGTACATTACGTGTGGATTGTCGCAAATGTCGACAAAAAAGTAAATTGGCCTATTCAAGAGTCAGATCATTGTTATGTATACAAGCATAGATATATGCCAGACGAAAATAATCGTAGAATAAATCCATTAAAGACAATTCTCACTTAATACAACAGCGCTCACTAGCGAAAGCATTGGAAATAGCGTAAGCTGGTACCACCGCTCGTACTCGTATATAAATATTTGCTGAGTGAGTGAAGGTGGTGTCGCGAAACCAGGCTAGAACTAGCGTTACAATGCGTCTCGGCGTTGTTTTCCCCGTGTCAGTGAAACGTCTGCATGAACCAAAGACTCTCAACCAATTTTATGTGTGTCAGCATATCAAAATCTGGCAAATGAACGAAAATGAGTACATAAGGAGATATTGTGGTTAGAGGCAGCCTGGAATGTTTTGTGAGCGCGCGAAAGAAGCCAGTGCAAATTTAATGGCCAAAGCACTGTCATTGATTATCTGATAGTGACATACGTCGTAGACACGATGCAGATGGAATGATATATTTGTAGACAGTAGACACGATTCCTAGAACAATCTACTTGAAGAGTAACTCAGAGTACCAAGATAACCCAAAAATTTTCTAAGGGATTTTCTAAGCTCGTAAACATATTTTCTTTTTAGGGAGGGGGGGGGCGAAGGGGGTCACCTCACTTCAAGACCAGTAGCGCTAAATTGGTTGCGATGACCCCCCATTTTTTAGCCTATTTTGTTACATCATTGCCAAGTGATAAGCTGCAAAAATATCAGAAACATGTAATGACTTTTTAACATTGTGGCAGAAAGTTACTAAATTAATATCTCTCTAACCACAAGGCTCCCGGTATTACCATATATATTAACATATATGCCCGTCATTTTACATATAAATATTACAGAAAGTAGATTTATTCATATATATTTTCCGCATAATTTCCGCAACGGTTTGTCCAAATGAGGAGGTGGGTAGTGGGGAGTTCGTTAGATAAGCACCTTGAATAAAGGTCGAAAGCTCAATATTTTCCTCGGTGACCCCCAGTTTTGTCTCCTGTTTTCGTCAGTTCTTGTATTGAATAACATGCTACAAATTGTTCAGAAACTTCTAATGACTTTTAGTTTTTGACTATAAAGTGAGAATTGTTTTTAAACAAAAGAATGCATCCAATGTTGTATGCAATAACGTGTGATTATGACAATCTCTTTACCCCCCCCCCCCCCCCCACCTTCCTTTCCCTCATGCACCCACCGATCCAGGCGAGCTGGGCGGCCTGATTGGACTCCTGATTGGCGGAAGTGTTCTGAGCATCTTTGAGATTGTGGATCTGTTCCTCTACAACGCCTGCCACAAGTGCTGCCGGTCAAGGTCAAAGTCAAAGTCGGAGGTTTTACCCTCCAAACCCAAGGACGCGTGGAACCGGAACTGATCGATCTCGCAGCCAGCACGTTTATTGGTTTGATTGGTTGGTGGATTTATCTTGCCCCCCCCCCCCACCCTCTTGTGTCCATGGGGGCCAGAGGTTTTAACCTGGGCGAGCCTGAGCTGGGCCGTTCGACTCTCATCTTGGGAAGTGACGTCGCCACAGCCAAACCTATTGATTTATTACAACGTACAGTGTATGAAACGAGGCATCTCGCCGTGAACATTGTCTCTAAGCAGAACGGCGTGCGCAGCCGAGCCACAGTGGCCTGTAGATCATAATGACATCCTGTAGGATCGGTTGCTATGGCACCTTGTAGACCTGATCAATATGGCACCCTGTAGACTTGATCGCTATGGCACCCTGTAGGCTTGGTCGCTATGGCACCCTATAGGATTGGTCGCTATGGCACCCTGTAGACTTGATCGCTATGGCACCCTGTAGGCTTGGTCGCTATGGCACCCTATAGGATTGGTCGCTATGGCACCCTGTAGACTTGATCGCTATGGTACCCTGTAGGCTTGGTCGCTATGGCACCCTATAGGATTGGTCGCTATGGCACCCTATAGGATTGGTCGCTATGGCACCCTATAGGATTGGTCGTTATGGCACCCTGTAGGCTTGGTCGCTATGGCACCCTATTGGATTGGTCGCTATGGCACCCTGTAGGCTTGGTCGCTATGGCACCCTATAGGATTGGTCGCTATAGCACACTATAGGATTGGTCGCTATGGCACACTATAGGATTGGTCGCTATGTCACCCTATAGGCTTGGTCGCTATGGCACCCCATAGGATTGGTCGCTATAGCACACTATAGGATTGGTCGCTATGGCACACTATAGGATTGGTCGCTATGTCACCCTATAGGCTTGGCCATAATGCCATACTCTAGAATTGGTGGTGGTGAGTGTCACAAATAACCACAGATAACCCATCTATATGTTAAACACAAACCTCACATGAACCACACTTATCACAACCGTCCACTGACGTCACTACAACCCATTAACCGCTTCCGCCGCAGCCACAATACACGAATCATGTACGCCACAACAACCTATTAAGCGGTGACGTCCCAGCCACAGTACACGATTCAACAATCATTTACGTCCCTGTACACATTAATCACTTACGTCATAACAGATTAACTGCTGATGTGACATCAACACCACATAACCTTACGTAATAACAACGCGTTAAGAGCTTACGTTACATCAACATAACACATTAAACACTTAATCCATTACAGCATGTTAACCGCTTACGTCACAGCAATATCACACATTAATCAGTTAATTCATTACAGCATGTTAACCGCTTACGTCACAACAATATCACACATTAATTATTTACAACACGTTAACAACTTACGTCACAAAAACTCATTAACCTCTTACGTCTCGTCCACTGACGTCACAGATTGACCCATCACTGTCCACAATGATTATCAATAACACGTATTTGTCACTAAGTGGTGTCCGAATCCCGTCTGTGCAAGTCAATGTTTTTGTAGACTACTAGAGCGTAGATTACTAAAGTCACAATTTTCCACCACTAACCATTGCATACACAAGCGCAAATGCGTCACATATATTTTGATTGATGCTCATTTTTTCGGAAACAATTTTTCTTACGTGATAGACTCATGAAGGAAAGCATATTTATTACAGATGTGGCAAAGTGTATCTGCATTGGATATAAATTAGCTCTAGCTTTATTTCTGCTAACTGTTCTGTTACGAGATTGGTTCTCTGCGTGTTGCCATCTCAGAATCAAAATGTAATGTATATATATATGTATAGTCACTATATGTATCTGGTATAGGTAGTCGTTTCATGGCGTATACAATCCGAAACAGACGTACCAATATTAATAATATGTTGCTAATATATACTACAAATACAGGCAATGATGGTTACTGCCCCCCACCTTGGTAAATGCTCTTAGCGATGGCATACAGCTAGGAGAAGAGCTTGGAGATTGTCGCTAACACTAACACTTATTTGCAACACTCGACAATATTCGTCAAAAGGCAGCAAAGAAACGATGATTGCTAGTGCATCAATCTCCATTTAATGGAATGATGATTCTGTCGGTTAATTAATTATGTTATTAACACCCCTCGATAATACAATTTTGCGCGTGAATTGGCAAGCATCAGTTTTCGAAATGTTAGAAAGTGTCCAAACCTATCCATTGTATTTTAGGCTGACCGATCACTTACAACGCAGTATCCTGGAGTCAAATCATTGACGTTCTTCCGTGTTAGAGCGAACCATTGTTTCAACATATCTCATATGCAAGGGGGAGCCAACTTAGCCTTCCCATGAGTCTCCTCGTACAAGTTCCTCCTTCATTCGCCAGGTGTCGCCCTGGCCTGAGCCTGTTTCTGCGAACCTTAGCGAAGCGTCTCTCACAACTGGTTTCGATGTAAATATAAGTAAACAAACGATGAGGAAACGATAAAGTCATAGATTGGACATATCAAGAATTATTTATCAATCGGATAATGATTTGTTTGTGTGTGCCGCTATACAAAATCGGGCACTGCATGGTCGTAGTAGTGTGAGCAAGCATCACTGGTTCTATGTATTTTATTGTTGGGATCCTTGTTCAACAAAGCAATGTGACGAACGGGATTTATATACTAAATCATAACATGGACATATTTACTCATATATTCCACGATGAAAGAAAATTCGCGAGTTCGCGGTATGCTATAATTACTTGTATACGATGAAGATGTTTGAGACAATTATGTATCGTCAAGTTAATTAACTCGACAGTTTGCCAGCACATAAGTTAATTGTAATATAAAATATCACAGCGGCTTGTGATACATGAAAATGGCGTCCATTTTACTCGATAGTCTAAGCTACATAGTGATATTTATATAATTCATTTGTAGATTGTCTGTGAGAATAAAATATATTGAAACACGGAATTCTTGTGATCATGTATAAATTCCCCACCTGGGACAGTTTCTCCCGGAGGATGCCCCCCCCCCCCCCAGGCAATCGTGGACCACTCGGCCCTTGCCCCCCCCCCCCCCTCCCCACCACACCAGACAAGCCCAAGTATGCAAAGTACCTATACCGGCAGAGGAGTGTTATTTATTTAGATCCTTGACCACGACATGGCCTGTGTAGAATGTGCGTTTACTCGCATGTCGAATAGTCTTAACTCGCTAGGTATTCATAGTCGAGAGATCCGAGCGCCTGAAAAAAAACCTGGACAAAATAAAATACGAACTTTGACGTAGGGCGGTTTGTGTGGGTGCGATACCTCTTCAACGAGCCCCCCCCCCACCCCCCCATACCCGAACCCGCGCACCCATCAAAGCCTCTGGAGACCCACTCCATGGTGCCTATTGAGTCTCTCTAAAAGTCCGCGGCATGTAGTTTCCAAGCATAATCTATACCAATCCATGCTGTCTGAGGCCAATGCCCAGCAGTCTATCTGCTAAGGCATAGACTGGTTGTTATTTAGCGTATGTTAGGCTAAGAACAAACTAACTTACTTACTAAATTACATTTAACGTTGTGATCCTACACAATCTGCCATTATGAAGCAGCGATACGTTCTTTTTGTAGCTCTTAGATGTACGAATAACATTGAGGTTTCACGAGAAGCCTGGGAGGTGGAGGGGGGTGGGCGCACGTGTGAGCTTCAGTATGGGAACGGTGTGTAACAAGGCACGGAAAAAGTGTTAGCAGTACTTTACAGCCTTGGCCTCTTTGCTCTTTATGGGACTTGCCACACCCTCCGGACCTAGATCCGTATGTAGCGTGCTGAGGGTGTATGTTGTAATTACACACTGCTGTCACCAAACTTGTAGCGTAACAGTTGTATAGTTTGGGTAAAATGTCAGGAAGGGGGCATTTTAGGCCGCGATATTGTTCAGCATTATCGGTTTAACCCAGATTAAGTAACTCAGCAATAAAGCAATAATAAAGTAGGTATAATTCAAATGATTTATTCTGGATTAATTCTGGTTAATTATCCATATTTCATTGCTGATTCCTCTAGAAATAGCTCCACATATATCTTTCTGACCTAGACCCTCTTATAAAAGAATATAGAAAAGAGGTGCGTGGGTCAAGCGCAGGGAAAAGAGAGAAAAGAGGTGCGCGGGTGAAGCGCAAGGAATAGAGAGAAAAGAGGTGCGCGGGTGAAGCGCAAGGAATAGAGAGAAAAGAGGTGCGCGGGTGAAGCGCAAGGAATAGAGAGAAAAGAGGTGCGCGGGTCAAGCGCAAGGAATAGAGAGAAAAGAGGTGCTTGGGTCAAGCGCAAGGAATAGAGAGAAAAGAGGTGCGCGGGTGAAGCGCAAGGAATGGAGAGAAAAGAGGTGCGCGGGTCAAGCGCAAGGAATAGAGAGAAAAGAGGTGCTTGGGTCAAGCGCAAGGAATAGAGAGAAAAGAGGTGCTTGGGTCAAGCGCAAGGAATAGAGAGAAAAGAGGTGCGCGGGTGAAGCGCAAGGAATAGAGAGAAAAGAGGTGCGCGGGTGAAGCGCAAGGAATAGAGAGAAAAGAGGTGCGCGGGTCAAGCGCAAGGAGTAGAGAGAAAAGAGGTGCGCGGGTGAAGCGCTGAGAGAGAGAGAGAGCGGCGCTGGTGCTGCATCTGAACCCCCCCACCCCTACACACACACACACATGCAACCATTATTGACTGCATCTAAATGTTGATCACATAGTGAAGCCCCATATCTACACATGACGCGCCCTTCTGGCAAGAACGGAGTCTCAAACGACAAGTCCTTTTATCTATTTACCGTATCTCATTCTGCATATAATATTCATAAAATAAGGACTCATAAATACATAGTTTCTATGTGTACAAAAAAAAGTATCGGGAATGCTGTATGGCCAGTCCTAATATTTCCATATCGGTGCTGGATATATATATAGATATATAAGCAAATACAGATACATACACAAATATAGATATATACACAAATATAGATATATACACAAATATAGATATATGCACAAATAAAGAGATATGCACAAATATAGATATATACACAAATATAGATATATGCACTAATATGGATATATGCACAAATATAGATATATACATAAATATAGATATATGCACTAATATGGATATATGCACTAATATGGATATATGCACAAATATAGATATATACACAAATATAGATATATACCCAAATATAGATATATGCACTAATATAGATATATGCACAGATATAGATATATGTACAAATATAGATATAGATACAAAATAAATATCATGATACACACATGTACATAAGAGTAAAAATCCATTATTAAACTGACGACCGAAAGTGCGCCGCCAAGATACGGCTACCAGCGATAGAGATGGGCATCCGTTGTGTTTACTTCACTGCGCATGCCCGGGGTTTCTTGGTTCCGGGTGCGTGCATACTCATCGTTCCAAGCGCGTTGGTAGTTCTCCCGTTGGTCGGTGTACCCGCCGAGGTCGTCTCTGTAACCGTTAAGCCCCGTGTCCGCCTCGAAGGCGCCGTTCATACGCCCCCTGGTGGCAGCCCCGTAGTGGTGTGGCCCTTCCTGGTAGTAACCGTCGAAACTAGTGCCGTCTATGGACTGCGCGTAGCCACCGTAAGCGCCCTCTGGCAGCTCACGCTCGTCCCGACGCTCGACCGCGCCATTACGACTGCGCATGCGCCCTTCATCGCGTCTCCCCGCTCCCATGCCACCTGCGTGGCCATTTGCGGAAGAAGTTTCGCTTTCCTGTCGGGCGTACCTGGTGCTGCGGTCTGCGGACTCCGAGTGCCCCCTCTGGCGGTAGTAGTCTCCGAGCGCGATGGAGATTGGTGCGATGAGGAGGAATATGGCGAGGCACCAGCCGGTGGCGAACCAGAAGAGGTTGAAGGGGTAGAGGAACTCGACGCAGACAGCCGTCAGAGAGGCGCGGGTGACGCTGTGGACGGCGCCGCACCGGGCCAGACTGGAGCGCACCGTGGCTCGGGCCCCGGATGACAGCGCCGCGTACAGACCCATGGTGTCGTCAGCCACGGTACCGACCGCCATCGCCAGGGCGTCCGAGGTCAGATCCGTCTGTGATGACGTCATCTGGGTCACGAAGGTCGTCGCGTTGAAGGCAGCTATGGCCTCGGCGACTAATTCCACCTTGTCCTTGAGATCCGACCGCAGATTGTTCAAGGCCGGGTCGAATCTGCGGTGAAGGTCATCGGCTTGGCTCGCGTAGAGGTCGAACAGAGACGCCAGGGGGTCACCTTGATGTCGACCCCCCACCGCTTGCAAGAGCGACGCGACGTCCGAGAAACTGGAATTCATGGCAGGTTTGTCTAACTCCATGGCATGCCGAGACAAATCCACTTGTCTAAGCGCACTCTCAATACCCAGCAGATTACCACGCAGTTTGCCGCTGAGTAAGGTGATGGCGGGCAGAGTGTAAGTGGCGGAGCGAAAGCCATCGATACGCCCCGCGATGTCATACTGAGAGAAATCCAAAAACGCCGTTATGTTATACTCGGGGCCGAAGCTCTCGATGTCGAGGGCTTCATACAACGCCTTGTCTTCTCCACAACTCTCGTAAAACCCTACAGCGCTGAAGCTCACATTCAAATAACTAGTGACGACGTCATCGATAACGGCCACGGCCTCGGCGTCGTCCATGGCAACCAGATGTCTGCAGACGTCGGTGTGAGCGATGCCTCCGATGGCGACGAGTAAGGAGCAGATTGCCATGACAACCGCCGCGAATATGTAGATAAGCACCAGAGCGGCGCGCAGGAAATTACCCGCGTTGCCACGGTTACAGCAATGGGCGTTGGAGTCGGCCGGGCCGCCGCCGACCCCGAAGAGGAGGCCGACGACGCACAGGAATTCGATGAGCAGCAAGAGGCTGCCTAAACTCAGCCCGCCGTAGTATATGTAAGCGCCAACGGACGTCACCCATTGCGTCACTGTTTCGTTGACCAATCGCTGCGTCTCTCGCAGCGTCAGCCGCTCGATGAACGCCGATGTCGTGTTGAGGAAGACTTGCGCCTGCGAGTGTATCTGTTCATTCTCCCTGACAAGGCTCGTCGAGAAAGACTGTGAAACGGCTCGCACGATATCTTGTACGCCGTTATACCGACTCACAGACACCGCTGTATTAATAAACACGCTATTATCGCCCACCAGGAAGGGTGACAGATCGGCCACCGCGGGCACCGTGCTCGGCAGACCCGTGAAGTTGGCCAGCAGTGCGAGGTCCGTTACCCAGGACAACGCGGCTGCGCAGTCGGCGTCAGTGCAAGATCCGAAGCCGGCTGTCACATTAGCACTAAATCCATTAATGTGCAGTTGTATATCCTCAGAGAGCGCCTGGATTTCCCGCACGGTTACATCGCACGCGGCCAGAGCATCGTGCGTGGCATTTAACCCACCCACGTGCATATTTAGTTCGGTCATGAGAGGTTCACATCCGGTGTCCGCCCCCAGCTGTACCTGAGCGAGTGACGGGAAGTTCTCAACTCTCTCCGACAATGAATTCAACTCCGACCTTAGGACGACGTTCACGTAGTCGTCATACGTCCGCAGCGCCGCCTGCTGGAAGTTATCCACACTGACGAGGCTGCTGGACAGTTGTGACGTCACGCCGGTGGCCTGCGTCTGTTCATACATCAAATTATTCGAAATGAAGATGACAACGATGCCATAGAGGAATCCGATGGCGATAACAGCCAAGAGAAACTCGCACGCGTGCCTCTTACGGGTCGCGGGCTTCGCGTCACGTGACTCTAAATTGCCGCGGCACCGACCACGTGATCTACAACCGCAGACGACACATCCGCCGATAAACAGTATTAATACATACACCGCCGCGATAGCCCAGCAGATGACGTATTGATAGTAATGCTCGGCCCACATCTGCCAATCAGACTGCAGGGATCGCTGCACTGCGGACCAGTCTTTGAGGTCAACGGACGAGTTGAGTTCGGCGAGGCTCTTGGGCCTCATGATAGACTCCAGGAAGAAATTAGTGGCTTGGTACAGGGGCACGATGCTCTGTTCCAGAGGTCTGTTGAAGACGAAGTTGTCGGATTGCGCTGCTACTCTGGGATCCCCTGTGACACCCTCGACCGGTGCCTGTTCTGTGACGTCAGCACCTTGGCACGCGCATAACGTCAGCAACGCCAGCAAAACGAACTGTGTCACATACGGGTTCTTGCAGAAAAAGGCCATTGTGCTATGGTCCTGTTATCTCCAAATGAGTGTTGTGAGCACACCAGTTGCAGTTTAGCTCCTCAATGGTCTTTTATATTTGGCACAAGGTTCAGCTTTTCGCGGTTCTGATCGGGCTAGACAGAGGCCTGGAAATATCAGTCTGAAAAAAGAAAAATAGGAAACTTTCATTGAGACTTATTTTGCACACGCGCAAGCAACACACATATCCGAGGATATGTGTGTTGCTAATAATAACCACAGGGTTGACAACCTGCATGGGCGGAACTTCAACGGTTACCGACGTGACCATTGAGTCACCGACCGGTGGAGCGTTCAGGCATCAATGACGCACCACACCACCACCCAGTCTCGCACCTATACCCCTCCAACGACACACCACACCACCACGCACTTCCGCACCTGTACCCCTCAAATGACACATAACACCAACATCAAACCCATTGCTATGCAGGTGAGTCCCGGATCCCGGGTTTTGTCTGCCGCTAAATTTACAGCTGAATAACAGATACATCGCACAGTCGTTGACACTTCTATGGCACGCCGTCCACATTGTAATACCGATTTACCAAAATTATAATCAAACACCGTCCCGATGAATTATCAAGAACCAAAAGCTGGAGTTATTTCAACACGGGGGTGACGGTTGGCGATATTAAGTGACTTTTGCGACAAAATAAATTAAAGTTACTGATACAAGATTTTTTTGAAAAACTTGAAACAAAATATTGACTGAAAGTTATGTATTTATATTCTTAACATATTACCCAGAAAAGAAGTTAACGTCATGACAACGTTTTTTTTTTACGTTGCACGAACGTTTTCAGATAACGTTGTCCGACATTCAGTACAGTATTAAAATTGTGCCTTCTGTGAGAAACAACTGCGTATATGATGAATTAATCAGAAGCATGATTGCCAAATACAATCGATTACATATTGTTTTCATTATGTCTAATTTTTCAGGTAACGTTGTCCTAACGTTGAGAAAACGTCCACTGTCGACTTTTCACCATTTTGTATTTATAACAACAGTTACACGCATCCAAGATTAACTAGTCAAGACACATGGCAGCAATTTTATTTTTATGGGATAAAGGCTAGAAAATATTACTTCAATGTTTGCGACGAACGTTGTAACAACGTTGTCCTGATGTTAACTTTGAGATGACGTGATTGCAACCAAAAACCAACGTATGCGAACGTTGTGTGTTAGTTGGGTACACATATATCGAAGGGAATAAACTATTCGACATGTTAACCCTTTTTATTTCGCCAACGTAGTGCATCTCGTGTGACTTTCTTTTATCTGATCGACACATCTATTTCTCATCGAGTTAACATTTACACAGACAATGTGTCCAGAATGTGTTCCCGAAATATTTCGAGAACCATAATGTAATTAAAAAATTGCTGTATGAGCAGCGTTGTTTGGGACTGGAAATCAGTAATTTGGGATAATTCGATACGATGTGAGATCAAACCGCCATAGTCCCATGTGGGCGTTTGAACCTACGACCTCCCGGTTTGCGGTGCGGTAGCCATCACATGACAACCAGGGCTCACGCCGGCTGGTGCGTAAGGTTATTACCCGGGGGGGGGGGGGCGGGGGGGGCACTAAATTACTGCAGTGGTGGGGTTTGTCGCTCATGCCATGAAGGGCATATAGAGAACGAGAGAAAAGTGCGCGATTTTGTGGTCATTGAGAGAAGACTATCAGGTCCAAAAAGGCAGCCAAAATAGATAATGACAGCCATGGCAAAGTATATGGAGGTTAATTATTTGCATCCCTGTCGATATCAACTGGAATATATATAGTCAGTCATGAGCCGCACTTTGAAGCTCTCATAGACACATCGAGAAAAATGCAATTTTTCTCGGCAGAGGCGGTGGGCGCATATGCCATGTATGTGGCACATAACTATAGGCTATATGGCCTCCCCGTGTGTGGGGGGGGGGCCCACAAAAAGAAGGGGAATAACTCCCCTTCACTATGTAATTAAGTCTTATTTATCCGTATAACCCGTATAACATCCTGGGCTGCCTAATGAATCCTCCATTTGAATAAATATGGCCTTCTGTCAGACGGCACGTACATAGGCCTACGCAGTTTAGTTCGTCGAACCGAAGCAGGGGGTCGGATAAAAACAGAATTGAATGAAGCAAGGCTGGCGTGGGCGCGTCACCTTAATTAAAGTTTGTCTTTCCAAACTTGTTTTAAACACTAAATTGGGTGTAAATTAACTCGATATCTTTCAGGATCGCGCCTTCCACCGTGTAAGATATCAAAAATGGCGATAGCGGCAGAGATACGTCTGTATATTAACAGCTAGGCTGGCTAACGCACGACAAACCCATTGCATAATTTCCCAAAATATACCTGTCACTTTTGATAGTATATTCAGGCCGTCCAAACAAACTAAAACCCAAACACCGTCAGCAGGGTGACTTGCATATCCTTACCGTACACAAACACCGTATCTACGCCGCCTTCAGTCACTGTAACTTTCCCGTCAGCGTTCTTTCTCGCCGCATATTATTATTATTATTATTATTATTACGAGAGGTTGTTTTCTCACCGAGTCGATTGTCGGCAGCCGGTGACGTTCGTATTTCTAGTCACCGCGGCCCAGAGCTCCTGTAGAAGCGGTTGTGTACATTTGTCGCAAGTGGTAGCGGAGTGGCGTTCACGGACGAATCCCACGGTCACGGAAAGCCCATAATGCATGGCGGATAGTACGATTTACGAGGGCGCCATGCAAATCGTGTAACCGCATATTGTGGGTGGGTGGGTGGGTGGTGGTGGGGAAGGGGGGGGGGTGTGGTGCATGTGTACACTGCTGCATTGGAGCGATGAGGGGTGGGGAGAGGGAGGGGAGAGGGGGCGGGGGTAGGGTGGCGGTGTGCCTGTCTGTGCATGAAGTGTGACGGTGTCACGCCTGGAGACTTCAGAATGCACTGGCTAATGAGGGGTCAGGGCGAGGAAGGGGGGAGGGGGGAGGGGGGAGGGCAGGCTGGTGATGACGTCACTCTTTCTCACTTCCTTGCAGAGCTACAGGTGAATGACGGCAAACGCAGTTGAAGAGGAATCTTTAGTGGCAATTTGATCCTCAGTTTTCAAGCTATAGTCGCTTACGGAAGGCCGATGGACTGATATAATGCTTGCATCTGACACGCCTTTTCGGTATTTTTGACACAAAACGTTGACCCACTTGCTTGTAGGCGCAGATAAATAAACAATTTAAATTACTTATGCAATATCATCCAATTAAATTGTTCGTGCCACGCCAAAACATCTTTAGCTCATATCAATCTTCTGTGTTTCCACGCTTATATTATCGAGCTGCAACGCCCCAAATAGTAGAAGGGCATACTTTTTCCACTTGTTTTCGCACCTACCAATTTAATTTCTGCGAGCGAGGAAAGTGACGTCAAAGGGGAACACAAACGCATGTGCTTTTATATTGAGACTCAGATTCTCTCTGCTCATTGGCTTGAACTCAACGAAACGCACTCAACCATAACAACAATACACGCCCTCGACCACAGATATCTACGCACTGCATCAAAGATCACCTGTCAATCTTGTAGTGATGTCGTGGAATAAAAAAATGTAAACTCCCATTAAAACAAATTGTTATTTCTTTATCTTCCCTAAACCAAGTTAACTCTGAGCAAGACAAGATCGTGGCACGAACACTTTAAGGTGTGTTTGTTGGTTAGTTTGTGAAGGATAGTTTAATCTGTGAAGGTAGGCTGGCCATGCCATATATCGCTTCAGTGGAGATATCAATGGCAGAACGGAGCTATGTGCCCGCCTACTACAGAGCATGTGATATTTATCCCGCATGAACATGACAGTCACACACTGGGCCACGAACCCCAGCACGATATGGCTGGCCTGGTAGAGCTCACTCAGCAAGCCGAGGGCGTTAGCCACCAAACCTGGCGCCCCCCCCCCCCCCCCGCGAATTATTGAGACTTGTCTTAATTACGTAATTGGGACTGAAGTATAAGGATGTCAGTAATAGTGCACCTTTATTTGTTGCATGTCTCTTACATTTAGAGCAGCAGAATGTTAAATGTGCAAACTGTGTGAATGATTACTTTGTAGGAAAATGAAAGTGGTTTGATAATTAGTTTTAGCTTCTTAATTACAGCGTACATTATTCCGTCACTTAATTATGCAGTCACGAATGCATGTCAATGACAAATTTTCGTTCCGTCTTACCCCATTCGATTCTCTCCTCGTAGTTTAACTGACAAGAAAGATAGTCGTAGTAACGTTATATATGAAGCTTATCGGTGGCCCCTCTCTACGAGGAACGAGTGGAATTTAACCGGTCTAGCTCTGCTGGTAGTGCACCGATCTTCAAACCAACAACCACCCCTATCGATCCATTTATTCAAATAGCGAATCGAGCTGCCCATCCGCTAGATGGAGCTCCGTTCCTTTGTTTAGACCGCTGCTGTCGGCCATGGGCAAATGTCAAAGAAAGTGAAGGAACTGAGCCCAACTCTTTGCTTGGTTAAGCTAATACCCTGTCTTCTTAGGCCGTGTCCAAATTACCCTTGGGCACGAGAACTCGCGCGCTTGTCCGGTGTCACATGCGGAAATCCACCCCCCCCCCTCATCCCCCAATGCGAAGTTGCCCCCCCACTGTATCCATCATAATGGCACGCTACGAACACATGGAGCGGAGAGGGTCTCAATATCAAGTATTTTATATAAGGGCCCCCCCACCTTATTTAACCTACATGATATTGAGACCCTCTCCGCTCCAGGCCATGTATTTTATATAAGGGGGACCCCCTTATATAACATACGTGATATTAGTAACCCTCGCCGCTCACGTGATATTGAGACCCTCTCCGCTCATATGATATCGAGACTCTCTCCGCTCACATGATGTTGAAACCCTATTTTCGCATGAGATACCTGGACTAATTTGTAGAATTGTGCAGCGCATCTGTTCTATGACTTTACCCAGAGCCGACAAGGTGGGCGAGCGTTCGAATGCATTGAGGAAGTAGCCGACATCATAACGCAGGGCCCGAGAGAGTAGACATTAGAGCCAAAAACAAATTTGTAGAGGACGACCAGGAAGTTCTGCGCCTTATGCCGACTGTCTGGAGGCGGCCGGCGCCTAATATCGACTGTATGGAGGCGGCCGGAGTTTCATGTCGGCTACTTCGAGCTACGCAAATCTACTTAACGTTAGGTAAAACATTTGTAAACGATTTTTGCGGTTATAAAACAAAAAATTACCGCTGACCAAAATAAATGTTTACAAGGAGGATTTTAATAGTCCAGAAATATTCCATATATTACGCTTTAATGTAATCCATCCGTTTGAGCATACATTCCACCTAAATATAGACGCAAAAAGTGACTTTGACACGGGGGTTTGGTCCGGTAAGCGGTCTTTCGCCAGCGGTCGTAACCTGGGTATACATATGATGCCCCGTTCCTTGGGCCCATTGCCCCCCCCCCCTCCCCTCACTCTCTCCTATCCCCCGCTTATTGCACAATGTAGGCCTACGCATATACCGCCTGTGCCCCCCCCCCCACCAGCACCAGGTCGTAATGTTTTCGGCGGAGAAACTAGCTCTAACTTTATGGGTTCTTTTTATTTTTCTTTCAACCGTACTTGGGACGCAACCCTTCCACGGATTTGTATTCAGTGCATTCACTCCTACAGTAGAACCTCGCTAAACTGAAAATCTCCGTAGACCCAAGATAACGTTCGGCCTTGCGTGGTTGGAATCCAACCTGTACAATTTGTACAGTTTCTGCGTTGTAAACACCACATTTTTCTTCGTAAGGAGTTGGGGGCTCATGCTGGCACATATACAAGATATCCTCAAGGTTAACGATTTCCTCACGATAAGTTAACAATTTTGAAGTGATTTCCTCGCGGTAGTATATATGGGCGATATATGCGAGAAATCCCCTAAAAAATTACCCCGGTTCTAAAATGTTGAGCCCATGCAGTGACCGCGAAGTTTGCGTTTTTGCCTGTCAAACTATTTGTTGGTGCGCACCCGTAAACCATACACTCTGACAGTAGACGGAGCTCTCCTCGTAGGCAGAAACGCCCTCTGCCGGGAGATCGTGACGTCTAATGTTTGCTACTTCCGGTTGACACTCTTACCAAAACAAAATGTCAACTCCCGACGGAAACGGTGAACAAACCCAAAATAAACGGCCTAAGAGTAAGTCCATACGAAATATCTAACTGTTTTCTTTAATTTTGGATGCTATTGCTTTTTGTTGTGCTAATAGTGATGGTTTCAATAGGGTGAGAAGGTGAAAACCAGGTCAACTTTTAACCTGCTAACTGGCCCCTGGCTGGCCTGAATGTTCAGACGTTACCTGGTTACAGTCTTGACACTTGTTCTTGTGACTGTAACCTGGTAACGTCTGAACTCATCGCGTAGAATTGCTGTTCAGCCGCAAATTTTCGCATTCAGCACAAATACTCACATGAATCCAAAAAAAATGATATCCTAAACTTGTTCTATGGTAACTTCTTTAGTTCCGTGAGATATGGATTCGTGCCAACTCATCGCCAATTTTGTATAAACGACAAGTTTTTATTCTGTCACAAAACTGTTTGCCGCTTGCCGCCATGTTGATGCCCTGAAGGTGGCGCCACGGCCCAAAGCGATGTTAGAGGTAACTTTGTAGTATAGTTTTGTACGCTCAGCATTGACATCAGTAAGCAATACTTCGCAGACCTGAATACACCACGTGTAAGATGTACCTCGTAAAAAAGTTTCAGAAGCATTACGGCTGCCGTATGTACACAATGCGGAGCGGGGGTAACCCTGTACTCTTTGCGAAGAAAGATATGGGAGATAGAATGATTGTTGTTGCTGGGCCCATTTTCAGGAATACGACGGCCAAAGAGCCTCGCGAGACGATTGACACAGATGAGAGATTGAGGAAGCCAGTAGAGCAGGTGCCCGGAGCGCATTGTCAAACCTGGGACCTATTGATCTAAAGCCCAGCGCGCTATTAACTGAGCTATGGAAACTCCCAGCTGATTTCACATGTAAAAACAACAGGGGTAGGAGCGGAGGGTGAATTAAGTGGATTGGTGTTATCTAACGTGCCCGGGGCGGATAGCGAGCGGGGTGGATGGGCGGGCACTAGCTGATACAACTAACAGTCTTCTTTTGCATCCGAATTATAAAATGAGACAAAAGTCACATGAGAGGTTTCAGTCGCGCAAGGGGCAAAACAAATAAATTAATTAAAACGCTAATGAACCAATGTCAAGCTGTGTAGAAACTGCGACTGACTGATCGCAAGAGATGGGAGCCTTGGCGAAGGGTGTCATCACTTGTATGTGTAGGGGGGGGGGGGGGTGATGGCTCTGCGGATAGGACACAAGTTACGGCATTGCAATTTTTTTAAGGTAAATATAGAGCTCTTTCCCGCCAAAAAAAGTATTCAAGTTTATAGTGAAGGTCATCAATTTTTGCTAAGTAACAGTGCTGCGATAGAGTTCCATGGTGTCACCGGATAAACACGTTTGCCATATCACAGTCGAAACGGCGATGAGTATTACGATTCTTAATTGATAGAGTTTCTGCTTATTGTATGTTGCCTGGCCTTAGATTTGGCGGATAAAGATTGACAAGCAACTTTCACTCACTACACAGTGGCACACACAAATTTGTAAATAAAACATAGTTATAGCCGTAGATATACATAGTATACGATTTTAGAATCGAGTTTTAGCATTGCGCGCAGGGCGGCCGGGGTGTATTGGATATAAAAAACATTTCATCAGATACGATCATTGGCATGTGGAGACAAAATCAGGAATAAACATTAGCTTCCGATCAGTGTCTTATAAATAGACATTTCGGTTATGTCTCTTAAAATTACGGTACTGGGGAATTGTCCTTTTGCATACTTAGAAAATCCGTAGCTAGTAGCCTGTCTCTCAAACTCCTCTGAGCAGACGACGCACACTTTCCCAGACATGTTACATGGAAGACCACGCTACTTTCCCGGACATGTGTAAAGACCATGCTGTTTTCCAGCATGCACGTGGAACCGTTACCATGACAACAAAAAGAATAGCTGTGATTTTACAAAAATAAATATATAAAAGAAACCATAGCTAAACAAATAATACATTATTGAAGTGGTTTTTGAACAAAAAAGTTGTGAAAGACTTTGGTACCCCTAAATGGAAATTGTGGTTAAATGAGTCCGAGAAATGATCGTGAAAGACACTGTAAATCGCAATTTTTGAACGACCAAGTAGAGAGATTAGAGTACGATGACCTCTAGAATTATAACTCCGCTGTCGCTCACAAGCGGCGCTGAGGGTATGAACGACACATCAACATGGCGGCGAGCGGCAAAACACTTTTGTGACAAAATAAAAACTTGTCGTTTATACAAAATTGGCGACGAGTTGGCACGAATCCATATCTCACGGAACTAAAGTTACCATAGAACAAGTTTAGGATATCAATTTTTTTGGATTCATGTGAGTATTTGTGCTGAAGGCGAAAATTTGCGGCTGAACAGCAATTCTACGCGATGAGTTCAAACGTTACAGTCACAAGAACAAGTGTCAAGACTGTAACGTCTGAACATTCAGGCTAGCCCCTGGCTTGGGCTTGGCTTGGACTTTGTTGACTCAGGTTGGGGATGGGCGGTTAACGCCCAATTTGACCGCAGGACGTTTGACCGTCAGTGGGGTTGGAGGGTAAAGTTGTGTTGGGCATGGTGTGAGAGGGTTTAATGGTTAATGTTTAAGAGGGTAGAGCCTAGTGCTAAATCACCCGGGCCACTGTTGTGTACAGGGTGATAACTCGACATAGGGAAAAAGCAGTCAGCACGGCTATGGTGCTCCACTTGTCCATACGATTCAGCAAAATTGGTAGGGTTTGGGGCCAGATTTATAACATTTTATGGAACTACATACTTTCATGGAGGGGTCTGCCGATATTAGACATATATTTGTATCCTATCGTTTCTTATTTGGCCAACTTGTGCAATATACTTTGTGCTGCAATCGCTCCTCGCCGCTACATTGGCTCATGAACATGACTAATTACCGAAAAATATGGCGACTAGCGACGTCATCTGAATGAGAACCTGATATGACAAGCTTGATTTAACCAAGACCGGTCATCTACACTCTGCCTTGTTTGAGCCATTTGTTGCCAAACAAGGCAGCTATGCGGCTATACAGGTACATATGAGGTTTATCTGGTTGGGGGTTTCCGCGGATGCCCAAGAGAGCAGATTTTTGTGATTAAAAAGACAATCCCCCCCGGTGAAACCCCCACTCCGGACCAACTGCGTACTGAGCGTGTCAAGGAGCGTGGCGCTGCTTGTTTTGTTTATAACATCTGTTTGGTTGCATTGTAAATGTGCAGATCTCATATAACATTTTACACACATGTATCGATTGGTCAACATCTGAATTAGGACTAACAATTGCAAATAACATTTACGCCGGGAAGTTATAGGCACAATGAAGTGGGTCTCCCCAGGCTGCGAAGGGTCGATGATTAGCGTAGTCTCTCTCTCTAGTTCTGTATGGTCGCGCGATCTTGGACTGGGGGGGGGGGGGGGGGGGTATTATGTGCTTTCGTGCTCACACAAACTGCCCTACTTTAACATAAGGTTCACGTCCTGAGCTTTCGTGTAGCAATATGAGTTAGGTCAAGTATCTGAATATATAATTCAGATATTAACTCAATGAATTTATTAATTCAACTTCTGTGTCGGTCATGGTACTTTGCATACTTCTAGGGGAGAGTCCTCGATTGTCTGGGGTGGGGGGCATTGGGATTGTCTTTCCCCCGTTGCCTGCCAGGGGGTGGGGAGGGGTATGTCAGGGGGGAGGAGTAGGGGGAATTGTCCTGGGGGGTGGGGTTATCAAGGAGGGGGAGTTGTCCGGCAAGCGCAGGGTGAATTGACCGCTGGGGGAGGGAAGTTGTCCTGCTCCCGTCCCCTTGACATCTGAAGACTTCTATGAACACTTTGATGTAGGATATTCGCGTCATACATACACATCACCCCTTCTTCTTAGATATATATATTGCCGAAAACCCCACCCCCCACCATGTGGCTTCTGCCTCCAATACCCCCTCCCTCTCCCCCACTCATAAAATGCCTGTACCCGTGTTGCTCACCCCCTCCCATTCGTGACATGAACACATTTGTCCAGAAATACCGTAGGTTTCATTTTTTTGTTTTATTTAACAAACTAGGTACTAGAGGTGTGGACGGGCTTTCAACAACAGCAATGAGTATTTGTGAAATGAATTTTATCGGTTTCTCAACTGTTTTTGGTACTTTGCCTTAAAAAATACTTTTACTGCGGAGCCAAGATGGCGGCGAGGAGTGATTGCGGTTCCTTTCTTTTTTATAAAATTGGTAATATCTCTGGCTGCTAAACAAATTAAAAGTTGGAGAAAAATAAAGCAAGATATAAGGTACTTTTATCTCTCCCTTTTTTCAGATACTAAGTTAAAACAGCAGAATCTACCAGCATGGCAACCCATCATGACTGCAGGCACAGTCCTGCCTGCCTTCTATGCCATTGGCATTGCCTTCATCCCACTAGGTGTGGCTCTCCTCATTACCTCAAACAATGTAAGTACACTCCCCACACTGCAACATGAGGAACAGTGGGATGCAACTTACAAATAGTGTGGTCAATGTTCCATGTTATCGGGGAGCCTCCCTAGCTCAGTTTGTAAGCAGGCTGGGCTGTATATCAATACGCCATATGTATGTTCATGTATATTATTCAAAGTTACACAACAAGGAGTAAACCCAAAAGAAGATTTCATTTACCACCTCTCAGGATGAAATTTTACTGCAGTTTGTGCAAGAAAATGCACATGGCATTCCTTCTTGTACGAGATGCATTCATCTCAGCGCCCTCCGATTATCATAGCCAACACGCTGTTACAGGATATGATAGACTTGTTCTGAGATAAACCAGCCTCATACTCCTAACTTCTTATAATGCAGTTTACGAAAGTCGCATTCTCCGTTCACCCATATGACGAATATTCTGCCCTTCCCATTCATGTACTCCAAGCCCAATACAGCCTGGAAGCCCATGGCCGCACATCAAGCTCACCTTTAATGTTTAAAGGCCTGCCTTTAATAATTAAAAGCGATTTATTCGTTTTCCAAGGCCCTAATAATTAATACAAAACATTTTCACTATGAGGACTTAATGCCCTTATAATTAATACAAAATATTCTCACTATAACGACGAGGTGTACGCAGACATGGTATATTTGGGTGCGACCATCGCCTCAGCGTTTGTTTGTGTTTTAGGTGCAAGAGAAGATTGTTGACTACACGACGACCTGTAGGCCCAATGACCCCGTCATGGCGGCGAGCTACGAGACGTGTGCAGAATTTGTGGCCAATTCCACCAACACCGCGTCCGAGGAGCGGTGCACGTGCGACATCAACTTCACTCTCGACGAGAACTTCTCGGTAGGTTCTGGGCAAGACACTGCGGGTACTCAGGGTGCTGGAGAGGTCGCTGCAAACCCCCTTTATTTGGGGTGTCTTAATTTCTGAAACGTGTCATTGAGTCAACGTGGAGTCCTTGAAATATATATAGGGTATATGTAATATCTTTATTCCTTACTTACAATAAGGCCTAAAACCCGTGTGATTGTCTCTCCCACAGGGCCAGGTTTACATGTACCGTATGATGGTCTCTCCCACAGGGCCAGGTTTACATGTAACATATGATTGTCTCTCCCACAGGGCCAGGTTTACAGGTACCATGTGATTGTCTCTCCCACAGGGCCAGGTTTACATGTAACATATGATTGTCTCTCCCACAGGGCCAGGTTTACATGTAACATGATTGTCTCTCCATATAACATATGATTGTCTCTTCCACTGGACAAGGGATACATGTAACATATGATTGTCTCTCCCACAGGGCCAGGTTTACATTTACCATGTGATTGTCTCTCCCACAGGGCCAGGTTTACAGGTACCGTATGATTGTCTCTCCCACAGGGCCAGGTTTACATGTAACATATGATTGTCTCTCCCACAGGGCCAGGTTTACATGTAACATATGATTGTCTCTCCCACAGGGCCAGGTTTACATGAACCATATGATTGACTCTTCCACAGGGCCAGGTTTACATTTACCATGTGATTGTCTCTCCCACAGGGCCAGGTTTACATATAACATATGATTGTCTCTTCCACAGGGCCAGGTTTACATGTACCATATGATTGACTCTTCCACAGGGCCAGGTTTACATGTAACATATGATTGTCTCTCCCACAGGGCCAGGTTTACATGTAACATATGATTGTCTCTCCCACAGGGCCAGGTTTACATGTAACATATGATTGTCTCTCCCACAGGGCCATGTTTACATGTAACATGATTGTCTCTTCCACAGGGCCAGGTTTACATATAACATATGACTGACTCTTCCACAGGGCCAGGTTTACATGTAACATGATGGTCTCTCCCACAGGGCCAGGTTTACATATAACATATGATTGTCTCTTCCACAGGGCCAGGTTTACATGAACCATATGATTGTCTCTCCCACAGGGCCAGGTTTACATATAACATGATTGTCTCTTCCACAGGGCCAGGTTTACATGAACCATATGATTGACTCTTCCACAGGGCCAGGTTTACATGAGCCATATGATTGACTCTTCCACAGGGCCAGGTTTACATGTAACATATGATTGTCTCTCCCACAGGGCCAGGTTTACATGTACCATATGATTGACTCTTCCACAGGGCCAGGTTTACATGTAACATATGATTGTCTCTCCCACAGGGCCAGGTTTACATGTACCATATGATTGTCTCTCCCACAGGGCCAGGTTTACAAATAACATATGATTGTCTCTTCCACCGGGCCAGGTTTACATGTACCATATGATTGACTCTTCCACAGGACCAGGTTTGCATGTAACATATGATTGTCTCTCCCACAGGGCCAGGTTTACATGTAACATGATTGTCTCTTCCACAGGGCCAGGTTTACATGTACCATATGATTGACTCTTCCACAGGGCCAGGTTTACATGTAACATATGATTGTCTCTCCCACAGGGCCAGGTTTACATGTAACATGATTGTCTCTTCCACAGGGCCAGGTTTACATATAACATATGATTGACTCTTCCACAGGGCCAGGTTTACATGTACTATGCGATTGTCTTTCCCACAAGGCCAGGTTTACATGTACCATGTGATTGTCTTTCCCACAGAGCCAGATTCACATGTAACATATGATTGTCTCTTCCACAGGGCCAGGTTTACATGTAACATATGATTGTCTCTTCCACTGGACAAGGGATACATGTAACATATGATTGTCTCTCCCACGGGGCCAGGTTTACATTTACCATGTGATTGTCTCTCCCACAGGGCCAGGTTTACATGTAACATATGATTGTCTCTTCCACTGGACAAGGGATACATGTAACATATGATTGTCTCTCCCACAGGGCCAGGTTTACATGTACTACGGATTGACCAATTACTACCAGAATCACCGTCGTTACGTCAAATCACGTGACGACGACCAGCTGAGAGGACAGGACATCGCCCCGGACCAGATTAACACTGACTGCAAACCTTACCGCACTTATAACGACAGCTCTGACATCGTGCTGGCCCCCTGTGGTGCCATCGCCAATAGTCTGTTCAACGGTAAATAACCCAGTATGGTGCCACCGCCAATAGACTGTTCAACGGTAAATAACCCCCTGTGGTACCACCGCCAATAGTCTGTTCAACGGTAAATAACCCCCGTGTGGTGCCATTGCCAATAGTCTGTTGAACGGTAAATAACCCCCTGTGGTACCATCGCCAATAGTCTGTTCAACGGTAAATAACCCTCGTGTGGTGCCATTGCCAATAGTCTGTTGAACGGTAAATAACCCCCTGTGGTACCATCGCCAATAGTCTGTTGAACGGTAAATAACCCCCGTGTGGTGCCATTGCCAATAGTCTGTTCAACGGTAAATAACCCCCTGTGGTACCATCGCCAATAGTCTGTTCAACGGTAAATAACCCCCGTGTGGTGCCATTGCCAATAATCTGTTTGCCGGTAAATAACCCCCTGTGGTTCCATCGCCAATAGTTTGTTCAACGGTAAATAACCCCCGTGTGGTGCCATTGCCAATAATCTGTTTGCCGGTAAATAACCCCCTGTGGTTCCATCGCCAATAGTCTGTTCAACGGTAAATAACCCCCGTGTGGTGCCATTGCCAATAATCTGTTTGCCGGTAAACAACCCCCTGTGGTTTCATCGCCAATAGTCTGTTCAACGGTAAATAACCCCCGTGTGGTGCCATTGCCAATAGTCTGTTGAACGGTAAATAACCCCCTGTGGTTCCATCGCCAATAGTCTGTTCAACGGTAAATAACCCCCGTGTGGTGCCATTGCCAATAATCTGTTGAACGGTAAATAACCCCCGTGTGGTGCCATTGCCAATAGTCTGTTCAACGGTAAATAACCCCCTGTGGTACCATCGCCAATAGTCTGTTCAACGGTAAATAACCCCCGTGTGGTGCCATTGCCAATAATCTGTTAAACGGTAAATAACCCCCGTGTGGTACCATCGCCAATAGTCTGTTGAACGGTAAATAACCCCCGTGTGGTGCCATTGCCAATAGTCTGTTCAACGGTAAATAACCCCCTGTGGTACCATCGCCAATAGTCTGTTCAGCGGTAAATAACCCCCTTGTGGTGCCATTGCCAATAATCTGTTGAACGGTAAATAACCCTCGTGTGGTGCCATTGCCAATAGTCTGTTCAACGGTAAATAACCCCCTGTGGTACCATCGCCAATAGTCTGTTGAACGGTAAATAACCCCCGTGTGGTGCCATTGCCAATAGTCTGTTGAACGGTAAATAACCCCCTGTGGTACCATCGCCAATAGTCTGTTCAACGGTAAATAACCCCCGTGTGGTGCCATTGCCAATAATCTGTTTGCCGGTAAATAACCCCCTGTGGTTCCATCGCCAATAGTCTGTTCAACGGTAAATAACCCCCGTGTGGTGCCATTGCCAATAATCTGTTTGCCGGTAAATAACCCCCTGTGGTTCCATCGCCAATAGTCTGTTCAACGGTAAATAACCCCCGTGTGGTGCCATTGCCAATAATCTGTTTGCCGGTAAATAACCCCC
Organism: Arenicola marina; assembly: GCA_964019135.1. Taxonomy (NCBI): domain Eukaryota; kingdom Metazoa; phylum Annelida; class Polychaeta; family Arenicolidae; genus Arenicola; species Arenicola marina. The sequence continues at coordinate 14,842,096 of OZ025261.1, read as the reverse complement.
TGTGGTTTCATCGCCAATAGTCTGTTCAACGGTAAATAACCCCCGTGTGGTGCCATTGCCAATAGTCTGTTCAACGGTAAATAACCCCCGTGTGGTGCCATTGCCAATAGTCTGTTCAACGGTAAATAACCCCCTGTGGTACCATCGCCAATAGGCTGTTCAACGGTAAATAACCCCCGTGTGGTGCCATTGCCAATAATCTGTTTGCCGGTAAATAACCCCCTGTGGTTCCATCGCCAATAGTCTGTTCAACGGTAAATAACCCCCGTGTGGTGCCATTGCCAATAATCTGTTTGCCAGTAAATAACCCCCTGTGGTTCCATCGCCAATAGTCTGTTCAACGGTAATTAACCCCCGTGTGGTGCCATTGCCAATAATCTGTTTGCCGGTAAACAACCCCCTGTGCTTCCATCGCCAATAGTCTGTTCAACGGTAAATAACCCCCGTGTGGTGCCATTGCCAATAATCTGTTTGCCGGTAAATAACCCCCTGTGGTTCCATCGCCAATAGTCTGTTCAACGGTAAATTGCCCCCTGTGGTACCATCGCCAATAGTCTGTCATTGTCCCAGGTTTGGCCTTCATATGTACCCAAAGTGGCATAAGACATCCACGAATTCATCGTCTCTTCCAGACACGTTGGCAATCAAGTACGAGGGCCGCGACGTCCTGCTTATCAAGTCCGGGATCGCATGGAGTACGGACAAGGACGTCAAGTTCCAGAATCCTAGCGGCTTCGACACGGATCCTGCAGGAGGTACCGTTTAGCGACTATACTGGTGGTGCTAGTCTTCTTGCGCCACACCGCAGATCAATAGTTTCTGGGGTTAAAGCAATATATTCCGTAATTTTTTGTATTACCAACGTCTTCTCCATGTCACTTAAGTGCATCCTTTCTTGAATTTAAATCCTGAAAGTCTGCGAGCTATCCGGAGAGTAGCATTTTGGTCAACTTAGCAGAAGTTGGTGGCCGGCTTTATATCCCTGCGCGCCTGTTCGCAGTTCGCTATTTTGTGTGTGATGCCGACCGCGTCTCGCTATCACATCCACGCGCGGTATAAATAAACCGCGGCGTTTTATGTTGAAGTGTATGTTTCACAGATACAAAGAGATATAAAAAGTATATTGATTTAAATTCGGCCCTAGGCGCCATATCTAGGGCATGTATCATTCATTCTGCATGGTTCCAAACCCGGTCTGGGAGATATAATCTGAGGCATCTTTTATTCGTTCATCATGTCCCGGGGGCACCATTGGGTTATTATGCCCCTTGTGTGCACAACAGTGGTCTAAAACTCCCACTCATTTCATTTCATTGGATTCCTATCGCCCTTATTTCAAAATTGGAAAGTTCTAAATTTTGGAATCGTAATCCTATGGTACGGACTTTTTATTATAACCCCCTACATTGGCAATACTCAAGCCAGAGTGGTAAATACAACACGACATTGTTTTCTGTATTAAAGTAATTTTGGTCATGGTGAGAAAATCAGGTATAATCTATAGATTAACAAAAGTGTTGAAAAACAGGTGTAATATATAGCTGGAAACAAGAAGAATATCTGTCAAACGGTAGAAACATTAACAGTAAGAAAAAGAGTATAATATATAAATTAACTATAGACAAACATTATAATGAACATGTATATGTAAAAAAAGAAGAAAAATGGATATAATATATAGCTGGAATAATATATCGATTAACAATGGGAAAACAGCTACTTTATTTAGATGCAAAAAAACAAGTATAATATACAGATAAACACCTAGTATAAGATACAGATAAAACCGAGTATAATATACAAGTATAATATACAGATAAAAACCAAGTATAATATACAGATAAAAACCGAGTATAATATACAGATAAAAACCGAGTATAATATACAGATAAAAACCGAGTATAATATACAGATAAAAACCGAGTATAATATACAGATAAACACCAAGTATAATATACAGATAAAAGACAAGTATAATATATAGATAAAAACCGAGTATAATCAGATAAAAAGCAAGTATAATATACAGATAAAAACAGTATTATATACAGATAAAAACAGTATAATATACAGATAAAAACCAAGTATAATATACAGATAAAACAGAGTATAATATACAGATAAAAACCAAGTATAAAGTCTTTTGGACCGACATCGGGGCACTATTTAATGAAAAGGTAGCTTACATTATGCCTATAAAACAGAAATTGTATCCATTTCTCTAAAACAGGGCATAATTACAGGCCTGCCAAAAGGTGATAAGCCAAGACAATTCATGAAAATTGGAGGCCAATTACCCTGCTTAACGCTGACTACAAAATTTTATCCGGAGTGTTAGCATATAGAATGAAAAAAGTTCTTGACAAAACCATCAGCTCCGACCAAAAGGGCTTCCTTAAAAATAGATATATAGGAGAAAATACCCGACTTGTATGTGATATTATGCACTATTTAAGGGAGGAAGGAAAGGGGGGTTTATTACTATTAGTAGATTTCGAGAAGGCCGTTGATACGCTCAGTTGGAAATATTTAGATGAAGTTCTACAAGCATATAATTTTAAGAATTCCTTTATGAAATGGTGCAAGACAATGTATAGAGACTTAAACAGCTGTGTGATTAACAACAGTATTTTTTCTAGGTTCTTTAAGTTAGAAACAGGGTGTAGGCAAGGAGACCCTTTGTCGCCCTATCTTTTCATACTTGCAATAGAGCCGTTGGCAATGGAAATAAAAAATAACAAAAACATCCGTGGTGTGAAACTGGGATATAGGGAATATAAATTAGGTCAATATGCGGATGATACGTTTCTGCTTCTCGATGGCACTGAACACGTATATGACACACGATGCACGTACTTGATAAATTTGAAAAATGTTCGGGTTTAAGGGTGAATATAGAAAAAAACTAAAGCTGTTTGGATTGGCATCAAAGCAAATTCAACAGACATGATATACTCGGATTTATCTTTGACATGGACCAGCCAATTTACGCTGTTGGGTATTATCTTTGATTCAGATCTAAGCAAAATGATTAAGCTTAACTATTCGAGCAAAGTACCGGGTAGTAGAAATTGAAAGTTTCTTGAAGATGTATGGAAAACGTAACATATCGCTGAAAGGAAGAGTTGTGATCCTGAAGACGCTTGCTTTACCCAAGTTAGTCCACCTGCTATCAACGCTACCTTCGCCAGGGAGAGATATTCTCAGCCAGTTAAATAGTGCAATTCGCAATTTCATCTGGAATAACAAGAAATCTAGAATCTCACTAGGGCGTTTAGCACAGAATATAGAGGATGGAGGAGTTGGGCTCACGCATATGGAGTCGTTGGTACAAGCGTTGAAGATATCGTGGATACAACGGTTGGTGAATACAGAGGGTGCATGGCAGGATTTATTCTGTAACTATATCTGTCGCGAAAAAGCTCTTTGCTGGGAACTGGATATTAAGTCGCAAAAACAGTACCATACTATGTCAAACCCCTTTTGGGCTGATGTGTTTAAAGCCTGGACACATTTGTCAACGGTGCACTTTGAACCAGTTGTATATGAAATGCCACTTTGGAATACCTCCTTCATGACCAATCCAAATTAAACTAAACGCAAGACAGAATTCATCAGAGGAGGTATCGTGTATTTTAACGATATCATTAATGAAGAAGGTAACATTTTGGGGTGCAAAGAATTCATTCAGAAATATCCTATACACCTGAATTTTGCAGATTTTTACGGTTTGACTCATTGTATACCTAGAGATTGGAAGTTAGATAGCAGCGCAAATGGACTTAAACTATCTCATGTTGCAAGTAAGCAAACAGAATTTATTAGGAAAAGCAAGCGCATTTGCAACCAGAGTTATCAAATATTAATCAGATACCTTAAGTTCAGTAAGTGTAACGAAGAGAAGTGGTTTAAACACTTAAATGTATATGTTACGGACAATGAATGGAAGCAACTATATCTGATGCCAACTATATGCACAGTGGATGAAAAAATGAGAAGCTTTCAATACAAATTTCTACATAGGTGTATCCCGACCAATAGATACTTATATATGTGTAAATTAGTATCCTGTGAAAAATGTACCTTCTGTAAGACTGATATAGAAACAGTTGAGCATCTTTTTTGGAAATGCAACATGGCGAGGAATCTCTGGGATAAGATTGGAATATGGTTGGATTCTATTTCGACGCAACAAACAAAAGGACTGAGTAAACAAATTAATTGTAAGTCCATATTGCTGGGTGTTACTTTAAGTTCATTCAAACGGCTTATTAACCATTTGTTGATTATTGTTTAAAAATATATATATTTGTGTAAGTGGAAAGAATATACGCCAAACTTATTCGGCGCGGTAAGGTTAATCGTATTTAATTACCAGTTAGAGAGGCGTATTGTGGAGAGTAAACCCCATCACAAGCAGAATGAGTTCAACAGAAAGTGGACACCCATTGAGAGTGGGTTATTACGGTTATTTAGCCGTATCTTGAATTTACTCCTCATGCACGAGCAGAACAGAATCTCTATAGCCAATGTTTTCTTACTATGTGTAAATGTCATGCCAGTTTCTTTCATGTAATAAGAAAAACAAAAAAACAAGTATAATATATAGATAAAAACCGAATGTAATATACAGATAAAAACCGAGTATAATATACAGATCAAAACCGAGTATAATATACAGATCAAAACCGAGTATAATATACAGATAAACACCAAGTATAATATACAGATAAAAAACAAGTATAATATACAGATAAAAAACGAGTATAATATACAGATAAAAACCAAGTATAATATTTAGATAAAAACCGAGTATAATATACAGATAAAAACCAAGTATAATATACACTGTCAGATAAAAACCGAGTATAATATACAGATGAATACAGCAAAGAAACACTTTTATAATACATGTAATCTAGCTTTAAAAAGAAGGGTTATAGCCAATGTCGCCGCGTTACAGCCTTCAAGGACACTGCCAAGCCGAAGAACTGGCCGAGGCCTGTGTACGAGCTGGACCCGGTCAATGCCTCCAACAACGGCTACGAGAACGAGGATCTGATCGTGTGGATGCGCACCGCCGCCCTGCCCACCTTCCGCAAGCTCTACCGCAAGGTCGACCACAACGTGCAGATCTTTAAGGACGGCCTGCCCATGGGAAACTACACGCTCACTGTGGAATACAGTAAGTACCGCTCTTGGATCCCTTGGACATATGGGGGCCGGCGCGATAGCTCAGTGGGTTAGAACGCTCGCCTTGAGTGTTCTGGCCCCCTGAGAGCCTAACGGCACGTAACATCGGTGGTTCGAGCCCCGCTGTGGCCATGTCTGTATGGTCACAGGGTAACGATCCCATGTCCGCATGGACGCAAAGAGTAGGGGGTTACCCCCGGGGACATGGCTCCACTCTCCCTTCCTTCTCCCATTGACGCGATGTGACCAAAATTGATTTCAAGCGTCCTGAATATACAACCAACCCTTGACCATTGCAGACTACCCAGTGACGGTCTTTGATGGGACCAAGCGCATGATCCTGACAACGACCTCGTGGCTGGGCGGCAAAAATCCTTTCCTGGGTATCGCTTACCTTGTGGTCGGCTCCATCTGCATCATCCTGGGCATCATCTTCCTCATCATCCACGTCAAAGTGGGCAAGAAGTGAGTAGCCGCACGGCAGCGCCGCACCGCGGCCGGTGCTGTCACTATCAATATTGTTTAAAAAATATTTAATATCAAATATACATTATTTATTTTTAGGGCTTTACGCCTTTATTGCGCAAAGTTGCTTTTGAACTATCCAACTACCGGCTAAACAAGCGCATTGCTGCCTTTTATTTTAGCCATTTTTTATATTTAGCATTTGTGGGTGTTAAAATTAAATTAAAATGATAGAGGAATATTTTTTGGTGCATATAGCGCTAGTTTTTTTCCATATACTGTATTTCCATATACTGCCTAGAAAAGAATTACGTGTTTAAATGTTTCAAAACTTAATGCGAAAAACAAGTGAATATGTCATAGAAACCCTCGTATATTCGTCATCCTTATATGTGCTTTGTACAACTATTGTATTACCTTTTGATATTTTTTACTCTAGTTATGTATTGACGCAGTCTTTTCTTATGTTTGGTTGTGGATAACGGTTGTGTCTTACTTCCGGTTCTTCTCTTAATGAATCCTAGTAATGACCAAGAAGTACAATCTCTAGTTGTGTTTCCCGCCAGCTTACGCCACTGTATATATATGTAGATCATTGTTGGTGGATAGCGCGTGGGGAAGCCATGCTCGCCTGAAACGGCAGGCTGTCACGTGACCGTAACTTGACGTCACGTGGCTGTACTCCTTCCATGTCCGGCTGAACCATTCAGGCCATCTTATTATATCTACATCCTTACTACGTCAAAATATGGAATTTAGCATAAAGACGAATTCTCCCAGTTATGGTTTGTTCAATTGCTGGAGCAAACGATCATTATAGTGGACTATACTCGCCAAAACCCTGTGACGTAAGCTGTAAGTGTTCTGTCTACATTTCCTCTTGCAGGCCTTCCCAAATGATAACGCGAAACTCGCTAAATGAGCGCACTGAGTACATGCCTCAGCAGTATTGACCGCCAGGGGGCGCTAGGAGCGCGACGCACGTAATGAACGCCACTTCGTGTATGATGTACATAACATTCACCCCCCACCCCGCCTCTAACCCCGTGCCCCCACCCCGCGACCCCAATTCCCCCAGCCCCCCCCCCCCACCTTGCGTACTGTGTGTGTAGGTTTAACCGTCACCGCCCATCAAAACCATTGTGCCATAGCCACGGATAAGGGAATGTTCTATAGCGATGTGAAAGGTAATCACCGCCCATCATCACCATTGTGCCATAGCCACGGATAAGGGAATGTTCTATAGCGATGTAACGGGTAATCACCGCCCATCATAACCATTGTGCCATAGGCACGAATAAGGGAACGTTCTATAGCGATGTGAAGGGTAATCACCGCCCATCATCACCATTGTGCCATAACCACGGATAAGGGAATGTTCTATAGCGATGTAACGGGTAATCACCGCCCATCATCACCATTGTGCCATAGCCACGAATAAGGGAATGTTCTATAGCGATGTAAAGGGTAATCACCGCCCATCATCACCATTGTGCCATAGCCACGGATAAGGGAATGTTCTATAGCGATGTAAGGGGTAACCACCGCCCATCATCACCATTGTGCCATAGCCACGGATAAGGGAATGTTCTATAGCGATGTAAAGGGTAATCACCGCCCATCATCACCATTGTGCCATAACCACGGATAAGGGAATGTTCTATAGCGATGTAACGGGTAATCACCGCCCATCATCACCATTGTGCCATAGCCACGAATAAGGGAATGTTCTATAGCGATGTAAACGGTAATCACCGCCCATCATCACCATTGTGCCATAGCCACGGATAAGGGAATGTTCTATAGCTATGTAAACGGTAATCACCGCCCATCATCACCATTGTGTCATAGCCACGGATAAGAGAATGTTCTATAGCGATGTAAAGGGTAACCACCGCTCATCATCACCATTGTGCCATAGCTACGGATAAGGGAATGTTCTATAGCGATGTGAAAGGTAACCACCGCCCATCATCACCATTGTGCCATAGCCACGGATAAGGGAATGTTCTATAGCGATGTAAACGGTAATCACCGCCCATCATCACCATTGTGTCATAGCCACGGATAAGGGAATGTTCTAAAGCGATGTGAAGGGTAATCACCGCCCATCATCACCATTGTGCCATAGCCACGGATAAGGGAATGTTCTAAAGCGATGTGAAGGGTAATCACCGCCCATCATCACCATTGTGCCATAGCCACGGATAAGGGATGTTCTAAAGCGATGTGAAGGGTAATCACCGCCCATCATCACCATTGTGCCATAGCCACGGATAAGGGAATGTTCTAAAGCGATGTGAAGGGTAATCACCGCCCATCATCACCATTGTGCCATAGCCACGGATAAGGGAATGTTCTAAAGCGATGTGAAGGGTAATCACCGCCCATCATCACCATTGTGCCATAGCCACGGATAAGGGAATGTTCTAAAGCGATGTGAAGGGTAATCACCGCCCATCATCACCATTGTGCCATAGCCACGGATAAGGGAATGCTGTAAAGCGATGTGAAGGGTAATCACCGCCCATCATCACCATTGTGTCATAGCCACGGATAAGGGAATGTTCTATAGCGATGTAAACGGTAATCACCGCCCATCATCACCATTGTGTCATAGCCACGGATAAGGGAATGTTCTATAGCGATGTAAAGGGTAACCACCGCCCGTCATCACCATTGTGCCATAGCCACGGATAAGGGAATGTTCTATAGCGATGTAAACGGTAATCACCGCCCATCATCACCATTGTGTCATAGCCACGGATAAGGGAATGTTCTAAAGCGATGTGAAGGGTAATCACCGCCCATCATCACCATTGTGCCATAGCCACGGATAAGGGATGTTCTATAGCGATGTAACGGGTAATCACCGCCCATCATCACCATTGTGCCATAGCCACGGATAAGGGAATGTTCTAAAGCGATGTGAAGGGTAATCACCGCCCATCATCACCATTGTGCCATAGCCACGGATAAGGGAATGTTCTAAAGCGATGTGAAGGGTAATCACCGACCATCATCACCATTGTGCCATAGCCACGCATAAGGGATGTTCTATAGCGATGTAACGGGTAATCACCGCCCATCATCACCATTGTGCCATAGCCACGGATAAGGGAATGTTCTAAAGCGATGTGAAGGGTAATCACCGCCCATCATCACCATTGTGCCATAGCCACGGATAAGAGGAGGTTCTATAGCGATGTAAAGGGTAATCACCGCCAATCATCACCATTGTGCCATAAGAGTGGTGAATAATAGTTTATTCATCATTATCGTCCCATTATCAGATTCCAGGGTCCCCAACCTGTCATCATCACTGAGGTATCATCTCAGTTCAGTTGTCATTATTGGTCTATTGGGATGAATTCGTCGTCACTCTGCTACGTCATCATCACTGTCATCTCTGTCACGTCATCATCACTGTCACCTCTGCCACGTCATCATCACTGTCATGTCTGCCACGTCATCATCACTGTCATGTCTGCCACGTCATCATCACTGTCATGTCTGCCACGTCATCATCACTGTCATCTCTGCCACGTCATCATCACTGTCATCTCTTCCACGTCATCATCACTGTCATCTCTTCCACGTCATCATCACTGTCATCTCTGCCACGTCATCATCACTGTCATCTCTGCCACGTCATCATCACTGTCATGTCTGCCACGTCATCATCACTGTCATCTCTGCCACGTCATCATCACTGTCATCTCTGCCACGTCATCATCACTGTCATGTCTGCCACGTCATCATCACTGTCATCTCTGCCACGTCATCATCACTGTCATGTCTGCCACGTCATCATCACTGTCATCTCTGCCACGTCATCATCACTGTCATGTCTGCCACGTCATCACTGTCATCTCTGCCACGTCATCATCACTGTCATCTCTGCCACGTCATCATCACTGTCATCTCTGCCACGTCATCATCAGTCATGTCTGCCACGTCATCATCACTGTCATCTCTGCCACGTCATCATCACTGTCATCTCTGCCACGTCATCATCACTGTCATCTCTGCCACGTCATCATCACTGTCATCTCTGCCACGTCATCATCAGTCATGTCTGCCACGTCATCATCACTGTCATCTCTGCCACGTCATCATCAGCCCATCATTTACACCACGTTATCATTAGTCCTGCATCATAACCACGTGCCCCCCCCCCCTTCCCGTCCCTCAGCCGCCTCGCCTCGCCGCCCGGCAATTGCACCCCCCCCCCCCCCACTCCTCCCAACCGCCCCACTTGCCGACATGTGATTGCGCATCCCCGCCCTCCCCCGCCCTCCCCCGCCATCCTCGCATTCCCGGCAATGCGCTTTGTCTGCCCTCTACGCCGCCTCCTTTTGCGACCCCCACCCCAGCCCCAGCTCGGTATGGCCTCTTTGCCCCTCCTTACAGTGGCACAATATTGACTCGATGTTGCTTGGTGTGCGTTAGTCACTTTAAGAAATAAGGCTGCAATGCGATAATAAGACGGACCGGACATCAGCTCGTGCTGCAGTGCCATGATTCAGCATCTGTGGGAGGCCAGACTCGCTACCCATACCCATACCCCTCCTGCACCCCACCCCACCCCGCCGTGCGGCACAAACCTTCAAGTTTACCCTAGCCCCGTAATGAAATCAACACTCAATGAGATGTCCCTTTTGATTGAAAATGAGCTATAACCTGTGGCCCAAAGACTAATCCGTTAAGTAATGAATGTTGTGATTGAGTGACTGAAATACGTAAATTTCTCCCCACGCACGCGCACTTATTGACACATCGGGAGTGGGGAAGCATGACGTCTGTCCTATACTGCGGTTTACTCAAGACGATCACGGTCAAAATCAGGGATAATCTTCGGTTCTTGCACTCCCAATTAATCTCAAACCCATCAAGGCCGTCATATTTATAGCCATATACCTTAATATTTATCCATGATATTTATACATTTAGGCCGTAATGTACTTCCCAACCATCATATGTCTATCGTTAGGCTATCATAATATACTTCTCAGCCATCATATGTCTACCGTTAGGCTATCATAATATACTTCTCAGCCATCATATGTCTACCGTTAGGCTGTCATAATATACTTCTCAGCCATCATATGTCTACCGTTAGGCTATCATAATATACTTCTCAGCCATCATATGTCTACAGTTAGGCTATCATAATATACTTCTCAGCCATCATATGTCTACAATTAGGCTATCATAATATATTCTCAACCATCGTGTCTAAAGTTAGTCTATCATAATATGCTTTTCAGCCAGCGTATAAAACTAGGCCATCGTATTTATACCTTTAGACATTCGTCCTTATACATATAAACTGCTGCTTTAATATTTGTGATATTTGTTTTATCCAGAATCTCGTATATATATTGATACTTTCAGGGTTCTAGTTCTGACTCGATTATTTATTTAGATTGAACTTGACCGGGAGGGCACGATATAGCCTTACAGGCTGAGAGTGCCGTTAAGCCCCAATCAAATCAATCAATTACACATGTAAACTATCTTATTGGCATCTAAGCTATTACAATTACGCTATACATTCGTGTTTATACAGTTCGGGGCGAATGCCTCCCTAGCCTATGCCCAAGGCATGTTTTAGGGCTCTCCTTAATCCAGATGGCCCTCATTTCACTAAGATCTGGCAACCTGTGCTCGTACAACTAACTTATAATGCCTGACCCAAGAGAAACGAAAAAATATGCAAAATGCAAACACTAATGTTAATGATATTGGCAGAACCTAATGCTCTCTGTATAAGTTTTTTTCGTTACTCGATTCCCGATAATGAATTTCACACATTACTCTCAGCATTACCCTCAGAGGTCTCATTTTCCCCATGCCTAGGTGGGCTCGAAGGGGGCTTAAAACGCCAATTTTATAGTCATTCACCAAATATGCTTAGAACTTCGTTATTGAGTAGTATGGGACGCCCGTTATTTACAATTTGAAATGTACTGTTTCCTTAAGATACGGCGTGTATGTGGCGTCCGAGGTGCGGGGGCCGTAAGTACAGATTCTCGCTATGTCGTTAACGGAATCGCTTCCTTCGTAACCGACATATGCCTGGCTCAAGAATGATGGGCCTAACTACAGTGTGATTGGCGTTACAAAGCGTGGCTGGAGTATGACAGACGTGACTGGAGTATTACACAGACGTGGGTGAAGTATGACACAGACGTGGGTGAAGTATGACACAGACGTGGGTGAAGTATGACGCGTGGTTGAAGTAGGACAGACATGACTGAAGTATTACAGGCGTGACTGAAGTAGCACAGGCGTGACTGAAGTATGACACAGACGTGGGTGAAGTATGACGCGTGGTTGAAGTAGGACAGACATGACTGAAGTATTACAGGCGTGACTGAAGTAACACAGGCGTGACTGACGTATGACACAGACGTGGGTGAAGTATGACGCGTGGTTGAAGTATGACAGATATGACTGAAGTATCACAGGCGTGACTCAAGTATGACACAGGCGTGGCTGAAGTAATACACAGGCATGGCTTAAGTATGACACAGGCGTGGCTAACGTATGACACATGCGTGGCTGAAGTATGACTAGTGGGATATGAAGTATGTTTTGTGTGAAATAGGCGTGGGTGACGTATGGCTGGTAGGTTATGAGGTATGACTGGTGGGATATGAAGTATGTGTTGTGTGAGCTAGGCGTGGATGACGTATGACAAGGCGTGACTGAGGTATGACTGGTGGGATATGAACTATGTGTTCTGTGAGATAGGCGTGGATGACTATGACACAGGCGTGACTGAAGTATGACTGGTGGGATATGAAGTATGTGTTGTGTGAGATAGGCGTGGATGACGTATTACACATGCGTGACTGACGTTTGACACATGCGTGGCTGAAGTATGACTGGTAGGTTATGAAGTATTATTGGTGGGATATGAAGTATGTGTTCTGTGAGATAGGCGAGGATGACGTATGACTGGTAGGTTTTGAAGTATGACTGGTGGGATATGAAGTATGTTTTCTGTGAGATAGGCGTGGATGACGTATGACTGGTAGGACATGGACGGCTTACAAGGAGGCGACCAATAAACTGACCTTGGCATGGTATCTCTAGCTCTCCGACCGGTTTGTTGTCGATGTAAACCGCTTCGGTCTAACGCTAAACGCCGAACGCCTGCATGTCATTTCCTTGCGGGAGGTTCATGGTCCTTTCCATATGGACGCCTAAACCCTTCTATAACCATATTTCAAACTCGGTTTCATTCAATTCTTGTCTTTCTTTGACGACATCGTTCAAGTAATGGGTGAGAAGTCCGCAGTACGGGGACGGGGGTTGGGGGGGGGGGGAGGGGGGGAGCCACAGCTATCTAACGAGAGAGATCGTTTGTACATAATCTCCAACAAGACAGTCCCCCCCCCCCACCCCACCTTCTGAAGGACAAACATGTAACGTTGTCCTGGCTACCCATTGTTACCTGGTATCGAATCCCCTGTCCGCCCTGTTAATCCATAGATCTATTGATTCTCACAGTGAATGATGTCCTGGGATATCTTCTTCGTCCCATTAGGTTAGAGACAGGTGCTCAGTGCCTGTATGATGGCGAGCAGTACCCTGGGAGGTAACGCTTGGAGCGACAGCAAATCATCGTCCAAAGTGATGCGTCTTCGTTAAACGCGTCGTTCATTCTAATGTGAAGCGCATTAACCAATTCCAATTGGTTTTTTTATAAGTTGCAACTATGGCCACACATAAGATATATAAAGAGCATTGATATTGCTGTGGAATCTTCACCGGAAGCAGCCTCTCGTCTGATTTGAAGCCAACCAAGCTCTCCGAAGAGTCAACGGCTATCCATACTTTGATTTTGATTTGACCAATTTGATGTTATCTGATTCTCATCTTAGGTTTTCCTGTAAGTGTTTAATCGTTGTTGCCGCGGTTTGAAGTAAGCAAATTATGTGTTAACTGCACGAATTTTGAGCGTGATTAAAGGGGTACATTTTGCTTGGTCTTAGACTGCGCTCCATCAGCCCGTCACACAGCGCTGAAGGTAAAGATTCCACTGATGTTAGATTTCCCCCTTTTTATATTGATATTAGTTTGAATTACGAACGTTCAGGGAAAAATTGAACACGATCGTGTTTCGTTTCCAACGACTAGCCAAGAATCGTTACCGTTAAAAAAAGCTCAAGTGTTCCGTGATCTAAACCAAACAAAGTTGTTGTTGCATACCATGATCTTCCGTTAGTATGGATAGACCACGTACATTTACTGTTGGAGATCCGTTCCTGAGGACAGACCACACATTAATACTTTGAATAATATAGTGTTCCATTGCTAAGGGCAGATCACAGATTAATACCTGTGAATACTATAGTGTTCCGTTGCTAATGAAAAACCACACATTAATACCTTCAAATTCTATAGTGTTTCGTTGCTAAGGGCAGACCACACATTAATACCTTTGTATACTATAGTGTTCCGTTGCTAAGGGCAGACCACACATTAATACCTTTGAATACTATAGTGTCTCGTTGCTAAGGACAGACCGCACAGTAATACCGTTGTATACTATAGTGTTCCGTTGCTAAGAACAGACCACTCGTTATGACCGTTGAAATAAACATAGCGTTTTATTGCCAGGTCCAGACCCGAGAAAAGCTATTCAATAACTCATTGTTACTTGTCCCAATTAAACAATATACAAACGTCCTCCCAGCTCCCAATTTGCAACCAATCCCTACCAATCTAAGGTCATGAGGTGGTGGGGGGGGGGCTCGTACTCGTGTACAGAGAGATTCCCAGTGGCAAGACGATTGGTTTGGTGGGGGGAGGGGGGTAATATCGACAGTACTCCTTGTAGTATCTAACGCGCCAACTTGACGACGCGGAGGGCCTAGTTAATGGGGGATGGTCAGGATGTGCATTTCGCTGCCGAATTCCGTAGACGTCACATGCAACTGAGATGCAATCGAGTAAAAAAATCACCCATGCGTAGCAAGTACGAAAGTCTGCTCCTCCACGCAGGGGGACTTTTACTGTCGCGGTCAGTAGAGGGCAGCTCTGTGCTATGCGATATACGGAATTGGGCAATGAACAAAAACGAAAGATTTGATCATCTCCCTTTCTCTTTCAACACTTCTTGCTGTGTTATATGCTTTCTGGCTCTAACAGAAGTATGATGACTTGATCCTATAGTATAATGCCTAATGATGACTATCACAAATTTTGTTACCTTTTTTTCTTAGGCAATATATATATATATTTATATATATATTGTATTACCTCCCAATCCTTTGGTGAGACTGCAGCAACATTCGGTTTACCCTATTGGCTATTGCTCTTCGCCCAAACTGCATAGCGTCGATCTATTTTAACCCAGCTACACATGTGAATCGAACTCGACTTCCTCTGGTCGCTATTTAATCTAAGGTAGTGAAAGTGATGTGATAATGAAACTGTATCAACTTAATTATAAGTCACTTGTATATATCTATAAGTGTATATGTTTGATTGTTTGACTTAAGAGCTGTGTTAAAACTTTATGTTGAACTTAAGTAGCATGATTAGTGTTTTTTACTTGATGTTCGTTGGTGGGATTTGTCCTGTGATGTCTTGTAATACTTGATAGCCTGTAATAAACGTGCTATGTGTAAATTACATGTCCCACCGTCATATCGGCATCCTCGTGTCTTAACAGTCATCCTTATATTGGTCATTATAAATAACTTTACCATTTTGTATTTTTCTAGCCGCTTCTCTTTGGAAACTCTTTTTAACTTCTCGGTAATTAGCTCTATTGTGACGTCACCTCATTGTGGGTTTGTTTTTCCAGGCCCCTCGACCTGATTCAAGACGTCAACAGCCGAACGAACTACTGAGTCACGTGGGAGAGACGGGCCGGGCCTAGTCACGTGCTGCCTTGGAGATGAAGGGACGTCGGGCGATATTAGGGGCGGTCGGCCATTGATTACAACGCTGACCGCCGTCCACCACTTCAACATTCACCATCGTGCTGACCACAATATACAGAGCATAGCGTAGTCTTGACAACCGGATAGATACATTTCACTAAACTGTCTTTTACAATATTACACAGCGTCGACGTGACCTTTTGACCTTCCCCGTCATTGAAAGTTATTTAACTGACCCGTTGTTATGTACTATTATATTCTAGATAGATACTTTGTTGGCTATGGAGGCGATGCCTAATCGTGTTTGTTTCTTTCTATGATCTAAATGTCTATGATAACTACTTTGAGTTGACCACTGTTATGCCTATCCTTTCTCCCATGCCATGGTATAATGAGTCCACCTTAATTATACTCAATAGTGTGATATAAATAACGCTTCTGCAGTGTCTTGATACAAGTATTAGATTGGCTTGTCTGGCAGTCAGTCTCTAGTCATATGCTGTGTGTTCGATGACACTATTTCATGCTGCAATCTGGTTCCATGCTGCAGATTCCGTATTCATGCTGTCCATACACAACTTAAATGACCTTACAAGTGTGTCCTGACCATGCCTTCGGTGTAACACCTGCTGTTTTCCTCCTGTTGTGAGCACCCTATATTTACAAATGTGAGAGTCGCTCCTACCACTGGTTGTGATAAAGCTCGCCCTGTTCACGTGTAATCACTGTTCAATTCAAAGATTTCACAACACTTTCACAATCCGTAAATAGGCATCATTACAACTTTAAATTTTTATCAGTTATTATTAGTTTTTATACGATTGACGATTGAGTATCTGAGTGCTCGAGGCCTGCACTTTTTAAATTGAAAGCTGGTCATATATCTCGTGATGATAATAAATAATACATAGCTGTAACCTTCCCAAGCATGACGCTTACCTATGGTCTTCAGTCGAGGCAGGGAACCAGTCTGTATGAAGTGCACGGACATTCGAGGCTGGGAACCAGTCTATATGTAGTGCACGGACATTCGAGGCAGGGAACCAGTCTATATGTAGTGCATGGACATTCGAGGCAGGGAACCAGTCTATATGTAGTGCATGGACATTCGAGGCAGGGAACCAGTCTATATGTAGTGCACGGACATTCGAGGCAGGGAACCAGTCTATATGTAGTTCACGGACATTCGAGGCAGGGAACCAGTCTATATGTAGTGCACGAACATTCGAGGCAGGGAACCAGTCTATATGTAGTGCACGGACATTCGAGGCATGGAACCAGTCTATATGTAGTGCACGGACATTCGAGGCCGGGACCTAGTCTATATGTAGTGCACAGGCATTCGAGGCAGGGAACCAGTCTATGTAGTGCACGGACATTCGAGACAGGGAACCAGTCTATATGTAGTGCACGGACATTCGAGGCAGAGAACCAGTCTATATGTAGTGCACGGACATTCGAGACAGGGAACCAGTCTATATGTAGTGCACGGACATGGCGAGTACCTCACACAGAGCCAAGGAACTTGGCTGATATTCAACCTGACATGTAACATGTATGGGTCTTTGGACCAAGCAGTCGCCACGGTAGCCTAATATATGTTACTACTTACGACAACAAACCAATTCTCAAGATGGCGAAACTCCGGACAAAATTCCTTTATTTAAAAAAATGGTTGTGTTTTTTTCCCCATGTTAGCCTTGTGCATGCAATTGGTCTACAACACCTAACTTTCATTTCTTAAGGTAAGACAATGTTGAAAACTGAGCTGACGTATTTACTTGTCCGTTGCAAGGTCCTATTGCCGTTTGTCATGCCTCTTGCCGCCTTCGGTCGAATTTCTTGCTGTTTCTTCGTAACCCCATCTCGTCGGTGTTTATTCTTAAGTATGGATAGCTTATTTCGTCACATGCATATGTATTGGCTTTCCGGGTAAGTGAATGATGTACAACAAAAAAATCTGTAAGTACTACAATTTGTGAATATCTACAGTCTTTCTTCTGTGTTTTTGTTGTTTCATAAAATTACTAATTGAGCGTCTAAGGTGTTCTCAGAAGTTGACAAGAGCTATGTATTTATAAAGCGATGGAGGTATTGTAACACCTCTACATATGTTAATGCTGTGTATACATATACGGCTGACTGTAAACGGATTCCTGACGTAACACTTCCTTAATGCCCGCCACATTCAATATCGTTATGTACGTGTATTGTTTGCACTTTGTCAGCATATATTTCTGATAACATATCTCTTTGTGAAACTGTCATTATAACTGGCCCTTCATGTGGGTAAAGGACACTTAAAACCCGGGCCTAAGACACCCAACATTTCATCCTAATCCTAACTGGGCGAATGAGAATCGCAAATTCTGTTCTGTATGTAAACCGGAGAAACGGAAACATATTTGTTCAACGTGACCTCATTATCGGCATGTTAACATATACATGATATCATTTTAGACCGCCATTGCGTTGTATTGCGTCGTAGTAGGAGACCGACCCGTCTGAGTACCGTAGAACCGCTGTTGCGTGTTTATGCGGTGTGCAGTGTCAGGCAACGCAACGGCGGTTCTACGGTAGTCTAGGTCTGGCAGTTTAAAGGATATGATGTGACATGTAAGTAGAACTACACATTCCAGGCGAACCAATTAATATTCCACACGGTGTAAGCAGGATAGTCAGTTTGAGTATAATTTGGCTTCGTTGCGACAGGTTTTATTCTTCATTGTTTCTGTTCGATAAATTGATTACATTGTACCCTGTTGCTGTTGTATGCGCACAGTACTGTAACTATGCACGGTACATTCACATAAGTGGGTCACATTGGTGCGCGTTAACATATGGATAAGGACGTCGTTATTAAATTGTATATTTTCCATGTCCCGACCCGAGCGAAACTTACGGTGTCTACCCGATAATCAGTTTTACTGGAAAGGCTTGATAATCCACGCCACTAGTCGCGGTGCGGATCGCAGTGGGAACAAAGACCGTGCGAGAGTTGTACAATGTGGGTAAAACACACTTCTGATAGTAATGGCTACCTTCTGGGTTTTTATTTTTATGTTTTCATTCTCCAACCGACTAGATTTTTGATGACCAGGGACATCAGAAACATGCGATTTATTATCTACGCCTCAAAATAGGGGCTCCATCTTCACATCTTGCCTTTGATTTTATTCTTACACTTTTGCTACTGTTTAAAAGGTGATTGTATAATGTATCACTCCCGACTGGTGATTCGGTTGGTGAATGTATGTATAAATATCGTTTCTACAGCAGTTCCTGCATTGATAGAACCTCTTTCTGGCGTGTTAACGGGTGTGGTGGTTGGAGGGGCGGAGATACGTGGTAGAGTGGCCTCTGTATCGCTTGTCATCATTAGTTACTCCGCCTCTCGGGCTTAATGGGCAAGCGGGCTGAGTTGCAGAGCAACAGGTCGTGGGTTCGAATCCATGAACCGCCATCTGTAGCAAGTTTCATCCGATCCCCATGGTGGTATCCCAGAAGGTTCTCGGCCCGATTTAGCGTCAAATATAGGTGTACTAGAGGCGGCCTAAGACACCAAACCGGTCATTGTCCACCGCATCAGCCTGTCTATTTCCGAGTTACTGTCACTGTGAAACGTCGCAAATGTCGGTATTATCGCTCACTGTCGGTATTATCGCTCACTGTCGGTATTATCGCTCACTGTCGGTATTATCGCTCAATGTCGGTATTATCGCTTACTGTCCGTATTGTCGCTGGTGCGACTGAAGATTAAAGTCGGAGTGGCGGTCACATTGAACTATGATAAAGATCATTTAGAGTGGAAAAGAGGATCGTTTTACATTAAGCGGCTGGTCCTGGTCTGGAAACCATTACACCCACGGTAATGTGCTGGATGAGGGACCCACTCAATTAAGCTATTTAGAAACTGTTAATTGGTCATTTTCATAGCTGATTGGGAATTCTATTTATGCGGTAACTGCTGTATTGATATTCTAGAAGTGTTAATTCATTTTAATAAAGCTTTCATCACTCATCACGGATATACTTCGTTGTCTTCTTGTTTGCTGGATTTTAAACTTTAAAGTTACATGTGCAGCTGACCGTTGCAACGGCTGTACCAAAATAAACATAAACAGGAAATGTTACCTTTGACCACAAGCAGTGTCAACGGCCACCGCCAAAAAAAATGTGGCGCTCCGGACGCTTCTATTGTCTCATATAATTTAGCGCTTGGACCCCTGTCGGTGGCACCGGTAAACGACTTGTGTACACACGTTTATGACGTTTCAAATCAGCACAAGTTTTCATTTTTGTGGCTGACAATTCATGAATTTGAAATGTTTTGCTCATTGACAGATAATTGGTGAGCGATATGGTAGGTGTTTATTGTCTGTTATGAACCTTAAGTCCTTAGGTTTTTGTTCTTATACGCAAATTTGGCATTCAAAAACAGCGAAACAACTCCACATGCAACTTTAACTAAATAGCTGGCGGTGGGCCAAAGAGATAGACACTATGCTGCAAAGGCTGCTTCAAATACAGGGTTTACTGGATGGTGTTTGATCTTTGGACTTGCGCAAAATGGACGGGGCAGCGAAAAATACGCTGGAGAATCTGGTCAGAATCTTGGTGTGGCCTCCTGGGATGTTTCAGTGTCTTCGTCGCCCTTGTTGTGCAGAACACTGTTTTATGGTTCCAATGTCAAGGACACTTGACACGAGTCCATGGTATCAATGTCAAGGACGCTTAACACCGGTCCATGCTATCAATGTCAAGGACACCTAACCTGCTAGCACCAGTCCATGATATCAATTTCAAGGACGCTTAACACCGGTCAATGTCCATGCCGTATCAATGTCAATTTCATATACCGACAGGAGTCTAGGATCTCTATGTGAACGACAACACTAATCCATGGTGTCAAAGTCAAGGACAACATTAGTCCATGGTATCAATGTCAACGACAACATTAGTCCATGGTAGCAATGTCAAGGACATAACACTTGTCCATCGCAGCAATGTCAAGAACATAACACGTGTCCATGGCAACAATGTCAAGGACACAACACTAGTCCATGGTAGCAATGTCAAGGACACAGCACTAGTCCATGGTAGCAATGTCAAGGACACAACACTAGTCCATGGTAGCAATGTCAAAGACACAGCACTAGTCCATGGTAGCAATGTCAATGACAGAACATTTGTCTATGGTAGCAATGTGAGCGACAATAAAGACTGGTCTGGTGCAGACCAAGGACACATAGCACGGATCTAGGTTACCAATGCCAATTTCACATCACGCTGGTCTAGGGTATCAAAGGCAATGACACAACGCTGGCCCATGTATCCACTATAAGGGCGCAGGACACGGAAACACGATGTCAATGTCAAGGCCACATGACACACATCTAAGCTATCCATGTCAAGGACGCCTGCGTTAAGATCACACGCAAACGCCGAGCGGAAGGTACGCCTGGCGCCACCAGCCGGGGAGACGCGACCACGTGACCAGGTCCATTGTCTCCTGAAGGACACCGGGGACCATTTCTCTGAATGGTAATGAACGCCTCATTGATTACCGCCTGACAATGACGTCACGCTGACCGGGTGTCCGGCCGCTCGCCCCGTCGGCCTTGAGCCGGCCCATTATTACCCGTAATGCTCATATCATATCTTGCTGCTTGTCCTGGTTGACACTGGGCCCCTATAACAATAGGCGTGAGTCGCCCATTGTTTGCCAAAGGGCACCGGGTGATATATATATATATATTTATATATAAATTTGATGTCAAGATGTCAACGTGCAGTCACAGAAGTAATTCCGGTGCGACCACATTACACTTGCTATGGTTTGACCGGTCCATGTTAGAGCCCACGTATATGGACTATCCTGCATGGCAGGCGTGCGTCATACGTCAGCTATGTTGAGCGCGGAGGAAGCTTCATCTTAACTTCACCGTGGTAAAGCCCTTCCTTTTTCACCGCCAAAATCCGCTCGACTCTAAGTAATGCCGTCAAAATCCGCTCGGAAGGAATAGTTTTTCGCGGCAACCCGCTCTATGAACGCACATTTTCAGCCCCCCCCCCCCCCCCCCCCCCAACACGCCCGGTCGCAAGTTTTCAAATATCCGCGCTATAGGTGTATCTATTTCATCACAAATGTCCGCTCTCTCAGGCATCAAGGGGCACCCGCGGAACCCCCCAGCAACATTTGTTTAGCAGTGCCCCCACCCCCTCTGCTTCAGACCCCACCGGTGCAAATGCAAATGCTTTCACAGGATAAATGTCTCATCAGTTTCTTGTTAAAGAATAGGGAGTTACTCCTGGAGACGTGGTTCCTCACTTCCTTGACCCTTCCCATTGTCGTCATATGACCTACGGAGGTTAAGTTGTCCTTCTTAAGCCAGCCAATCAATCAAATCCGTCTTTTAGTATGTATTTACAAAGCCATATAGGCACCATACCATAAATAAACACATCGCGTAAGAGTAAAAAAAAAATGGTCCTTTTAACAAATGCAAGCAACCCAAGGTTGAAGCGAGCCGCGTAGGGCAGAGCGGTAATAGACGCACGGACCATTTGCTACCCAGGGGGGGGAGGGGAAGCTATGCTTTTTGGTTGGAGGCAAAAACTATATTTTGGGATTCGACGAGGGCTGAATTTTTTTTTGGGAGGGGGGGTCTTGGGGAGGTCTTTAAATATATTAAGTTCAATAGTACAATAGTAGCTTTTTTATGAAAAAGAAGCCAATTTTGTTTGTTCGGTAATATGTACAGCACTATTTTTCTCAAGAAAAGGTAGATCCAGATTTCTGTTTTTAACACCCCCCTCCCCCCCTCCCCGCCCTTCCCCCAGGATATCAAATGATCCGTCCCTGATGCCGCCTTTCACAAGCCGACATAACCTGTCACGTCGTGGCTACGTGTTCAGTGCGTCCACAACAAGCGATGGCACGGGAGGGGAGTCGGCGTGGTCGGGGCGCTCTCTGGGGTGGCACAGCGGGTGTGGGAATCAGACCGGTGCTCAACCCTTTCAGCCGGCTTCATTCAAGGGTCTATGTCTCGCGCAATTGTTTGGCCAGTCCTTTGAGCTAATTTCAGACAGTTACGACACGATAACTTTTCGGATCTCTCACAATGCGTTCAGTACATTACACATATATATAATGGTCAGCGAACTCTATCCATTCTGGAGGGTGCACCCCTGAAATAGACGAGGGCGGGGAGGGGGTCCAGAGCTCTGGGGTTGGTGAGGTTGGAAGGTGGTGGTGGTGGGGGGGGGGGCGGTGGAATTCCACAAAAGGGACGATCGGCGGTGGTGGCGGTGGTGGCGGTGGCGGTGGGAGAGAGGTGTGAGGGAGTGAAAAAACGTCGACGAGCTCTCCGATAAACTAATGACAGGTGTATCTAGTCCACACCTAACAAGCAAAGGGGTTTAGGTGCCTCAAACCCCGGACAACCCCACACCACTCGCCCCTGGGTCCTCATCCGTGTGTCATTAGGTATTTCTCAACTTTATTATTCGGTGTGCCATAGTTCCATAGATGTAACGTAGTCCGCTCCGATATGGGTCCAGTCGCGGAACTACGTCGCTGTTGGCGGCTAAGTGTGCCAAAGATTGCTTTATGCATTATTATCAAACAAACTTTAAATCTCGCCAGCTATTATTGTTTAGGGCTTAGTTAATTGCACTTACTGCTATTGAAACCGTTGTTTTCAACCAAAATCATATCAGTATCTGATATTATATGGCCTGATAAAGTGGAATAAGGCCCTATTTTTTTATCGTAAAATGCATTGCTTGCAGCCTGCACAACACCCCCAGACTTTAGTGACAAGAACAGATAATTCGGGGGTCCACCAAATTGAGGAACCGGTAGGAGGTGGCGCCATCTTCCCCAAAGAGGGCGGAGGGGGTGGGGGGGTCACGCTCAGATGGCCTTTATTCTTCATGAAAAACGGCATTCTTCCTCAGAAATGGGGACGGGGTCATGACCCGCCGCTCAACTCGGAATTATTTAAGCCATAAAATATAACAATGTCATACACTGACACGATTGGGGGCAACTGTCTGGCTGGCTTTATTGTTGGAAGAAGAAGTCGAAAGGGGTGTTTTGGAATAGCCTCGTGTTAGACGTGATCAAGTGACCGCGTTTCATCAACTCATCATTAGCATGTCAGGGATATACGCGTAGAGATCGACAAAAGTGGGGGGGGGGGGGTGTAGGTTCAGACTTCATTAGTCGACAACCGGCCGAGGGGTCCCCTCTTCGAAGGGACAGCGTGTGGGTAGGGGAAGGGAGGGGAGGTTGTCCTCCACTTAATCAAATTTATCTTTAAATTTGTTTACGGCTCTATGACGTGTGTGAAAGCACTTGTTTATTGATACACAGACCCACGAAGGCGGCGACAACAAGCCGTGCGTCCTTGCTTCGGTCTTTTGGAATACATGTATGAGTTACTTCTCCCTCTGTCTCTGTCTGTTTCTCTTTTCCTTCCGTCTGTCCTCTCTGTCCACCCCCCCCCCCCCCCTCCCCTCTCCGTTTCTATCTCTCTCTCTCTCTGCCCCGCCCGGCTTCCCCCCATCCCCCATCCCCGCAGTAATGGAAACTGGCAACAAATTACATTCGGCGGCGGCCGTGGCTGCAGGGTGTTGAACACAAACAAGATCGCGACATGTCCCCACACAGTGGCGTCAGGTCACGTTTACCGACACGCGACAACAGCGGCCTACGTGACAGCTCACAGGACTGATCTCTTTCGGAGGAATCATCGCATAGATTACCGCAGTGCCAATATAAACACGTCTGGAACTGTAGCCAGGAAATTCCTGGTTGGAAATTATTTCATTAATTAATTTAGTGACTGATATGATCGTCTCAAACATTTCAGACGTTTACTTGACAATGACGCTGAATATAACCTGTATTTGATGGTGGTAGCCATTGCAAATATGGAAAATTAAAATACTTACTTGGTAAGCGTCACGCATGTATATCGAAGCATACGAAAACACATTAAAAAGGCACCCGAACGCACACCGGAAAGAAACCGGAAACACATGCCATTTACACCCGAAACATACCGGAAACACGCCAGAAACACACAAGACACACCATATGACTCCTTTATTTACCTGCATGATTTAAGCGAGTTGAACTGAACTTAATTCCACTTCTTCTCGAGACGCTCCCTGCTTCGACGAGCAGCGATGTTGTTCCGCCATTTTTGTTGTTAGATTGGCCCCATTGAGCATGCGCAGTACTTGGTTGCGATAGAAATGCACGTGCAGTCTGTGCTTCACCAGAGGGCGACACTGCATGCACTGTTAACGCGCATGCGCCGCGGGCAAAAACATACCGGCAAAAGGCGGTGAAAGTAGTGAAAAGACCAGCTCCGTGCAATGTGAACATATATTTCCCTTTCAAAGCTTATCTTGGCACTTTTTTCGGTCTCTGCCAATAGAGTAGAGTAAGGCCTCTCGCCAACCGTGCCACTAAAAATAAAGCAGCTATTGGAAAAGTAAACGGTAGGTCTGTAAACGGTGGCATTGTTCTCGGCAACGGTGCCACAAATTTGCCTAACACTCAGCAATCATGATGATCGCTAGTGAACCTCACGCGAAGTCGCATGGCATAGGGCACAGGATCGTTGGTCAAGGAGGGAGTTCTTTTGCCATGTCCACCCCCAGGACAGGGTGGACGAGGCTGGGTGGGTGGCGGTAGGGGGGGAGGCGAGGATCAAGGTCAAACTGATTCACCGCCCTCGACGAAACATCGATCTTCAGACAGCCCCGCCTGGGACGTTTCGTGCCCCCGGGTATTATTACTTACCCGGATGTATAACTTGTCTCGGATATGTCATCCCCAGGACGTATCTTGTCACCCGCAGGTCGGCCCCTCGTGTGTCTCCTCACAGATGTAATTTGCCTATAGACACCATAGACACGGACGTTTTTGCGCTCGGGGTGTGTTAACCAAAAGGGGATATTTTGTCCAACATTACGGCGTACAGGTAGAAGGACGAAGGCGGCTAAAGCGTTTGGTATAATTACTTTGCAAAACGAAATTAAAATAACAAAGCACATCTAGACGTGATACGCAAACGCCCTGGCCACAGGAAAATTCGCATACCAGCGTGACGCAAGCAAATATGATGTTACCTTATGACGTCAAAATGGCGAGATTTAACCCTGCACACTGTCATTCCTTCTTAATGAGCATCAAACGCTCTACAACGCTTCAACCTATATTTATTTAGTTCAATTCAGGTGTATTTATAGTTGTTGTCGCTTCGACGTTTCAGGAGCCAATGGTCTACCTGTGGATGGCAGCCAGGCATGCGTTTTTATAATTCACATCCGGTTGGCGCTTCCGGTTCCTCGATTTTTGCTTATATTTTGATCATGAATATTCAGTACGTAGCCTTAGCCGGTACAGTTCACTTATCTCCATGGGAAACTGTCAGTGACAGTGTGTAAACGGACCACTTCGATGGAATCTTCACCATGTCCGCGAGTATCTGATCATCAAAAGGAAAGCCGAAAAGGAAAGCGATGCAGACATCGGAGCTGAAGGTGCCAACAAGGTAAATATGCTTTTGGAGGCCATGACAGGGGCGAAGCAGAGACACATGGAGACAACCACTTCAGGAGACAGAACCAAGACTGCCTCCCTTCTGATCCCTTCTGTCCGTCTTTTTTGGTCTGTGCTTGCAAGCGATACTTCACTCTTCGACTCAGCCATCAATCAAGCATGAAAGGGCCACAGTAGGAGGTAGACTTTTTACCACATGTAATTCATGTTAAAATCAAATACTGTCCCGCAAAATATGCATAGATATAATATTTCGATTGGGCGGTTGCGTGGGGCGGAGGTTATGTGAGGAATGAATGCTGCCCCACGTAACCGCCAATCGTTGACCTCAACGGCGCTGAGGTCTCGATTGATTTTAGAGGGTTGTTTAGGTTGAATTTTGTAGTTACGATGCAGAATTTGAAAAATATAGACATTCCGTTGTTGTACTAATACAATGAGGGGGTTTAACAAAAAAATATTTCAACATAACACGGGGTCATAGTTCAAAGCGCTTCACGCCTTTGACCTCGATCGAACTCGAAAACATTGTTCGAAAGAAACAAGGCTATTATTAATCAAATACAAATCAATTCGTCCGATACTTTACCAGTAGAACAGTAAATGCTAAATAGTGGAGCAGAGGGACTATAGCTTAAACGCCCTCTGCTGGGAGATCGCCGCCTACCATGCGATGTCGCCGTCTAACGGGTGCGTTAGCAACTACGACTCACTCGCCGGTACTGGGTACAGACCCGGTAGCGAGTCTGCAAGGGCGACTGTTGCCCCGGGACGGGGGAATACTTAATACCTTGCTGTGGGCGGGGTGGGCAGGTCCGCAGTAAAGCCCCCTCTTCTTCAGCGCCAAAATCCGCTCGGACGGGGCGTTTTACGGCCAAAATCCACTCGGAAGAGACATTTTTTCTATACGCGCTCTTCTATACACTCACATTTTCAGAGCCCCCCAATTCCCCCCCCACCCCCCCAACACCCGCACCGCCTCCGTCGCAAGTTTTTAATTATCTGCTCTATAGGGGTATCTGGTCCGCTCTATAGGGGTATCTTTTTCATCATAAATGTCCGCTCCGTCAGGCATCAAAGGCCCCCCCCCCCACCAGATTTGTGCCCCCCACACCCCCGGGGACTTGCTTTATCATCTCCACGACAGGCACGGACAGGGAACCCAGTATCAGCCTTTCATCATTGGTCCGGGGCCGGCGCGACAGCTCTGTGGGCTAGAGCGCTCGCATTAAGTGCTCTGGTCGCCTGAGAGCCTAACGGCAAGTAGGTCGGTGGTTCGAGGGTTGCTGTGGCCATTTCTGTGTGGTCGCAGGATAAAGATCCCGTGTCTTTCTTCGTAAAGAGTAGGGGGTTACCCCCGGGGACATGGCTCCACTCTCCCTTCCTTCCCCCATTGACGCGATATGACCAAAAGTGGTTAAAGCGTCCTAACCAAATCAATCGTCATTAGTGGTTGCAACGCAGGGGCTCTCCACCTAGGCCTCGTACGAAACGACTATTTCTTGACCTAGATTTCGCCATTTGCGCCTGCGCATTACAGCTTTATGCCGAACGCGGGATAGTCGAAAAAGGTTTCTCATGGCGGAAATAAAAACTGTTGGGTTCTTTAGGGAATTATTTGACAGTTAAGGCGATGCGGCGGCTGCTCAAATATGAATTCACCAAAGAACCCCCCCCCCCCCCACACACCCCAAAAAAACAAAACAGTTAGTTCGATCATGTGAACACTTAGCACGAAAACATGATAAATTAGCAAAATAAGCAATTATGTGTGAACCATGCTATATTTTAATTCGTTTAAATGTATATAAACTTGCAATCGAAGTTACAGATCAAGCATACGCCACACAAATGAGGCGTAAACCACTTACTGCTCAATTTCCTCCGCCCATCTTGGACGACAATCGACCAGAGGAACCGTGGGTGGCGGCATGGTTGGCTCCGGTCGACTAGATGGTCGGACTAGTCACCGTTCGGCAGCCAAATCGTCAACCATTAGTCGACTAGCGGTCGCTTGCGAACGAGGCCCTAGACACACGCTCTGTTGTTATCGGCTTAATTGTCTATTCCACGAGGACACAGTACTGACATGTATAATTATACATAGGATCGCCGTGTGCTGACGGACACAGTACTGATTTTGATTAACGGAGGTGAGCGCTCGTGATCAATTCGGATCCGAAGGCAGAGGAAAAATAGAGTGTTCTCCATATTCATTGAGTTGTGTTCGAAGCATTGGAGTTTAGCCCGGTCAGGGACAGACGGCGATCTGACAACATTAGCAACAGGTAATTTGCTACTTACGGTAATTATTCTAACATAGTTGAATGAATAATACACAATGCATGTCGTCTTTTCTAAGTGGCTGGAAGACGCTCATTTTCGCATACCCTTTTTACTGTGTCTTTACCCCAATCTAGTTAAAGCAATTGTCCACCGGCCTATATCATGATTTTAAAATATGTTGGCGAAACGTCCTATACATATTGTATGAATGTGTGAACGCCCACTCTAAATCAAAGAGAGAGGATATATTAAAAGGCAATGTCCGAATTCTGAAGACTAAGAAACGCCAACAGTCCCACACAAGAAGCCCCAGTTGATCCCCAGTAAATAACTAAACAACATAACACACTGTTATATGCAAACAACGTGTTCCTACAATGTGTCAGCAGGTGCTGACGGTGTATATGAAGTCGAACGCTAAATCAACCTTTCACCTTCTATAAATCTTGGCGACCGGAAGTTGGAATCTGTTGCATGTCAAAGTGGCGCTTGGCTGGTCCTTCGCAGCAAACAACAGATTGTTACCCCACCAAGATATCAATTTCAAAGTCCTAATGAATGGAAAGAAAAACACTGTAAAAAGGTATGTTATTTGTCCCTTTGCTCTGAGGTGCATGTCTAATAATGAAACACCAATGAAAAAAGCTTTTAGTCGACTCAAGATTTTTGTTATTGGCTCCATAACCAATCCATCACCCCTTCATCAGAAATGCTGATACATTTATAATCCATCGTTGTCGACTTTTACCCGGATCACGCGTTATAAAAATCTGCCGCATGCACAGTTGCATGGCCGGCACAGGCGTTATAATGCACACTTTAGTTACACCTGTGAGTGGAGAGATCGACCGGCCGGGCCTGCTGCCGCCCACGTTGTTCGAACCACCCCCCCCCCCCCCGCCCCCCACAAGCCTTACGGTCTGACCGCATGGTCGCTGCATTGTTCTCGCCGGGGGAGGGAAGCCATACGCCACTTGCAAAGAGAGAAAATTACCTTTTTTCTGTTGGTTCAAAATCATTCGGGTAATAGGGTATGACTGGCCTCGCGTGGGACACCCAGTGACCCCCCGAGGCTCACTGGCCAATCTAGCTGGAAAGTCTCTTGGGGGGTGGGCGGTGGGTAGGGGGAGAGCGTGCCAAGATACAGGGTTAATTATGCCATAGGGGCACGGTGCCAGGTATACCGTGTTTGCCAAAGGTGGTAATTACAGACGCCATGGCTTTTCTTTCGCCATGCCATCACTTACGTTCCACCTAATTAGGAGTCGCCGAATCCCTATAAGGTTGGTCAGCAAGGCGCCAAAGGGTCGCCAGAACTTTTCTATGGCGGTGGCATCCTTTTCCTGGCAACGGAAACCCGTGATAGGGTGGTAATGGGTGGTGGATGAATTACCCGAGGTGTATGCCACCAGACCGCATGTCAAGTATGTCATGTCCCCTTTTCCGGGTCAAGGATGATTTGAGGTTATTTGGCACTTTAGTGTGAATAAATATAGACACGTCTCAAACCAGGGCAAGTGGCTACACTCTCTGGGCGCCATGACTTCCCCTGGTTAAAGGCATCATAGGCACTGCTCTTTGCAGGCATATGCTTTTTACAAGATACTAATATCTTCACTTGCAGTGATAGGGGTCTGGAAGAGTGTCCAGTGTCGAGTTTTCAAAATTCTCAGTGTCGAATGTCGATTTTTCACGATATTCCGTGTCGCCTTTTGACTCATTTCATTGTGTTTTTTTCCATAAATCTGTGCGGATATCGCTTTTGCAGATCCCCAGTGTCAGAATTTGGGGGGTCAATGTCGAATGTCGATTTTTCAAATGTGCCTGTGTCACGTGTCGCCATTTACCCCTTCCAGACCCCCAGTGACTCAAAAATCGTTTTGCGTTGCGACTGAAGCTGGTTGCTACAGTTATTAGCAAACGATTGCTGTATGTAACGGCCATATGGTTTCGCCCTGTGGGCTCTGCCTGGACCAACATTATTCAACCATTCCTGATTCCGTGCTGGTGACCAATATTGCATTGTGGCGACCCACACTGAGCTTTCGTTACCATTATGTGATAATCTAAGGCAAGTCGGATGTCTGTTCTTGCTGGACGCACCATGCGTAGCTAACATAACATAAACGTGAAAGAGCGACTATTTTTTGTCCGGGGGCCTTTCGTCGAAATTGCGTGATCTTTAAATGTCCGTGGCAGACACTCTTTACCAGGCGGCGCCACTGTCCATGTGATGGCTCAGTGGGTGACTGCGTCTGGCGGTCACCCCCCTTCCCCCTCTATCTCGTCGCTGCACCCCACCCCTTATCCCTACCGGAACAGTGATACATTGCTGCGACGGAAACCAATACCCGGCCGTATGCCGGGCATCGCTCTCCCCCCGCCCCCTCCCCGTCCTCCTGCCCCTTCACGATCCCTCCGCTTCTCTCCGCCCTAACACCCCACCGCCCCCCCCCTCTTCCTTCACTCTCTCACCTCCGTCCAGGACCTATTTCCGTTGCAAACTCCATTTGTTCGTTGCAAGTTCCACATCCGCTATTATTCATTGACCGTTAGAAAGGCGATAGTAATGTTTCTACTGTGGGTGGGGGGGGGAGTGGAGTGGAGGGGGATGTGGCGGGGTAGCGAAGGGCGTAATGAACAATATTTTCTGCATCATTTGGTACGCAAGAAACCTACAATGGTTGAGACTTGTTTTGGCTTTTCAATCACTTTTCTTTCGTTATTATTACGAGTAGGTTACGATGCCGTAACTGCGTGACATAATAGCTCCAATAAGCTGCCTCCTTTATGCAATATATACAAGGAAAAACATACTTCTTTCGGGGTTTATTTCTAAGGAAGGTCGGGCCGATGGGGAATGCGCGGCTTATTTCTAAGGAAGGTCGGGCCGATGGGGAATGCGCGGCTTATTCCTAAGGAAGGTCGGGCCGATGGGGAATGCGCGGCTTATTTCTAAGTAAGGTAGGGCTGATGGGGAATGCGCGGCTTATTTCTAAGGAAGGTCGGGCCGATGGGGAATACGCGGCTTATTTCTAAGGAAGGTCGGGCCGATGGGGAATACGCGGCTTATTTCTAAGGAAGGTCGGGCCGATGGGGAATGCGCGGCTTATTTCTAAGGGAGGTCGGGCCGATGGGGAATGCGCGGCTTATTTCTAAGGGAGGTCGGGCCGATGGGGAATGCGCGGCTTATTTCTAAGGAAGGTCGGGCCGATGGGGAATACGCGGCTTATTTCTAAGGAAGGTCGGGCCGATGGGGAATGCGCGGCTTATTTCTAAGGAAGGTCGGGCCGATGGGGAATGCGCGGCTTATTTCTAAGGGAGGTCGGGCCGATGGGGAATGCGCGGCTTATTTCTAAGGGAGGTCGGGCCGATAGGGAATGCGCAGCTTGTTGACCAGTGAACGTTTTGTGAGCCTTGGGACCCACGGGTTGTGTGGGCTGGGGGGGGGGGTATTGCGCTCTACTGCTCTGGAAGGTCAAAGGAATCAGGGCAAATAGACCAATCACTTATGGTTTGCATGGATCTTGCGAATCACATCGAGGAATTTGTTCATTTCAACTTAAATCACAGTCTGCATTACCGTCTCCTGACCAGCCGGCTGGTGGCGGGGCACGCGACCTAGGTGATCTGACGGGGTCGTGGGCCGGGAGGGCGAGGGGCGGAGGGGGGCGATGGGCGAGGGAGAGGGGGTCGAGGATGTATAGGGGCGCGGGGAGAGGGAGAGGAGGTCAAGGATGTATAGGGGCGCGGGGGGCGGGGCGGGGCGGGGCGGGGCGGGGCGGGGCAGGGCAGGGCAGGGCAGGGCAGGGCAGGGCAGGGCAGGGCAGGGCAGGGCAGGGCAGGCAGACAAGCAGTAAGGTGTCCATTGCCGCTGTGGTACGTTAGCCCGCGGTGAACAGGGACGACACAGTCTGACGACTTGTCGCTGCCACTCCCGGGGCGTTGGGGAGTGGGGGGGCGGGTCGATAAATCACGTGACAACGCCCCACGAGTGACACTGATCCGCGCCTCCAGGGTGTCATGGCTGTCTGGGTCTCTTTTCTGATGACCGTGGGAGATCCCTGACAACGATCTGCGGCCTCTCCCCCCCACCCCCCCACCCCCGCCATGACGCCCTACTGCCACCTTCCCGTCCCACATCTGGTCTGGATGGACCCCAGCCCTGGCCTTTTCGATACTTGGATGGCACATGTTCGCTTTTGGGGTTGTTTCCTGCCGAGTGATCGCGGTGGCCTTTTGCCCTTGTTGACCAGGCGTTACCATGGGTGGACGTGACGCCTGGTCAACGCAAACAACGCCCACCCACGCCGCCTCATGACATAAGACAGAACGCACGCAAGACGCACGCACGGCTTTTATCATCCTGCGTCATGTAGTCACCCCCCCCCCACCCCACCTCACCCCTCACCGACCCCCCCCCCCGCCTCCCCCAACCAGGGCTCCCCTCTGCCAGCCAGCCGGCCAGCCAGCCATCCATCGGGTGGCCATGCCCTTCTGTGTGGCACCCCCCCCCCCCCCACCGCCACCCACCACAGCCACACCACCCCTGGCCACACAGTCACATCGTGCACTGCCCACGCCATGCCCAGGTCTTGCGCCGCCTCGCTTCGCCCCCCCCCCCCTACCCCCCCTGTGACACACAACCTGCCACTCCGCCGCCGCCGCCGCCGCCGTCGCACAGACTTCTGTCATTAGCTGCTCACCGACGACCGACCCTTTGAGATCGACAGGACTCCAGGGCATCAAGGGTCGTAATTCAGCGCTTGTTTCCCGTCAGCTGATGAGGTTTTATTTCCCGGAATACACCATATACTCACGGGAGTGCATCATTCATGGTGATGGCGACCAGTGGATAATTTCAGTTTTAGCCGCATTTGGGTTTGAATACTCGACTGCGGTCTCGACCGGGAACGGCTGCCGCACAACGCGAAGGACGAAGGACTAAACGCAGGTTGCGGTAAGTGACCGCACAATAATACGTTGATTATCAACCCAAGGACGATTTACAAAGGTAACAAAATGTCTTGGAAGATGTCCATTAATTAAACATTACAGTCATCACCATATTGTAAATGTCAACTACTATACCGGCAAATCAGAAACTTGACTTGACAACTGTAATAACCCGTCTTACAGGTTAGGATTATTGTTGGGCTTTCTAATCGACCTAATGCAGATGGCAGGCGGGGGGACGCGGGTGGGGGGGGGGGGGGAGGGGGTGCGAGGGGGCGGGGATACTGGGGTATTGTTTCATTTTCCAGGAGTAAACATTTTCATTTTGCTGTGAACGGGTAGTGTGATATTAGCGTAATTTGCTGATTATAAAGCTTATAAATAAGACAGTGTGCACTGGGATTTTCGACGTCGATAAGATGTAACATCAACTGCGAATCATGACTAACAAGTCTTACAAGCTAGGATTTAAGTCCACATAACATCACGCAGACTCACAGGGACGGCGACATATTAATATTTCAACCCATAATGACCCCATATAACATTGAGCCATTGATAAACAACATCAAGACATTTCCTATGTAAGTATGCAGCTGGAAGGTATTACTTTTACTTTGTCTGAATGCACATTGATTGAATATGAAACTTGACTTAATACATTAGCGTTAATGTTGATAGTGGTAGTGAACAACATTAAGCCTTGTTTTGTAGATGCTGGTGTGTCTCCTCTCGTTTTTAGTGGGTCTGGGACACGACTCCTGGACCGCACGCATCAAAGCTGGACTACCTGTCTGACGTGGGTTGGGCCATAACCAAGGACTCAGCTCGTGTGATGCGCCATCTCACGACTCATCTCGTGTGACTCAAGTTGTGTGGTGCGCCATAAACAACGACTCAATTTGTTTCATGCGCCATCTCACGACCCAAGTTGTGTGATGCGCCATATTACGACTCAATTTGTGAGGTGCGCCATCTTACGACAGAGAACTTACCTAATGACCGAATCCGTCGTCCACGCTGGATAGATTGCTTAATGAGTCATCGGCAAACTAGAGCGAGCTTTTTAATGGCAATAGTTTGAATGTTTGAACTTGATTGGTACTGAAAGCAAAACGAGATCTACAATGGCAATGCCAACAACTATACCCAGTGTGGGTGTGTGGATAGCCCGGGATGTATTAAGCTATCTTAGATGTGTCGGAGTTAGAACTGCACTGGCCGTAGATCTAGACATCCCGCCGAGAGTCTTCACTGCGATAATCGTTATAGCTACCTAGTGACGTCATGATGAATACCAGTGGCGCCGCCATGTGGCTGACAGGGTACTACAACGGCAGCCCCTCTGTACAGACCACGGATTGGATGCAGAACAGTACGCCGACTCCGGAAGAGGATATCTGGCTGAAGGAGGTCCTGTTCGACATCCGCATGTGTTTCCTGCCCATCGTGGTGGCGGGCACCATCACCAATGTCTTCAACTTTATCATCCTCTCCCAGCGGGATATGAAATGCCTGAGCACAGGGGTCTATCTGTTCGCCCTGGCCCTGGCCGACCTGGGGGTCATGTACTTCGAGCTGTTCAGGGTATGGTTTGAGTGGACCAACATGGTCGATCCAGCCATCTACTTCACGGACACCTACTGCAAGATCGCCAACTACACCAATGGCGTCGTGCGCGACTTCTCCAACTGGCTAATAGCGTGTTTGGCCCTGGAGCGCCTCGTGATGGTAGCCTGTCCGTACAGGGCCAAGACCTTCTGCACCGTCCGCAAGGCCAAGGTTATCACCGTCTGCCTCTTCTTCGCTATCTGCCTGCCGCACCTCCACAGCGTTGTCTTCAGCGTGGCGCAGAAGCGGGCATGGTGGGTGTGCTGGGAGGACCCCGACTCCCCCGCCGGCGCCATCTTGGCGGCCGTGGTTGAGTTCTGCGTCGGCTACGTCGTCGTCTTAGTCGTCTTTGTCCTCAACCTCACCCTGGTCGCCCTCATCTGTCGCAACAAGCGCCCGTTGCTGTCCGGATCCTGCAAGGCCATCGGAAACCGGGCCTCCACCAACCGTCGCCTCACCCGGACGCTGGTCTTCGTGGCCTTCGTGTTCGTGATCGGGGAGACCCCTCGTATTATCATGTCCTTTGTGTGCCGCTTCTTACAACGAACAGCTGTCCGACGCATCATTCTCAATATCGCCTTCGTCATATCCGGAATCAACCACGCCTGCAACTTCTTCATATACATCATGTCGTCGCCTCGCTTTCGCCACCATTTGCTGCGGACCTTCCCCTTCACCTATATCGCCATGGCGCGCGTGTCCCGGAACCGGAAACCGCCGCCCATCGTGCGCCACATCCCGCATAGATCTCTCGACACGTACGCCACGCTACTCAACGTGGCCAATAACGTCAACGGGGACCCCCTCGGAGCGCACATAGACCAGGTGGTAGCCATGGCAACCGAGGGGCATGGGGTAACCCTCTCAAGCGATGGGCAGATGCGTCAGCCGTACTACAGCCCCGGAGCCTCGCCCATCACCGATTCACAGGATGAAGTGGCTTGCATCCCCGTGCATGAAATCGTAGAGAGGGCGGGCCCGGTATTTTTATCAGTCCCAATTTGACCTTGAGAATGGCCTGCGTCAAGGCCATTAACGCTGTTTAAGCAGAGGGAGGGCATGACTCCATCCACCCAAGTCCGTGTTCCCAATCTACTCGGGTAAGCAGCGAATACATAATGATGAGGGATGCCATGCCTTGTTAATCCGAAGGTACGCCACAAGAGAAGAGGATATTGCTGTCAGGCATTATTAGAATGATCACCTAAATTTCCAGGTTACATAAAACATGTATATATCATGCAGCGCAAGAGAAATACATACAAATGTGGGGTAATCTTTAGAATACCTCGTCTTGTGAGGCATGACAATGTTTCTATGTATATGGATCGCGCAAAGTGATCATTTAAGAAGCACAAATTCAGAACCAGGGTAATATAAAGTATGTGATATGTACCTTTAATGTAATGTCTTACAGCGCGTGTACTGTACTGCGTGTAAATTGTCTTTGTTTTATGCGTCATTTGGACACGCCCAGGGCACCCTCCCACACCTCCCGAACCCGGTCATCTATTTTTTAATATCGCCCCTGTATTTGTTTGGTTGAGCGTTCGACGGTGCTGCTCTGACACAGCGGAAACAACCTGCATGTCCGTACAGTTGTTGTACAACTCCACACATAATGGATTCGGAATAAAATGTAGTTTATTGTTGCTCATGATACATGTTGTGCTTAACAAATGAAACAAGCTTCGTCGAGATCGTCCAGATCTGGGCTTGGCGACCGAAATCATATTACGGCATTACGTCACACGAACAAATATCACGGCATATGGAACGAGTAAGCGTCTTTCTCCCTGGCAGGGCATGACTTTTTAAGGAAACTTTCAATAAAATAATAGAGGCCGGCCCGGCAGCTCAGTGGGTTAGAGCGCTCACATTGAGTGCTCTGGTCACCTGAGAGCCTAACGGCACGTGGATCGGTGGTTCGAGCCCCGCTGTGGCCATGTCTGTGTGATCGCAGGATAAAGATCCCATGTCCTTCTTCGCCAAGAGTAGGGGTTTACCCCCGAAGACCTGGCTTCACTCTCCCTTCCTTCTCTCATTGACGCGATATGACCAAAAGTGGTTAAAGCGTCCTAAATATACAACCAACCAATCTATGAAATATTAAGATCCGAAAAGTATTCAACCGGCTACTATGAACGTGACCTCTTGCCACATTATTGTAACTTCTGTCGATTGATTGGATTGTGTCACCACAATCCAAAGAAGTGCATGACGCCATTCGTTGCATATGAGCGCAACCAAATACCAGTACGACGCTACCAGGGACAGTAGTGCGCAACTCGTGAGCCATAGACAAGGGATGACGTTATCACTGGCAGTATTGCGCAACCCCTAAGCCATGGACAAGGGATGACGT
Organism: Arenicola marina; assembly: GCA_964019135.1. Taxonomy (NCBI): domain Eukaryota; kingdom Metazoa; phylum Annelida; class Polychaeta; family Arenicolidae; genus Arenicola; species Arenicola marina. The sequence continues at coordinate 14,804,733 of OZ025261.1, read as the reverse complement.
TATCACTGGCAGTATTGCGCAACCGCCAAGCCATGGACAAGGGATGGCGTTATCACTGGCAGTATAGCGCAACCGCCAAGCCATGGACAAGGGATGACGCTATCACTGGCAGTATTGCGCAACCTCCAAGTCATGGACAAGGGATGACGTGACGTTATCACTGGCAGTATTGTGCAACCGCCAAGCCATGGACAAGGGATGACGTTATCACTGGCAGTATTGCGCAACTTCCAAGTCATAGACAAGGGATGACGTGACCTTATCACTGACAATATTGCGCAACCCCTAAGCCATAGACAAGGAATGACGTTATCACTGGCAGTATTGCGCAACCTCCAAGTCATGGACAAGGGATGACGTTATCACTGGCAGTATTGCGCAACCCCTAAGCCATGGACAAGGGATGACGTTATCACTGGCAGTATTGCGCAACCTCCAAGTCATGGACAAGGGATGACGTGACGTTATCACTGACACTATTGCGCAACCCCTAAGCCATAGACAAGGGATGACGTTATCACTGGCAGTATTGGGCAACATCCAAGCCATGGACACGGGATGACGTCATTGTTAGGAGTATTGCGAAACCCCTAAACCATGGACAAGGAATGACGTTATCACTGGCAGTATTGCACAATCTCCAAGTCATGGACAAGGGATGACGTGACGTTATCACTTACACTATTGCGCAACCCTTAAGTCATGGACAAGGGATGACGTGACGTTATCACTGACACTATTGCGCAACCCCTAAGCCATAGACAAGGGATGACGTTATCACTGGCAGTATTGGGCAACATCCAAGCCATGGACACGGGATGACGTCATTGTTAGGAGTATTGCGAAACCCCTAAACCATGGACAAGGAATGACGTTATCACTGGCAGTATTGCACAATCTCCAAGTCATGGACAAGGGATGACGTGACGTTATCACTTACACTATTGCGCAACCCTTAAGTCATGGACAAGGGATGACGTGACGTTATCACTGACACTATTGCGCAACCCCTAAGCCATAGACAAGGGATGACGTTATCACTGGCAGTATTGGGCAACATCCAAGCCATGGACACGGGATGACGTCATTGTTAGGAGTATTGCGAAACCCCTAAACCATGGACAAGGAATGACGTTATCACTGGCAGTATTGCACAATCTCCAAGTCATGGACAAGGGATGACGTGACGTTATCACTTACACTATTGCACAACCCCTAAGTCATGGACAAGGGATGACGTGACGTTATCACTGACACTATTGCGCAACCCCTAAGCCATAGACAAGGGATGACGTTATCACAGGCAGTATTGCGCAACCTCCAAGTCATGGACAAGGGATGACGTGACGTTATCACTGACACTATTGCGCAACCCCTAAGCCATAGACAAGGGATGACGTTATCACTGGCAGTATTGGGCAACATCCAAGCCATGGACACGGGATGACGTCATTGTTAGGAGTATTGCGAAACCCCTAAACCATGGACAAGGAATGACGTTATCACTGGCAGTATTGCACAATCTCCAAGTCATGGACAAGGGATGACGTGACGTTATCACTTACACTATTGCACAACCCTTAAGCCATAGACAAGGGATGACGTGACGTTATCATTAGAAGTATTGCGCAACCCTTAAGCCATGGACAAGGGATGACGTGACGTTATCATTAGAAGTATTGCGAAACCCCTAAACCATGGACAAGGAATGACGTTATCACTGGCAGTATTGCACAATCTCCAAGTCATGGACAAGGGATGACGTGACGTTATCATTAGAAGTATTGCGCAACCCTTAAGCCATAGACAAGGGATGACGTGACGTTATCATTAGAAGTATTGCGCAACCCTTAAGCCATGGACAAGGGATGACGTGACGTTATCACTTACACTATTGCGCAACCCTTAAGCCATGGACAAGGGATGCCGTTATCACAGGCAGTATTGCGCAACCCTTAAGCCATGGACAAGGGATGCCGTTATCACAGGCAGTATTGCGCAACCGCCAAGCCATGGACAAGGGATGACGCTATCACTGGCAGTATTGCGCAACCTCCAAGCCATGGACAAGGGATGCCGTTATCACTGGCAGTATTGCACAATCTCCAAGCCATGGACAAGGGATGACGTTATCACTGGCAGTATAGCGCAACCGCCAAGCCATGGACAAGGGATGACGCTATCACTGGCAGTATTGCACAATCTCCAAGCCATGGACAAGGGATGCCGTTATCACTGGCAGTATTGCGCAACCTCCAAGCCATGGACAAGGGATGCCGTTATCACTGGCAGTATTGCACAATCTCCAAGCCATGGACAAGGGATGACGTTATCACTGGCAGTATAGCGCAACCGCCAAGCCATGGACAAGGGATGCCGTTATCACTGGCAGTATTGCACAATCTCCAAGCCATGGACAAGGGATGCCGTTATCACAGGCAGTATTGCACAATCTCCAAGCCATGGACAAGGGATGCCGTTATCACAGGCAGTATTGCGCAACCCATCAGTCAGGGAAAGTGTAGGAAAGAAGAAGAGAAAAGGTGAATATTTATTGCTTGCATGGCCATTTTGAACACGAATTAAAACTGTAATACAACCATCAATTAAATGTTCCTTACTAAATACGATTTACGCTAACCACAGGGATCAATTGGAAAGGGAACGCAAGTCGATTGAAATGCTATGTGCGTTGATTGACTGTGTAATAGATGCCGGGACCCCACGCCTGCCTTGAATTTAAAGTAAGGTTGCCCGGTGGCCTCTGGGATAAATCTAATTACGGGTTACTGCCATGAGTAGACGCAAAAAAGGCAGAAAAACATACGTGTGGGGTCGGGAATTGAATTTATTGTCGCAGCAGTAACATCAATCTTGGCTGATGATCCTGTCACAGAAAACTCACCGAAAACCCCGGCGACAAAGGCAGCTGACGAGAAGGCCGCTCAGAAACACCTGCGCCTGATCACCCCTAGAATGTAGGTGACGTGATTGTTAATTAAGCAGAGTCAGTTTATGCCATTAGGGTCTCAAAAAAGAGGATCATTTTATTGTGAAGATCATTGGAGGAGAACCCTGGACGTGCGGGCGACATGGAACATGCGTGCCACCATGTATACTACTCGTGTAGCAAACTACTGAGGCCAAGCCCTTCGTTCGCGCCAGCCCCGCCTCCGCCACCGCACCCCACTCACTCATAGTCTTGCGTGGCCACAATCTCACTCACCACTGCGTCAGGCCCTCCCCATCGTCATCATCATCTCACCATCCTCAGACATCATCCCCTCACCCCCCCGTCACCACCCTTTGTACCCCTCCACACCGTCACCAGCACATCCCCCCCCCTCCTTCAACGCCACATCACCCCTCCGTCACCATCGCCTGTACCCCTCCCCCCGGCACCAACACCTTATCCCCCCTCCTTCACCGCCACATCACCCCTCCGTCATCACCACGTGTACCCCTTCCCTCCATCACCACCACCTCACCCCCCTCCTTCACCGCCACATCACCCCTCCGTCACCATCGCCTGTACCCCTCCCCCCGGCACCAACACCTTATCCCCCCTCCTTCACCGCCACATCACCCCTCCGTCATCACCACCTGTACCCCTTCCCTCCGTCACCACCACCTCACCCCCCTCCTTCACCGCCACATCACCCCTCCGTCACCATCGCCTGTACCCCTCCCCCCGGCACCAACACCTCACCCCCATCCTTCACCGCCACATCACCCCTCCGTCACCATCGCCTGTACCCTTTCCTCCGTTACCACCACCTCACCCCCCTCCTTCACCGCCACATCACCCCTCCGTCATCACCACCTGTACCCCTCCCCTCCGTCACCACCACCTCATCCCCCTCCTTCACCGCCACATCACCCCTCCGTCACCATCGCCTGTACCCCTTTCCTCCGTCACCACCACCTCACCCCCATCCTTCACCGCCACATCACCCCTCCGTCACCATCGCCTGTACCCCTTTCCTCCGTCACCACCACCTCACCCCCATCCTTCACCGCCACATCACCCCTCCGTCACCTCCACCTCGCCCCTCCGTCACCACCACCTCACCCCCTACCCATCGTCAGTAGCCTGGTGCCCACTGGGATAGATCTAATCACGTTGGAAAAAGCTTGTTATAGCTCCATGCGGGTACGAAGATATTATCTTTACTTAGCCAGCACACTTACACCTGATGTAAGACAATCGCGACAACTTTTGTTGAAGTAGTAACGTCCATGTTGCTTGAGGAGCATGCCGCAGAAAACGCAATAAAACCCCGGCGACAAAAGCAGCTGACGAGAAGGCCGTCGAGGAACATCTGCGCTTGTACCTCCCTGGCCTGCAGGGCACTTGACTATTAACCAATCCCTGTTCTTCTTCGAAATAAAATGTCATGCCCTTAGTCTTTATGCTATTAGGTGACCAACAAAAAGATCATTTTACCTCCTCGCATCTCACAGGTTTTGTTTAGCTTGTAAAGAGAGCCACCATGTATTCTCATGTAGTGAACTACTGAGGCCCACCCCTTTTTCTCCAGCCCCGCCTCTGCCATCTCACCCCCTCCCTCCCTCATCCCCCTACGTCACCACCACGTCGCCCCCGCTACCGATCGTAATCATCTGCTCACCCCCTCCCCATCGTCACCCTAGCTCACCCCTCTGCATGACGTCACCCCCCGCCCCTCCCTGGCGCAAAGACCACCTCACCCCCTCCCCATAGTCTCCCCACCTCACCCCCTATCCACTTTCACTACCTCACCCCCTCCCCATTGTTACCACCACCTCACCCCTCTCCCCACCTCGCTCTGCCGTGAGGTCAGCAACAAGTGGTAAGTGGGTGTTGGACACTGAGTGGGATGTGGAATACGCGTCCGCCGTCCGCCTCACAGGATGTGACGGTGCTTGCCGGCAACCGGTCTGTCAACCTAATCACATTTAGTCTGGCCGCATGGGCGTCCGCCTCTCCTCGCCTCTCCATTTCCTCACACTGACCGTACTGACACTGTCCCTCCCCACAACGCACCGGCTCTTCACAGCACTTCCCCGCTCCCCCGGTCTTGGAGCCTTTCGCCGCCTCGAAGCCGCCTCACAGCCGCCTCGGTCCAGTGTTTACCTCTCTGATTGCTTCACCCGCCCAGCACCACTCCCCTTTCACAACAAGCCGGCATGTCACCCACTCCGATACGCCAACCCTCACCCCGCCCCTGTCTGCCAACTCGAACACTGGCCCTGTAGGCCCCATCGCTACCCACCGGTTCCCTGGATCGCCCCGCTCCTTCGAGCCCCCTAGCCCCCACACCCCAGCCCCAAGCCCGCCGACCCCACCCCGAGCCCCCACACCACGCTCCGCCCCCCACCCCGCTCTGCCCCGCCGGGCCGGTCACTCGCCGTTACCCGTTGAAAACTCATTAATGCGCTCTGACCAATAAAGGATGCAACATGGTAACATCGTCCGTTCCCTGCCCCCCCCCCCCCGCCCACCCTACTGCCTCACAAAATTTAACGGTTTGCAAGTAAACAACATCGTCTTGACAAGGAAGGAAATTTAACGCTATAGGACGTTTTGGGTGATAGGGCACATTTACGCCGCAGATTACTGACCGAGAAATGACCAAAAAATGACAAGCAGTAATGGAACATGACGCAGTGATGGTGCAGTCATGATACAGTCTTGACACACAGTGATGATCAAGTCCTGATAAATATTCCCACATCTGCCATCAGTTCTACGATGTCGGACCCATCATGCGACAAAACGCAAAACAAAAACATTGCACATGATGATAGCAGGACCAGTCCACATCGCCATCACTTCCCTCCAACCTCAATCAAGGCATTCAGGCCTAAAACTTAATATATTCGATGATGATTTTCCTAGTATCGTTTGATTTTTGCCCATGTTGCCTTTGTGGCACGCTTGATTTAAGCTGGAAGATATGCCTTTCCACGTATATCGGTCTTCGTTAGCTTGTATGTCAATTCCAAGATACGGCGAGATTGTGGCATAAGCAAGAAGGTGGAAAACTATTTTCTCGCTTGATTATTGCCTGACAATGTCGTCTATGAAGATGTGCATATCACTGGGTGTTAGGAAGGAACCAATTGATATCCAGGCTGACTGGGGGAGGTTAGTAGTTTGAAGAAAAAAAACATTATGTTGCCTTGAATTGAAAACAGAAAAAGAAATGTTTCGCATTTGAAGTTTGTCTAACAAATTGTCTTGCTCACACATCCTGAGAACATGTATAAGGTCATCTTTCCATTTCAACAAACAACAAATCCGGGTGCTTGATAAATCAATTGTGTCAAAATATAATGTATCGACTTCCCCGTGACCAATAATATTATTGTACATGTATGAGATAATAACATGTGGCGTGCGTTTACATACATTTAACAACTAGTAACACCAGTATATATATTCACATGATATAAGCCGGCATCATGTACGTATATCTTAGTGTCAGTCTGATGTGAACACGCAGAAATAGAATAGTTCATCACTGGAAAATGTCTGCGACACAAGTTATTTGGGCATGGACAAAAACACCTGGAAAGCCTGGGTACGTAGACGTATATTTACACATGATATCAAATGATATCAAAGTAGAACGTACGCTTAACACAAGGCAAACAGGCGCCCTAGCGATTGGAATGGGACAGCTGAGACAGTCTCTCTATGCAACATGGACGCTATAGCGCAACTGGTCCATCAGTCACGAGAAGAGGCACTTACCCATAAAAACGAGAGGCGAAAACAAAACTCAAGCGGGTAACATAAGCCACGTGGTCAGGACATTATTAACAAAAAGGATGACAGATTGCCGGAAAGAACCAGGGGGTCCAAGTTGTCGCACTGGTTAGATGGTCAGATGTCTTCTTTAAATATTGCTAATGATGAACAAAGAATACTACGCTGGATGAATCTCGTGATCTCGGCCTGTTCTGTGGAAGAACAAGGCATGTTACTCTGTGTGAATCTCTTTATCTCGGGCGGCTTATGGAAGAGCAAGAAATGTTCCACTGGATGAATCTCGTCATCTCGGAGTGTTCTATGGAATAACAATGAATGTTACATTGGAAGAATATCGTCATCTCGGATGGTTTATGGAAGCACAATTAATGTTACATTGGATGAATCTCTTTATCTATCTTGAACCGTTTTAAGGAAGAACAAGGAATGTTACACTGGATGAATTTCTTCATTTATCTTGAAATGTTTGAAGAAGAAACAAGGAATGTTTCACTGGATAAATGTCTTCATCTATCTTGAACTGCTTATTGGAAGAACAAGGAATGTTTCACTGGATGAATCTCGTCATCTCGGATTGTTCTATGGAATACCAATGACTATTACGAGTTGGTGGTCACGTTAACTAATACAATAGCATTGATTCTGAAGGCCGCTAAAATGCCGTATTCTGACTCGAACCGACCTGCTGCCCATGCAATCGACAATCGTTGCCATAGCGACATTACATAGAACAATGAAACATGACGTCACGCACAAAAGAATTGTAGTTATAGGTTTAAGTGTCCCGCTTAGCAGCCCAGTTGCCTAGTTGCACGTGTCACGTTTCTTGGCAACGATATATGGTGTCAAAAAGGCGACTGGCCAAATATATGTGGAAAGGCTTGCGATTTGCGGACCGTCAGTTCCAAAATGCTTTGCTTTGATCGTTGCATGCGGAACATAAACCAAAGAAGCAGAGACATCGCCTTATATTTAGATTCAACTCGTAATAATAGTACTAGCACGAGATTTGCATGGCGTTAGACATTTTATTGGCTCTTCATCAACCTGTAGCAGCGCTTCATTTTCATTATCCGCCCTCGGCCTCTACGCTGCCTGGGCGAATAATGAAAATTGGCGGGCTGCTACAGCTTGATGTCGGGCCAATAAAATTGCCTAACGCCCCGCAAACTTGCGCTATTGTTATAATGTTACACTGGAAGAATATCGTCATCTCGGATGGTTTATAGAAGCACAATGAATGTTACACTGGATGAATTTCTTCATGCATCTTGAACTGTCTTAAATAAGAACAAGGAAAGTTACTCTGTGTGAATTTCTTCATCTATCTTGAATTGTTTTAAGGAAAAACAAGGAATGTTACACAGGATAAATGTCTTCATCTATCTTTAACTGTTTTATAGAAGAACAAGGAATGTTACACTGGGTGAATCTTGTCATCTCGGACTGTTGTATGGAATAACAATGAATGTTATACTGGAAGAATATCGTCATCTCGGATGGTTTATGGAAGCACAATTAATGTTAATTTGAATGAATAGCTTCATTTATCTTAAGGTTTTAAGGAATAACAAGGAATGTTATACTTGATAAATTTCTTCATCTATCTTCAACTGTTTTATGGATGAACAACGAATGCTACACTGGATGAATCTCGTCATCTCGGACTGTTCTATGGAATAACAATAAATGTTACACTGGAAGAATATCGTCGTCTTGGATGGTTTATGGAAGCACAATTAGTGTTACACTGGATGAATCTCTTCATGTATCTTGAACTGTTTTAAGGAAGAACAAGGAATGTTACACTGGATGAATTTCTTCATCTATCTTGACCTGTCTTCAGGAAAAACAAGGAATGTTACACTGGATGAATCTCTTCATCTATCTTGACCCGCTTTAAGGAGGAACAAGAACTGTTGCATTGGATGAATCTCTTCATCGGGGATGGTTCATTGAAGAGCAAGGAATGTTACACTGGATGAATTTCTTCATTTATCTTGAAATGTGTTAAGAAGAAACAAGGAATGTTACACTGGATAAATGTCTTTATCTATCTTGAACTGCTTAATGGAAGAACAAGGAATGTTGCACTGGATGAATCTCGTCATCTCGGATTGTTCTATGGAATACCAATGACTATTACGAGTTGGTGGTCACGTTAACTAATACAATAGCATTGATTCTGAAGGCTGCTAAAATGCCGTATTCTGACTCGAACCTGCCTGCTGCCCATGCAATCGACAGTCGTTGCCATAGCGACATTACATAGAACAATGAAACATGACGTCACGCACAAAAGAATTGTAGTTATAGGTTTAAGTGTCCCGCTTAGCAGCCCAGTTGCCTAGTTGCACGTGTCACGTTTCTTGGCAACGATATATGGTGTCAAAAAGGCGACTGGCCAAATATATGTGGAAAGGCTTGCGATTTGCGGACCGTCAGTCCCAAAATGTTTTACTTTGATCGTTGCATGCGGAACATAAACCAAAGAAGCAGAGACATCGCCTTATATTTAGATTCAACTCGTAATAATAGTACTAGCACGAGTTTTGCATGGCGTTAGACATTTTATTGGCTTTTCATCAACCTGTAGCAGCCCTTCATTTTCATTATCCGCCCTCGGCCTCTACGCTGCCTGGGCGAATAATGAAAATTGGCGGGCTGCTACAGCTTGATGTCGGGCCAATAAAATTGTCTAACGCCCCGCAAACTTGCGCTATTGTTATAATGTTACACTGGAAGAATATCGTCATCTCGGATGGTTTATAGAAGCACAATGAATGTTACACTGGATGAATTTCTTCATGCATCTTGAACTGTCTTAAGGAAGAACAAGGAAAGTTACTCTGTGTGAATTTCTTCATCTATCTTGAATTGTTTTAAGGAAAAACAAGGAATGTTACACTGGATAAATGTCTTCATCTATCTTTAACTGTTTTATAGAAGAACAAGGAATGTTACACTGGGTGAATCTCGTCATCTCGGACTGTTGTATGGAATAACAATGAATGTTATACTGGAAGAATATCGTCATCTCGGATGGTTTATGGAGGCACAATTAATGTTAATTTGAATGAATAGCTTCATTTATCTTAAGGTTTTAAGGAATAACAATGAATGTTATATTGGATGAATTTCTTCATGTATCTTGAACTGTTTTAAGGAGGAACAAGGAATGTTACACTGGATGAATTTCTTCATCTATCTTGAATCGTTTTAAGGAAAAACAAGGAATGTTACACTTGATAAATTTCTTCATCTATCTTCAACTGTTTTATGGAAGAACAACGAATGTTACACTGGATGAATCTCGTCATCTCGGACTGTTCTATGGAATAACAATAAATGTTACACTAGAAGAATATCGTCGTCTTGGATGGTTTATGGAAGCACAATTAGTGTTACACTGGATGAATCTCTTCATGTATCTTGAACTGTTTTAAGGAAGAACAAGGAATGTTACACTGGATGAATTTCTTCATCTATCTTGAACTGTCTTCAGGAAAAACAAGGAATGTTACACTGGATGAATCTCTTCATCTATCTTGACCCGCTTTAAGGAGGAACAAGAACTGTTGCATCGGATGAATCTCTTCATCAGGGATGGTTCATTGAAGAACAAATAATGTTACACTGGATAAATCTCTTCATTTATCTTGAACTGCTTTATAGAAGAACAAGGAATGTTACACTGGATGAAAGCCTTTATGTATCTTAAGCTGTTTTAAGGAAAAACAAGGAATGTTACACTGGATGCATTTCTTCATCTATCTTGAACTGATTTACGAAAGAACAAGGAACGTTACATTGAATGAATCTCTTCACCTATCTTGACCCATTTTAAGGAAGAACAAGGAATGTTACACTGGGTGAATTTCTTCATGTGTCTTGAACTGTTTTAAGGAAGAACAAGGTATGTTACACTGGATGAATCTCGTCATCAAGGACGGTTAATGGGTGAACAATGAATGTTATACTAGATAAATCCCGTCATCTTGGACTGCTTTATGGAACGACAAGGAATACTACACTGGATGAATCTCGCAACTCGGACTCTTTTAAGAAAGACAAAGAATGTTCCACTGGATGAATCTCGTCATCTTTGAATGTTTTATGAAACGATAAGGAATACTATACTGGATGAATCTTGTCATTTCGGACGATTTATGGAAGAACAACGAATGTTACACTGGATGAATCTCGTCATCTCGTTGAGAAAAGAAGATCAACTTACAGTCAAATTTCGTTAATCCGACATCCAATAAACCGGAAAACCAGTTGTCCCACACAGGTTTACGTGTAACCGATTTCCCCAATGGTAATTGCTCCATATGATCCGGCATTCCTTTTCCGCCACAAATCTGCCCATCTCTCTCGCTTATCTCGCCAGCTAACCGTGAAGCCACGCCAAGGCAACTGCATTCACGGCTGCTGTTTTGTACTAACTAGTGACGGTCAGAAACTATTCAATGAAATGCCGATGCCGACGAGGTTACGTCCTCCTCCCAACCGCTTCCGTTTTACGTTTTGATTGAACTTTTTAATCCCTACGCAGGGAAATACGCTGAAATAGTAATCAAGAAATACGCTGAATAGTAATCAAGAAATACGCTGAAATAGTAATCAAGAAATACGCTGAATAGTAATCAAGAAATACGCTGAATAGTAATCAAGAAATACGCTGAAATAGTAATCAAGAAATACGCTGAATAGTAATCAAGAAATACGCTGAATAGTAATCAAGAAATACGCTGAATAGTAATCAAGGAAATATACATACAAAGGTTTAAAACAGTTTCATAAAACGCTTTATATATGTACGTTACTATATATCCATGAAAATTGCACTTCAATGGAACTCCGGCGGCCGGCTTCCTGTAGCCTACAGATCACTACGCATTACAACGCAACGGCGGTTTAAATGATATGGGAAATATGCTTCCTTTGATAACTATGCAACTTCTTATTTGTCGCATTATACGTTACAATGTATACGTGTAACTTCGTTCAGTAACTCGAATTGAAATTGTGAATTTTGCATTTAACTACCAGCCCAAGATATGCGTAAAAAAAACGTTTTCGAAGTTCCGTCCTCTGTAGGATCACGTTTTATTTAATATACACCATAACATACAAGTTTTTCCAGAATTCGGTTAATTATTCTGTGTGGTTTTTGAGCCTCTGCAATGTATATACCAGGCATGGGGTGATTACATTGTAAATGTAATCGATTACGATTACGATTACTTGGGAATTTCATGATTACATTCAATGTAATCATGATTACAATCGTGATTACATTGACTGTTTTTCGACGTAATTGACATAAAGAACACAGCACTGACGAATAATCGCACCTCTATCTTGCTGGATTCATTTAAACTTTAGAACTTTAGGATTCTCGCCGGAGAGGGAGGTGTCGGGCGTAAACACTTATTACCTCTATTTTAATACCATGGAACTAAAGGGAGCCACACTGTTATATGAAACAAGGATATCTAGTCCAGCCACCACACCATACATCGCGGCGCACCCGTCCTGACCGAATCGTTTTCGTTTTATAACAACACCTTTTCCAATCAATCTATATAGAGAACAATAACACAGGCATCTACCACCCTCCCATCACAGCTCCCACCTACCTACCTCCCCATCACAGCCCCCACCTACCTACCTACCCATCACAGCCCCCACCCACCTACCTGCTCCCATCATATAGACCCCTAAGTCGTCCTGGACTACTTCTAGCTATCCAATGCAAACAAGATAATGAGGGGATTAGAATGTGGCACCCCCAGCCAGTTTAATTGGTTATGTCTGGTTATTTGTCGGGTGGGGCAGGAAGGGCCAGGGTGGTTTCGAGGGGGGTCGGATCTCTACAGTAAGACTGCAGTGGCGAGTTTCCGTATATGATACAGGCGACATGGAAAGTATGACGATCAATTGGAGATCAAACAGCCCGAGTGAACATAGCAAAGTAATCATCAAAAGTAATCATGATTACGATTACATTAGCAATGTAATCGATTACGATTACGATTACTTGAAAAATGTAATCGATTACAATCGATTACGATTACTGATTATGATTACCCCATGTCTGGTATATACAGTCATATAACCAAAAGGGGCCTAATGGCCAGCCCCACCTAGTGCTTTTAATACACTGCCCTTCGTGTAAGTCGTCACACCAAATACATGTGAATGTGACGAAACGGCTAAAATGTCATGTTGGATCTAATCTTTATAATCATAGCTGACTTGTCGTTGACATGTGCCGTGGCCTAGTGGCGATAGGCGCACTACAGCGTATTTTTGACATGCGCCATGAAGGTCAGGGTCAATGACAACATCTCTGGTTGCTTTGTAGTCCAAGAGGAAAGGCTACACTTTCTATACCGCCAAATTATAGCCAGTATATACTTTAATACTCATTGGACAATGACTACGTCAAGTTTATTTTTGATCTCACTGTTGTGCATGACTCGTATATCTGATCTTGGCCAGTACAATACCAGGAGGCATCCATTACGCTATTATCCATATCTCGCCCGCTGGGCGGCGATAGTGTTGATATAAATACGGTGTTTATCCTAACAATGCCCTGAACAAAATGTGTTATAAGTTTATATCTACATAAGACGCCTGTGCGAAGAGAGGTGATGACAAGAGTAATGGCATAATGGAATGACGTCGGGCTGTCTGATGGCGCCTTGACGTAGGCGGTCTGTTTTATACTTTGACGACACGACTGCAGAAGATTATATCATCATTCATCATGTTCATGCAGTCGGTGTCCATAAGGAACTGCGATATGAGATATGCTTAGTATAAGAAAGACGTGATGAGAATTAGGAAGGGCGAGAGGAGAGGGGGGCGGGGGTTACTTGGGTGATTGGTGATATGTATCCATTGTACATGTTGTAAGCGGCGTGTGCATTGACTAAGTTGTCAGACCCAAGTCTCGTCTATATGTCGGCCGTTAAGCGGCTTATATTATCGCCCTGTTTCTTTTATTTTCTTGTACTGCCTGTAACCGAGACCTACGTGGCGCCCGTTATCGACCAACCTGGCAGCACCCAGACGCGGCAAATGGCTTCACCAGAAGATAGAATCGCCCTGTTCAATCAATTTACGGTCTTCCCAAATGGGTCCAGCGCAGCTAGACAACCACCCTATGGACGGTCATATAACGCCCATATAATATTAGAGCTCACTGAAATGGAAAGGGCGACTTGCTATATTGCCCAGTCAACCTATAAACTAGCAACTAATGTAGCAAATGGCTTTTAATTGAGTCACACTATTAGCATACACTTTATTTCAACCCCAGTGTTACCGTAACAGCAAACCGCAATACGGATACGCTGTGGCCTACCAGACGGGATTCTCCCAGGATTCGAGTTGTTACGGCATGGTGTTTTACTGATCCATCAACCCATATATATCTTGTGGTCCCTGCTGGCATCCCCTTGTCATCGGGGGGGGGGGGGGGGGTTGCTTTATTCAAGTTACCATATTTCATTTTTATATTATTATTTTTAGACCGAGAACAATGCATAGAATCGTTTATTCTGCGGAAACTGACAGAAACTGACAGCTTCTTAATCTTTGCTTTAACCCACATATCAAACCATACGATTAATGAACTTCGAATCTATCCTTAGTTTTCGGTGTTTAGACTGGCCACCTTACTGGACAAGTTGAATTATCGATAGCTTCAATATCTCATATTACAAAGTGTTGGAATGATAGGTCCATTTTATCGCAAAAAGGAATGGAGCGACACCTCGCAAATAAATTGCCTTGACGTGAGACAGGTATCCATTCTACCGACAGTACCTTTGTGTCGCGTATGGTAAGCCTCTAAGTTACCATCGTAGCTCTTTGTGTGGACGGACTGACAAATGGAAGACTTATTTATACACTATTTGTTAAGTAGAGAATAATTTAGACATTACGTTATCGTACGACTACGTCATAAACTGAACCGAATTGGTGTATCCTAATAAACGTTTCCCGCCTTCGATCTTGATTGGTTCAGAAACATTTCGAAAAGATTCCATCAAAATCGTGGCAGTTTAACAAATCTAGTTGGTAAGTTAACGTTCACACAGTCAGACAATACGCGCCAATGGAATTACACCAATAGATTTGATCAGCTTTTAAGAGAAAACACAAT
>OZ025261.1:14655543-14789591 GCA_964019135.1 Arenicola marina | reverse complement strand
CCAAAACTCAATTCGTCGTTGCAAAATGTCCGCCCGGAAAATATCGTTGCATATGTCCGCCCAAAAAGCAATTCGTCGTTGCAAATGTCCGCCCGGAAAATATCGTTGCATTATGTCCGCCCAAAACTCAATTCGTCGTTGCAAAATGTCCGCCCGGAAAATATCGTTGCATTATGTCCGCCCAAAACTCAATTCGTCGTTGCAAAATGTCCGCCGGCAAATATTGTTGCATTATGTCCGCCCAAAACTCAATTCGTCGTTGCATTATGTCCGCCCAAAACCTTCAATTCGTCGTTGCATTATGTCCGCCCACTGCAGGATGTCTTTGTCGCATGATCAGCTCTATATACCTATCATTTCTTACTATATCATGAGCCGCCCATTTAGCTCAGTATCTTAAGTAGCGCGCTTGACATGAGCGCTCTGGAACTGAGAGCCTAACGGTACGCGAGTCGGAGCCCTTGGTAAGGGGGGGGGGGGGGGGGGTAAGCCCTACCGGGCGACTCTCAGCATAATGCGGCATTGCGGCGACACCCCCCTCCAATTTCTCTTTTTCTCTCTCCATCCCCGTGTCCCCACGTACACCGCTCCCCACCTCCTTGTTCAAAAAATTTCAACATTTGATGACTTTTGCAGTTTTCATCAGTAAGTTATAATAGAGACTTCTGTTGGTTTGCTATTATTAAATTGTAATTTAATAATAGCAATAGTGAAGAAGGGGACAGATGTGAACTTCAGCATAAAATATGCCGAGACCCGGTGGCGGGGGGGGGGGGGCTACACATAAGTGTAATATAACCTTATTTAAGTTGCCCCATACTTGTTCCATTATGATTATGCGATGATTTTTGTTTCACTGTTTTACCACCAAAATCCGCTCTGTCGGGGCGTTTTACTACAAAATCCGCACGGTCGGAGCGTTTTACCACCAAAATCCGCTCGATCGGGGCGTTTTACCACCAACATCCGCTCTGTCGGGGCGCTTTACCGCTAAAGTCAGCTCATACGGGGCATTTTTTCCCGGCAACCCGATCCATGAACGTAGATTTTCAGAGCCCCGCCCCCCCTCCCCCCCGGTCGCAAGTTCCAGTGGATCCTCCCCCCACCCTTTTTTCTCAAATTCCTGGATCCACCCCTGCAGCATGTTACTTTCTTGTCAGTATCTGAAGTAAATACTTTCCAATTGTGCCTACCGTTAGCAAAGATTATCCATTTCATGCTCACGAATATCACCACGTGTAAGCGTCGCTTAGTGTATGGATCGATCTATTCAGCCGGCTCGATCAAAATAGGCCATCGTCAATTTCTCGATTCACCGATACTTATTGACTCTGTTATGCTGCCTAGGGCACCTACCCAAACAATCGACATAGACAATCATATATTGCTTTGTAGGCAATCGCACGATGGCTGGACCGGGCCAAGAAGCCCCTCGATGCCATGAATATTGGTTGAAACATGCCCAAGACTTAATGTCGGGGTCGAGATATCACGATACATTGTCATAGTTTACAGATAGCATGTTTTACTAAATCTGACTTTTGCATACGCTTTATGCTTGGAATGTGGGCCTAGTTCATTGCTCGATTACCCCTTAGTCGAAAGCATGCGGCGACCCGCATAGATGTTGCCTTTGCACCCCTGCCTCCACTCCTCCCAATTGTCTACATTCCAAGTAAATGGAAGACGGGTGGGGGAAGGGCGTCTCGGAGACAAACGGGGCACCCGTTTTATCATCTAGTTACATTACCCTGAACCGCTATTGGGTCCACCCGGGGATCCCACGTGTGCCCACATCCCATCTACGTATCTTCCTACACACACGAAATGTAGTAGAATGTGCTTTCTGCGATTATATATTTGGGTTGCGTTGAAAATTCCTGTTCACGTTGACGTTGATACGAAAGCTTGTTAGGGCCCTTCAGATTGTTTTTTGATTAATCAACATTTTTTCTGCTTGTCACCCAGCAGTTAAATATTCAAACCCGGAGTAGATGCTTTTAACTGTAATAAATGATTTAAACCTGAATAAATTATTAAAACTGGGAATTAATTATTCAAACCAGGAATAAGTTATTCAAACCAGGATTAAATGATTCAAACTCCGGATATGTGGTGTCAAATCTGGATCTGTCGGGTCAATCTGGATTCCGAAATCACAAAAAAGGCACAAGTTTTTGGTTTTTAAAGCAACCTCTATAGTCCCATTTACATTTTGCATTTCATGGTATTATAGGTTCCCACGAGGTCCATGTGATCTTACGAGTGCTAGACAGGGGGTTTTCTCATTCCATTTCGGCATGTCAGATGGAGACAACGCTTAGCAAGGCTCGTAATAAACGTAAGAAATTCTTATTCTTGACAAATATCTCCTTGAAAATGTGCAATGCGCATGTTGTAGATTAAGATAATCCACAAGGAAGGCAGCATATGCCGTGGAATTACACCTATAATCATGTTACAAGCTTTTTGATAGTGACAGGGCAATACAATTGGAAAGTAATTCATGTATTGTGACACCTTGATTGGATGAAGGGCCATATTTATCACGGTCCATGCATCGGGAAGACCAAATGGACGCATGTCACAACGTGGAATCGCTTTTCGGCGAACGGCTTACCATAACTACCATGATTACGTAACGGGAAGCATATAGGAGTCAACCACGCCGTATTGACCTGTAAGATCCTGATTTAATCCATCGTATCAGTATTTGACTATGATCATCTGCAATAGACCTCTGGGATCCCAATTGGATCCCCAGGATCCGAACTGATTCATAGAAGCCCGAGTTACACCTTAGATCCAGAGCGGATTCTTCACAATTCGATTAGAATTGACCCTTCTGATCCATATTTGTGCCCTAAGACCCGGATTTGGCCTCTTAGATCCATATTTTACCCCTTAGATCCATATTTTACCCCTTAGATCCAAATTGACCCTTCTGATCCAGATTTGACCTCTTAAATCCAGATTGAACCATCAGATCTAGATTGACCCCTCAGATCCAGATTTGACCCTCAGATCCAGATTTGACCTCTCAGATTCAGATTTGACCCTTCAGATCCAGATTGAACCCGCAGATCCAGATTTGACCTCTCAGATCCAGATTTCACCCTTCAGATCCAGATTAAACCCGCAGATACAGATTTGACATCTCAGATCCAGAGTTGACCCTTCAGATATAGATGTGACCTCTTAAGTCCAGATTTTGACCCTTCAGATCCAGATGTGACCCTTCAGATCCGGATTGACCCATCAGATCTAGATTGACCCCTCAGATCGAGATTGCCCCCTCAGATCGAGATTGACCCCTAAGGTCCAGATTTGACGCCCCAGATCCAGATGTGACCTCTGAAATCCAGATTTGACCCCTCAGATCCAGGTTTGACCCCACATATCCGGATTTGATCTATGAAATCCAGATTGACCCTTTAGATCCAGATTTGACCTTTTAGGTCCATATTATACCCCTCAGATCCAAATTGACCCTTCAGATCCAGCTTTGACCGATTAGGTCCATTTTATACCCCCTCAGATCCAAATTGACCCTTCGGATCCAGATTTGACCTCTTAAATCCTGATTAAACCATCAAATCCCGATTGACCCCTCAGATCCGGATTCACCTTTCAGATCCAGATTTGACCTCTTAAATCCAGATTGAACCATCAAATCCCGATTGACCCCTCAGATCCAGATTGACCTTTCAGATCCAGATTGACTCTTTATATCGATATTTGACCCTCAGACCCAGATGTGACCCCTCAGATCCAGATTTGACCCCTTGTATCCAGATTGACCGTTCCTATCCCGGAAACACATGCCCAGATCGACACAACCCACCGTCACACCCCTCTCCTTCCTCCCCGTCAATGCTCACTCATACAAGCAGATTTGAGCAGTCCCCACAGTAACCTTTTCTCAGAATTATTGGCCCCATCTGCCAATGATTAAGGACAGAATAAAAATATTGTGACCTTGAGCTTTGACCTACATACCCAGCTAATGAACTTGACCGAGCCATGTCGGTGACACGCAGACGCACACACACACACACACACACCTGTAGACAAACAGACAAATTGAGATATGTCGGAAACATCCGTCATAACAACTCAGACCGACATATGAAATTTAGATAATAACAGAACACACCGAGATTAGACTTTAAAATCATACATTTTCGTTTTGAAAAAACGGAACCAACCGACATACGGACGGACATTTTGCAACGACGAATTGAGTTTGGGCGGACATAATGCAACGATATTTGCCGGGCGGACATTTTGCAACGACGAATTGAGTTTTGGGCGGACATAATGCAACGATATTTGCCGGGCGGACATTTTGCAACGACGAATTGAGTTTCGGGCGGACATAATGCAACGATATTTTCCGGGCGGACATTTTGCAACGACGAATTGAGTTTTGGGCGGACATAATGCAACGATATTTTCCGGGCGGACATTTTGCAACGACGAATTGCTGTTTGGGCGGACATAATGCAACGATATTTGCCTGGCGGACATTTTGCAACGGGCGGACATTTTGCAACGTAACAACAGTGTGGGAAAATAATGTCAAACGAATACAACTTGCGGGTTCACGAAAATACTCATCGTCATCCCTACCATTGTGGACAGTGTGGTCTAGGAGTGAAAACTGCTATTGATCTTCGGGCTCACCAACATCAAGAACATGGAGATCACACTTGTTCACGTTGTAACGTAAAGTTTATGACTGTCCAACATTTAAGAGAACACACATGTCACAAAGAGGTTGAGGCTACCGCACAGGCTTGTCAACAAGGCGGTGGATCTACCGCCAAACGACAGAAATCAACCCACATCAAATGTCGTATATGTGGATGTATTTGTGATAATTGGAAAGAATTGTTTGCTCATCGACGTAAGCTACATCAAAGCGGTGCTGGTCTGCAAGACCTCCCTTTTCCGACAGAAGGTGCTCCATGGATAGAAGAAGGTACGATCAATAATTCGTTACATGATGTCTATAATAGACACTCTTCCGTCATATTGGAGCAGCATCGTATGAATCCTGAAAGAATGACCGATACCTTTAACTTTCCTGTTGACCCTTCCCATTTTCGCGAACGTGATTTAATGGAACATTTTCGATTGATTATGGAAGGTGAGGAGAAGGCTGTAAAAGTCAATGCTGCCGCTGGATTCATTTTACGTCACCGTGAGACTGGAGAACTAAGATATTATTATCCTCATCTAAATAATCAACTTTTTGAAACTCCACTCACGCTCAGTACGCCGTCTGATCTCGCTCGTATTTACACGTGTTGGATCTTTTGTTACGAGACCGACCTGATACCAAATGGACTTTGGTTTGTATAACGAACATTCGTTATACTGTAACCAAGATGGCTTACACCATGGGAGCAGCTCTTGCGTTACCAGAATACCTCATCAACAAGCGGAGTATTTTAACGATGACATGCAATGCCAAGACTGGAAAACCATATGAAGATGACAAATGCTTCTTTCGTTGTTTGGCTTATCTTCGTCAAAATTCGATGCGTTCTACTATCGCCTCGACGGATCACTTACTGAAACAATGGTGTGAGTGGCAGCGCCAACACGATCCCGATCACGCTCAAACCCCTGAACAATTCACAGGCATACCCCTCCAAGATCTCCCCGCTTTGGAATCGTTGTTTCATGTAAATATTTACGTTTACGATCTCTCGAAGGAAGATATCGCTACATCTATCTATAGGAGCTGTGGACAGCATGGAATGGATGGACAGCGTAATGAATTATATCTAAACATGCACGATCATCATCTGTCCTACATTACCGATATGAAAGCCTGCGCAAGAAAATTTACATGCGACATGTGTCAACGTCATTTTGATCGGGCGGATAATTTTAAACGTCACCAACGCACATGTACGTCCAAAAGCAAGTATATGTACCCAAGAGGTTACTATAAACCGTCAGAGACTTTGTTTTCACGTCTGGATGAACTCGGCATTTCAGTAAGTGAACGTCAGTTTCCTTGGTTCGCGACATTTGACTTTGAAGCAGTATTGAAGCGATCCGAAAACAATTCACCCAGTGGCAAATTGCATTTTCAGTCCACACATGAAGCCATCTCTGTCGCGGTGGCATCTAATGTCCCAGGTTATACGGAACCCGTATGTTTTGTAGACAGTCACCCGGATAACTTGGTGGAACGGATGTTTCAATATTTAATCGACATGCAAGAGAAAAGCAACGAACTTGCTCGAAAAAAGTGGGACGATGTATTTCAAGAACTATCGCAAATGATGGAAACATATGAGTTGATGCAACCAGATATGGAGAGTGACGATGAAGACATAACAGCAGATGGAGAGGAATCTGAGAGACGTGGCGAGAGCAATCCTTTTATCGCTGCTATAAGTGAAGTCACGGGAAAACTGAATAACTTTTGTCGTCAACTCCCAGTGATCGGCTTCAATTCCGGCAAATACGACTTGAATCTAATTAAACAAACAGCTTTCCTGAATCATATGTTTAACGACGAATATAAGGGTGAAGATATACCTACAACAAATGTTGATGAGGAAGGAGAGGAGAGACCTAAAGGGTTTGTTGTTAAGCGTAATAACGCTTACATGTGCATGTCTAATGACAAATTCCGCTTCCTGGATATGACACAGTTTTTGCCACCAGGAACATCCTATGATAAATTTCTAAATACGTTTGGAACTGAACAAAAGAAGTCATATTTTCCATACGAATGGTTGGATAATTTTAGTAAATTAAGCCACACCTGTCTTCCCGAAGCCGATGCCTTTTATTCAAACTTAAAAGGACGAAATATACTTGGAACTACGCCACAGGAAATAGAAATAAATTACTTATCTTTGCAAGCTGTTTGGGAAGAAGAAGACATGAAAACCATGTCCGACTTTTTACAATGGTATAACAAGTTAGATGTAGGACCATTCGTCGAAGCAGCCGATAAGTTACGACAGATGTTTTGTGCACAAGGAATTGATCCTTATAAGGAATGCATATCAGTTCCCGGCGTTGCACGACGACTGTTAGACAAATGTGCGCAAGGACTCAACGCGTCTTTCGCCATCTTCGGTACACGAGATAAAGATATGTACGACAAGGTTCGCGCAAACCTCTTTGGGGGATTGTCTCGTTATCTTCACGAGATACCATGAGGCAGACAAGACCCACATACGCTCAAACCCAGAATTTACTTGTAAAAGTATTTTCGGATACGACGCAAACGCACTCTATTTGTCATCATTTATGGAAGAATTCCCCGTGGGACCCTTTTACCGCCGGCGCATGGAGGATAATTTCAAGTGTCAACGCTCCACCAGATATCTCAGCATGTTCCGATGGATGGATTGGTTGCAGAGAGTCAACCCTGAACTCCACATTCATCACCAACTGAACCAAGGTCGAGAAGTGAGAGTCGGAAACTATAGACTGGATGGTTTCAACCCGACGGACAATCAAGTGTATGAATTTCACGGTGAGTGCACTCGTGTGAATGGGTTATGGTTATGTGTGGATAGGTTGACTCGGCTAGCTATCTGTACTTAAAAACTTGATGAGTAACGACAAGTTAAAGTACAGTTTTTACTGTGTAACTAAAGATGATGCATCAGTATATAACGTGTTGCAGGCATTGTAAAATAGAAACTGATGTTAGTTATTATTTTGTTCCTTTCTACAGGCTGTTACTACCACGGACATGACTGCGTCACCTACGCTGATGACGGAAAGGAGACAGAGAGACGAATTCGTTTAAAGAAAACGGAAAAACGCACCCGAATGCTAAGAAAGTTAGGTTATGAAGTTGTTGAAAAGTGGGAGTGTGACTTTCAGAAAGAGATAAAGCAGTCTGAAAGGTTACGTGCTTTTGTCGCCGAAACTCATCCCCCATTTACAAAACAACACGGAGATGGTGTGGTGTCAACAGAGACTCTGTTGGCGGGTGTACGAGACCAGACTTTCTTCGGGTTCATGGAGGTGGATATTGAAGTACCCTCAACATGGACAGATCCCTCCATAAAGATCAAGGCGGGGGGAATGAGTCCTAAGACGTATTTTTCAGAGTTTCCACCATTAATATGTACAAGTAATATTGAATTCGAGCACTGGGGACAACACATGCAGAGTTTTGTGGAGGAACATGAGTTACCGAAAACTAGCAAACGGTTATTGGTGAGTGGATTGAAAGCTAACCGATTGCTCATTACATCTCCCTTACTGAAATGGTATTTGGATCACGGACTGCATGTCACCAAAATTTATGACGTGGTGGAATATGCCCGTATGAAGTGTTATCTTCCATTTGCAGAGAAAGTAACAAAAGCCAGACGTGCGGGTGATTGTGATCCCAAATTTGAATTATTGGCTTCACTGCACAAGTTACAAGGAAATGCGGCTTATGGGTGTTTATTGTTAAACAAAACAAAATTCCGAAACGTGATGTTTTCCTTTGAAAAGGTAAAAGCGTGTCAAAAAGTGAATGATCCACTGTTCAGAAACTTGAATGAGATCACATCAGACATGTTTGAACTGGAAATGGCTAAAGGTAAAATCTCCATGGATTTACCCATTCAAAACGCCATGTTTGTTCTACAAAACGCTAAGAAGCGAATGTTGCAGTTTTATTTCGACTTTCTACGAGTTAGAGTAGATTATAGAAAATTTGAACTGTTAGAGACGGATTCAGACAGTCTATATTTTGCACTATCCGAGAAGAGTTTGCAAGATGTTCTTCTTCCCGAACACAAAGAGAGTGTGTTGAATGATTTGTATGGACACTGCGGTGAAGAAGACATCAATGCCGATCGGTTCTATTTTCCGAGAGAGTGTTGCGATAGACACAGAAAACACGACAGTCGCACACCGGGTCTGTTTAAAGCGGAATACTGCAACGGTCATGTATTTTATGGCTTGTCATCCAAGACATATCTTGTTGTTGGAGATGATGGCTCTTATAAAATGTCATGTAAGGGCATCCAAAAGAGCAGAGTGAACAATCCTCGAGAAATATTTCAAGATGTGATAGACAACAAAGCAACCCGTTCTATTACCAATCGCGGTTTCCTTGTTAAAAAGAATCAGATTTTGACTTACTCGCAAGATAGAGCCGGATTTGCTTATCTGTATGTCAAAAGGCAGATACAAGCTGATGGAATACATAGCCTTCCCCATGACATCACGCTATGTCCATATAGTGATGCGAAGCCAGAAACATGTGAAGACGTTTTAGTGTGAAGCCATTGATGAATGTCTTGCATCGGAATAAGTTCGTAAGATAAGATCGTAGTATACACATGTGAGTAATTTTAGTTATAATGCTGGAATGTTATGTATCGCGAATTGTATGTTATATATCATCTTGGTAGATATAAATGTTAGTTTGTATGTTTTGTGTCGAATGTTTTGTGGTACATAATAAATATAATCTACTCTTTATTTGATTCTTTATTTCATATAATCGCATAGACATAACTTCACTTATTTAATGGTACTCTTTGGCCAAATGCTCAATGACATCAGTCAACCACATGTTATCGGGCGTTGTCGAAGGTGGTTCTTCATTCGTGGGTTCAACTTGTGGCATTTTATTCGTCTTACATACGGGTGAGGAAACTTGTACTGTCCCACATCGGGTTGGGACGACATTTATCTGAGAAGGGGGCGGGTCCACTTCTACCGTCTCGCGTCCAATCAGATTTAGGGCTCTGTCGATGGCCGCCGCGTTGTCCGCTACAGCTCGCCACGCTTGAGAAGTTAATTTTACGCGACGGCCTGATGGTAAAGAGATGTATACCAGAAAGCCATTTTTGCTATTTCTTTCAATCTCCGCAAAATGGTCTTCGCCTAAAGGCAACTTTATACGATGAAACTTGACCTCCTTGATGTGTGTGATGCTTCAAACTGCTGTCACATGCGTTATTGTCAAGCGTTTTATAACCAACCAACTACGACGCTTCCATCTGTGCTGACATCTGCGATATTTTCCATTATTTCATAACGATGACTCATCTCGAACCTGCTAGAAGCACGCTCATATAGTGATGTCAGTTCTATAAATAGCACACGGTGACTCATCATCTTTTGACTGTAACGGCAACATATTACAGGTGATGTCACTTCTATAAATAGCTTATAACCAACTGAGCGTTTGACGCGCTCAGTCCACACCATCTGTTACATTTTGAAATGGGCTTGCTCTGGAGTCAAAGTAGTGAAAACACTTTTCAGTCTCACGCCCAATGGAAGGAAGGTGTTAAAATTACAAATTCATTGAAAGAGTACCAACACATTCTAAAAAGTTTTTTAGCAGACAATACTTGGCATGATGGACGTCGCGAAATATTGAGAATATTTACCCATGATGTGTGTGAATCTTTGAAACAGAAAGGACGCATGCGCGTTGCCGAACAAATTCAAGCGTACTATATAACCATCTTGAAAGATCAGAATGAAAAGCATCACGATGAGTGAGCAGATCGTCCTTCCGTGGAAACCCTACTCTACCTATTTCCTCGCTGGTCCTTCCAAGTGTGGGAAGACTCAATGGATACAAAGATTTATACATCATAAGAATAAGATGCTTCAAGATCCCTCACCCGGTAAGGTTATTTATTTCTACGGGGTTTGGCAACATACTTTTGAACAGATGGAACGTGACGGTATCATATTTGTTAAAGGCTTACCGACGATGAAAGAAGTGGATACTTTTGGAGATGGAGAACATACGCTGTTGGTGATTGATGATCTTTATCTAGAAGCGGCGGCTTCTACTCTCGTCAGCAACTTATTTACGCGTGAATCACATCACAGAAAGCTAAGCGTCGTCTTAGTGAGTCAAAATCTATTTCACGCGGGACGCTATTCGAGAACTATACAACTGAATACAGAGTATTTAGTATTATTCAAAAGCCCACGTGACGCCAATCAGATTCAGTATCTGGCGAGGCAGTTATACCCTCATCACGTACAGGCTTTCATGAGTGCCTACCAGGATGCAACGTCTGGGATGCATGGGTATTTAGTGGTGGACGCCACCGTTAACGCTTTGGACGACTACCGATTGCGGTCGCGCGTGTTTCCTGGTGAAGACATGTGGATCTACACCTATAAATAGCGTGTCTCCCGCATTGTTTCGGCAGACAACTGTGGAAATGTCCAACAAAGTGAAGGAAGAGAGCGATTTTCTCAGCTTAGTGGCCAAGGCAGATCCCCAACAAAGACAAGCACTCCTTTCAACAGCTACATCCAACCAAGTTCTTGTTTTGCGTGAAATCATTATAAATATTTTACGTGGACGTTTTGCATTGTCAGCTGAACAGATTCAAGCGCTGAATCCATTCAAACGCTTTTTACGATTTTTATCTCAATCCTCATCAACGTTGTCAGCCTCCAGGACTCTTTTGAGACGACATAGTAAACATATTCAGATACTTCTTCAGACGGTGTGGTCTCACTTGCATCCACTGCTACGCGATGAAGAAAGCCGTTCTGATACCTATTGAGAAATACGACCGATAGATGAAACTCATACAACAAGAGACGCCACAACCCGAGGGAGAAATCTCTCCTCGACATGATATCACTGTTGTTCGTGCCGCTTCGCCTATTCCCACTGAGGATAAAGTGACACATAAGCTGAATGAAGCAGTTATTGTCAGTGCGTTACCGAAAAATTGTCAACATAAAATGAAGTCGTTGTTGGATTTGATAGAATCTGACATAAAATGGAATGAACGAGGGGAAGTCTTCATTCGAGAATCGTTCATCCCCGGAAGCCACATCGTCGATCTTTTGAAAGACGTCTGCCGCCAATCTACACGGTTTACCCCGAGAGGAGCGAATGAATTTTACCAGCTGCTGCGGTAAAGAAATGTCCCCTTAAGTTTCATCACCAACACACAACGAGTTCGGGGATTGAGAGCTGAGGGGCATCCCCCTTCGCAGTGGATTACATTATAAACGATGGAAGATGTTTTGTCTCGCATATACTTTGATCCTAACCACCCCGCAGCCTTCAGCGGTCCATCGCGATTGTACAATACATTGAGAGCGGAAGGTGTACAAGTGACGCGTTCACAAATCCGACAATTGCTACGAAGTCAACAAGTGTACACTCTCCACCGTCCCATCAGGAAATCATCACATGAACGTCAAGTGGTGGTGGGTGGCTTAGGCTACCAATGGGATGCGGATTTGGCGGATATGGTGAAATACAAGGACAGTAACGACAAGTACATCTATATTCTAGTAGCCATCGACATCTTGTCCAGATACGCATATACACGAGCTCTCCCATCAAAGAAAGGAACAGATGTAGCGGCAGCTTTTGAAGATATTTTTCAACACGCGCAAGCCCCCTCCCATCTTCGCACGGATAAAGGACAAGAATTCTAAGCCAAGACGGTGCAGCGTGTGTTGAGAAAGCGCGAGTGTAAACATTTTGTCAGCCATTCCGTTACCAAAGCCAATTACGCTGAACGTTTCATTAAAACGTTGAAAGGACATATTACTCGTTATTTCTTTCACAAACAATCGCACCGATGGATCGATGTACTGCAACCCATGACGGAGAGTTACAACAGTTCCTTTCACCGATCCATACAAATGTCACCACGAGAGGTCAATACGGATAATGAAGTAGAGGTGTGGCAGAGAGTTTATCATCCCGCTATCCCTCGTCCACTTCGTTCATCGGTATTCATATTCCCCATTGGCAGTCACGTACACGTATCTTACATCAGAGGAATATTTTCTAGAGAATACGATGAAAAATGGTCGGGAGAAGTGTTTAAAGTTCACAGTCGTCAAATGCGAGAAGGAATTCCTTCGTATGAGATTGAAGATCTTACCGGTGAACGCATCGTAGGTTCTTTTCGACAAAGTGAACTGCAACGAGTCAAGTATGACCCCGAGGGATTATTTCACGTGGAAAAGATCTTAAAAAGAAGACGACGCGGTCGCCGTCAAGAAGTATTGGTTCGCTTCCGTGGTTGGCCGTCAAAATTTGATACGTGGATGGACGCACGACAAGTCGAAAAAGTATAAGCCCAGTAGCAGCATATATAAATAGTTGTGAAAGCATGACAACTACAATAGTCGTCACTGAGCGATACACACACGTCGCACCCAAATGAATTTTACCACTTACATCCTGTTGTGTGTGTTTTGCGGGAGAGGATTGTGCGGTTGTCATACCTCCATGTTTATGAACACCATATCTTGCATGGGACTTGAGATAGAACAGTTTCCCGATGTCACCGAATCCGTTCGACTACAAACCAGTCACATCGACATCTTGAATACATCCCTTACCACGTTGCCAACTCTGTCGCGAGAGGCGTGGCCCAACTTGTGGACTATGGAAGTGCGAGATAACAGATGGCTTGCGTGTGAAAAAGTTTTGTCATTTCAAAACTACTCGCAAGACTGGTTGCTTTTGGTGACAGACTGCGACGATGCAAATGTAAATTATCCCTGTCTACAAAGTCTGCCTTCTTACGACAACCGCTGGACTGGACTTGTTATAATATTATTTGCCTTGACAATCGTAGCCACGATTGTCTACTTGCGTTATCATTCAGCTACACGTCATCAGAGAAGAACATCAAGTCGTCCTATAAATACGAGAACAGTCGTGCGGACTGTTCCAGTTGATGATGCAGAGGCAACCTTTTCACATCTATCTCACTAGCGCCGATTCCAAAGAGTATTATCCAGGAAATACTCCGAGCGACTTCACCGTTCGTTTCAAGAATCCCATTCCCCTACCCGGACATTGGGTGTGCACACTATTGGATGCCACGACACCTAAGGGGTGGCGAAAAGAATCATTGATTTGTGCGAACGTATACGACGTCTCCTTTACTCCCCACGGAAACCTTTCCATTTTAAGACGGGGATTCGACCGCGCCATTTTAAATTTGCAATATATTCCTGTAGTGAAACAGGAATTAACTGACTTGAGAATATTTCTACTTTCCAACTCGGGTGTTGCATTTAAACAATCTCCCACCGACGAGTGGTCGTGCGTTTTATATTTCGTACCCACTCCCGGTCCCTGATCATCATGAGATATATCCCATTTACCCTCGACGTGGAAAAGTTGAAACGATATTACATGGCGCAGGCCAAAGGAGATGAAACTCACCAAAGAGGTTCGGGTGGAGCGAGAGGCAACGTTACTTTTGTCTCCCCCGTGGCGCAAACTGTGTCTCGCGCCAGATCTCGTCTTCGACGGATGAATGAGACTATAAAAGCATCGTCTTCCGCCAAGAACCGTAGACGAAGAAAAAAGACTGCCAGTGCGAGTACTGCCCAAAGAAAGAGAAAGTTGAACGCAAGCAGAAAGAAGAAGAAAAAGGCTGTTGCATCAAAAAAGAAGAAGAGACCCGTCTCTTCACGTCGAAAGAGTCACTTCACACCTACTAGAGATATATTTACGATATGAGCGGTGAAGAAATGGAAACAAGCGGAGAGAGTTTTACATCTTGTCTTGATGTCTTTCGTCTACCCCCTACAGAATCGCTTGTGGAAAAGAAAAAATACATAGAATATCGTCCTCTCACTCAAGTAACGGAGGGAGCTCCCATTGAATTCGTCATAGCGGCGAGCCAGGGTCAATACATAGATCTGAAGAACTCCTTTCTTTCCTTGAAAGCGAGAATTGTGGATAAAAACGGTCAAGCTTTGGCCGTGGGTAAGCTGGCGTCTCCCATCAACTTGATCTTCCAAAGTCTGTTTCAACAAGTGGATGTCAGCTTACAAGGAAACAAAATCACACAGACGGGAGTAAATTTTGCACACGAAGCATACTTGGATACTTTGCTTCACGCTAATGCTGACCAAGCGAATGGCAAGTTGCAATCCGAAGGCTTCTTTCTCGATACTTCCGCGTTTATGGATGAAGCCAGTCCTTTATCCACCAACGGAGGATTAACACAGCGCTACGCTCTGTTCCAACAAGGGAGGTGGGTGGAACTCCTCGGACAACTAAGAGTCGACTTTTTCCAACAAGAAAAATATTTGTTGGATAACGTGGATATGGGACTACGATTGTGGCTTAACAAACCTGATTTCTATCTCATGACTCCCGAGACGGATGAAGGTTACCGACTGCAACTCACAGACGTCATTTTCCACATATGCAAGGTCAATGTAGTCCCTCAAATTATTGAAGCGCATGCAGATGTATTGCAGACAATCACTGCCAAGTATCCCTATTTGAAAAGGGATTCTAAAAGATATTCTCTATTACGAGGAGAGAATTCATTTGCCTTCGAAGACATCTTTCAAGGAAGAGTACCTCAGAAAATTACCATTGCCTTGGTGAAATCGGTTGCCTACAACGGTGATTACCAACAGAATCCCTTCAACTGTATCCATCAACAATTGGAGCAACTGACTGTGACTGTCAACGATGACCCAACACCCTTTCGTACGTTAAACACTAACTTCCCACAAAAGCAATATCTCCAGGGATACCGCACTCTATATATGTCAAATGACACATCCCATGCATTCATTCCGAGAAGAGACTACCCGGCGGGATACAGTATTTTCCATCTTCCCCTTCAAGCTGTTTACGACCCACAGAACTTCCCCCGACAGCAAGCGGGATCACTGAAAATTCAAGGCCACTTTGAGTCGGCGCTCCCTGAAAACACCGATGTGCTGATCATTGGAGAATTTCCTCGAGTGCTTCACGTGGATGCCAGTCGAAACGTATTTCTACACTCATGAATACGTCTCAATTACAAACAGCCCTAGAAAGGGATTCGTGTTGGAGATGGAGACAATTCGCCGTCTTGGCCGCCGATCAGTTTCACGTTCACCTTCCACCTGGTGGTTATATCGTGAATACAGATAGATCCAATCAACCAGGAAGACACTGGTTGGCTTTCTATAAAATGTCATCGGGGAAAATTGAGATGTTTGACTCACTAGGAAAACCAATTCGTGCCTATGTGAACCTTAAACACTTGGAATATTTTATTCAACAACCCATGAGAGCGGTGTGGCAGTCACTTGGCACAGATGTATGCGGAGAATACTGTCTATTTTACTTATATTTCAAATGTCGAAATTACTCCATGTCACGAATATATCGAGAGTATTGGTCTCCAAACACCATGTGCAATGACAACTATATTCATAATTTCCAATCTGTTCACTTTCCGCGTATCACTCGCCGGCAGTCCCCGCGTTTTATGCAAACCGCGTGCAAGACCTCTTTACCCATGGTCTAAATTGTCATGTATAATAATATGATATCAAGGTGTATGCTTTTGTGATACTCAGTTTTTGACCACGATAGATGTTGTAGCGGGTAATGGTATTCATGTATTGTAGTGATATAGGAATAAAAAAACTTTGCAAAATGGATGATTGTATTTGATTTGATGATTTAATATGGTTTACTCGATATATATCCTTAGGTTTTTACAAACAAACAAACATATTACACAGCTTATAGGATCTCACATGGCCTGTTCAACGCAAACATTGATTATATACACGTGTCGTTGACGATTAATCGTACTGTAACGCGAGAATATACAGTTTACATGGCGATATCTATAGCAAGGGGGAGGGTGGGGAGGGGGGGAGGGGGGGGGTGAGTGGGTCATGGGGGTAGCTAATCCCTCAGCTCTCACTACTCGCCTCTCCTCGTCTCTCCATTTTCTCACACTGACCGTACTCACACTGTCCCTCCCCGCAGCACTCCTGCGCTCTACAGCCCCTGCCCGCTCCCCCGGTCTTGGAGCCTTTCGACACCTCGCAGCCGCCTCAAGAGCCGCCTCGGTCCAGTGTTTACCTCCTTGATTGCTTCACCCGCCCAGCACCACTCCCCTTTCACAACAATCCGGGCTTTCATCGGCTCCGATACGTCAACCCTCCAATCCAATCAAGGCATTCAGGCTTAAAACTAAATATTTTTGATAATGATTTTCCCAGTATCGTTTGGTTTTTGCCCATGTTGCCTCTATGACACCCTTGATCTATGCTGGAAGATATGCCTTTCCACTTATATCGGTCTTCGTTAGCTTGCATGTCAATTCCAAGATATGGCGAGATTCTGGCATAAGCAAGAAGGTGGAAAACTATTTTCTCGCTTGCTTATTGCCTGACAATGTCGTCTATAGAGCTCTGTGTATCACTGGGTGTGACGGACGGACCAATTGAAGTCCAGGCTGACTGGGGGAGGTTAGTATTTTGAAGAAAAAATACATTATGTGACCTTGAATTGAAAACAGAAAAAAAAATCTCGCACTTGAAGTTTGTCTAACAAATCGTCTGGCTCACACATCGCACAAGAACATAATAAAGTCATCTTTTCATTTCAACAAACAACAAATCCGGGTGCTTAATAAACCTATTGTGTAAAAATATAATGTAATGATTCCCCGTGACCAATAATATTATATATACACGTATGAGATAATAACATGTGGCGTACGTTTACATACATTTAACAACTAGTAACACCAGAATATATATTCACATGATATAAGCCGGCATTATTTACGTATATCTTAATGACAGTCTGATGTGAACACGCAGAAGCAGAATAGTTTATTACTAAAATATTTCCGCGGCACAATTTATTTGGGCGGGGAAAAATAACACTGGCTCTAGGCGTATATTTACACATGATATCAAATGATATCAAAGTGGAAGGTACGCTTAACACAAGGCAAACAGACGCCCTAGCGATTGGAATTGGACAGCTGCAACAGTCTTTCTATGCAACATGGATGCTATAGCGCAACTGGTCTATCAGTGACGAGAAGAGGCACTTACTCATAAAAATGAGAGGCCAAAACAAAATTCCAACAGGTAACATGTGGTCAGGACATTAATAACAAAAAGATGACAGATGGCCGGAAAGAGCCAGGGGGACCGAATTATCGCATTGGTAAGATGGTCAGATGCCTTCCTTAAAAATTATTAATGCCGTCTAGTTCTCCATTACGTTTGCAATAACGCGTTCGGTTATAGCTACACAAAGCTTCCGTACCTACAAAATAGATGAATTTCTTCTCGGACCAAATAAATGAATTACATCTAGGACGGATTTCATGGAAGGACAAAGAATACTACACTGGATGAATATCATCATCTCGGACGGTTTATGGAAGGACAACGAATGTTACACTGGATGAATCTCGTCATCTTTCTTGAACCGTTGCATGGAATAAAAACGAATACTCTGGATGAATATCTTCATTTCGGACCGTTTGTGAGACAAACAGAATGCTACATTGGGTGAATATCCGCATCTCGGAGTGCCTTAAGGAAAATCAAGGAATGTTACTCTAGATGAATCTCGTCCCGAATCTATCTTGAACTATTTTAATGACGAACAAGGAATACTACACTGGATGGATCTCTTTATTGCGGACGGTTTATGGAAGAACAAGGAATGAACGCTGGATGAATATCGTCATCTCGGACTGTTCTATGGAATAACAATGAATGCTACCCTGGATGAATCTCGTCATCTAGGACGGTTTGTGGAAGAACAATGAATGTTACTCTGGATGAATCTCGTCATCTTTCTTGAACCGTGTGGAATAACAATGAATGTTACATTGGATGAATTTCTTCATCTCGGACACTTTTAAGAAGAACAAGAAATGTTACACTGGATGAATCTTGTCATCTTGGACTGTTTTATGGAACGACAAGGAATATTACACTGGATGAATCTCTTTATCGCGGACGGTTTATAGAATAACAATGAATGTTACGCTGGATGAATCTCGTCACCTAGGACTGTTCTATGGAATAACAATGAATGTTACGCTGGATGAATAACGTCATATCTATTTGCTAATTAAGATAAGATAAGATAAAGTTTTATTTAACGTCGGTATGTAAAAGTCAACAATAAACATTAGCACACGTGCTATTGACCGACAATGAAAAAATGACATGAGCGGATGAGATATATATACATATGACAATGAAAATATAACAACCTTTGCTTCTCATAAAACCTTACCCATTAGCTATGTTACATAATGTGCACGAATTACAGTGACACAAGAACACATCCGAGGTTGACAGCGTTGTTTTAAATTCCTTGGCAGATTTGGCTAACTTCGTTTCCTTGTTGAGCATGTTCCATAGCTTGCTACCTTGATACTTCAATGAATTATGGCCATAAGCTGTTGTCTTAACGCGGGGCATACATATATTTGGCCCATTTTTTAAAATGTTATTGTTTTCCTTCACGTTATACATGTCATAAAGATAACTAGGCCCAATCTTGTTGATACTCTTGTAAACTTCTAATGATATGCAGCGCAATCGTTCAACATATAGCAATGGTCTACCCGCTCTCTTCCTCAACTCTGCGTATTCTGATCTAAAGTCATTAAACACATACCTCAATGCCCGCTCCTGTATCTTTTCAATCTTACGCATATGTTTCATATCACAAAAATGCCATACAACGGGACAATAATTAAAATGTGAAAGAATAAAAGCATGAAATAACGTAAGTTTGCTATCAACATCCATTAATTTAGAAACTCTAGCTAAAACATTGAGACTTTTTCCAGCCTTCTTGCATAAACTTGATATATGGTTGCCGAAAGTTAACCTAGCGTCCAGTTGAATACCTAGTAATGTTACTTCCTGTTGTGCTGCCAGTTCTGTTCCAGAAATCGAAAACGATCTGTGCTGACTTAATTCGTTTCTCTTTTCAAACACGATTGCCTGGTACTTACTTGGGTTCGCTTTCATGTAATTGTCGACGAACCACGTTGTTATCTCCGATAACGCCTTCTCTAGAGTTACTTTAACCTTGTTAAACTCCTTACCTTGAGCCGCTACAGTATTATCATTAGCATAATTATATTTATCGGTTCCCCGTGCGGTGGATACAAGCAGGTCATTCGTAAATACATTATACAGATGTGGACCAAAAACAGATCCCTGTGGTGCTCCTTTCTTTAGGGTAAGCCACTCGCTCCGATTATGTCCTAGTTTTACCCTCTGTTCGCGGTTCGTAAGATAGCTTGCAACTAGCGTACATGATTGTTTACTTATGCCATAAGCGTTCATCTTGGTAATCAATAATCTGTGTGGAAGACAATCGAATGCTTTTGAGAGATCCATTAGTATAGCTCCCATAAATTGATTATTATCTAACGCATTTTTTGAGTCTTCAACTAAGCGCATCAGTAGGCTTTGACAACTGTGTCCCTTTCTAAACCCAGATAGTATGGGTGATAACCTGGGTTCCATATAGGACATAAGCTGGTCACACAATATTTTTTCATATATCTTGGAGATACAGGGGAGAACACTTACTGGCCTGTAGTTTTCCTTATTTAAGTTGTCCTTCTTCTTGAAAATTGGTGTGACTTCAGCGTATTTTAGTTCTTTTGGAAACGTATTACAAGTAATCGTCATATTTAACACATACCTTAATGGCTCACACAGGATGGCAGCTCCCAGCTTGATAAGCTTCGGAGGTATCTTGTCGTAGCCACTAGCCTTCGACACGTCAATGCCTTTAAGTGCATTGTATATTTCGTGGCTACTTACTGCCCGAAAGTTGAAAGTTTCCGTTATACCTTGATTACATTCCTTTATAGCCATAACGGATTTATGGTCTTTGTGATAAAGAAGGGTTTCGTCTATTGGTTGATCATCTGGTATGTCATCTTGTTGGCCTATGTCTTTGGCAACGTCTATGAAATATTGATTAAATATGTCACTTACCTTTAATGGATCTGATATTATTTCGTCTCGCTCTTTCAGTAACACGTTTCCGCTGCTTGCGTTTTTTCTTGATATCAGTGGTTTTACAACTTTCCAGAATTCCTTCCCGTTAGTCGTAGCTTCGCTACATTTCCCCTTCATGTACTTTTGCATGCTTACTTTCCGAAGACGTCCTATGAGATTCCTTTGCTTTCTGTATTTTTCCCAATTCTCTTGGCTACTCAATTGCTCGTACTTCCGTCTCAGCATATTTTTTACATTTATGGCTTTGCGAAGATGGCTATTCATATAGGGCACACAGTTATTCTTAACTACCCGTTGCTTGGTTGGTGCATGTCTATCAACGACCTCTTTGATCAATGTGCTACAAAACCAATATGAATTATCAACATCTTCAAAGACTTCACCTACATGAAAAGGTACCGATGCTAGATCGTCTTTGTATTTAATCTCATCAAAATGTTTAAAGCTTCGATAATAGACACGTTTCTGCTGCCTAATGGGAACTTCTATTTTCGTTGCTACGCAAACCATATGGTGAAAATCGCTCAGGCCCGTATCTATACATGATACATCTCGTAAGCGCTTCGACACATTTGTAATCACAACATCAATTAAGGTCGGTATTTTACCTTTGAAACAAGTTGGTGACTTAACGATATTTTTAGTACCATAGACCTCTAATACGTCATTCAGACAATTGTTATGGTTTAACATGTTTACATTAAAATCTCCCAACAATACAAGGTTTACCTGTTCAGCAGCGATTGCATTCAGAAGGCTATCGATCTTTGTCACAAGTGATGCGTTTTTTACCTTCGGCTGCTTGTATACACTGAGAAAGAGCCACTTTTCAGCATTCAGCGTCACTTCTATTGCCAGGGATTCGATACGCCCCTTCTCGTCTTCATTAATTTCTATATCCTTGCGCCGCCGGTGTGGTATATCGTCTCTTACCTGCACCATTATGCCTCCAGAGCTGTCTGTATTATCATTTCGGTGGACCTTGTACCCATTTAAAGTAAATTGGCCTGCCGGAAAGCTATCGTCTAACTTAGTCTCGTGAATGAACAAGACATCTAACGCGCCTTTTCCCAGTGCTTGGCTAAGCGGTCCAAACTTATGTCGTACGCTGTTTATGTTAATGTGGGCTATCTTGAGATTTTTTACATTTCTCTGATGAAATGGCGCGAGCCTAAATAACTCTTCATCTTCGTTGGCTTCGATCGCTGCCACTAAATTCTCCTGTCGTTCGCTTACCTTTTCATGATTGCGGCAGTCCTGGACATATGTGGGGTCGTACATTACCTCATTATTCTTGGGTGTAGCTATTATGTCGGTAGGGGCGCATGTATGATCCTCATTCATCATAAAAGGCTGATCAGGCCGGTATCTTACACTATCTGCAGCACGGCTTAAAATATCCTTTGACTCTTTTACCTTGCATGGTATCGTTATAACATCACGTGACATGTCATCTTCCATAAAACAAAGCTCATCATTACAATGTACAACATCTGTGTCGGTTAGATCGCTTAAAATATGGGCTTTACTGCCTAGTTGCCCAGTAAAATCACATTGACAGCTCCCCTCATTCATAAAATGTAAATCAGACTTGCTACATAATATTAAATCGTCAGTGGAGCCATCACTTAACATATCGGCCCTTCCTCCATTGCCGAATACCTATTTACAAAACTTGGCCTTGTGGCCCGAGCGACCACAAGTGTAACAAGTGACGTAGTGTCCATGTCGGCAGTTGTCGGTCACATGTCCTTCCTCCGCGCAGTAGTAACACCTAGGCTGGTCGTTCGTCTTCTCTGTCGCGCGGGATCTGTCTGTCGTCTCTCGTCGGGCTCGGTGCCGTCGCTCTACATGTGTCCACTCGCCTCCGTCACGGTGCCGTCCCTCTACCTGCGTCCTCTCGCCTCCGTCACAGTGCCGTCGCTGTCCCCGCGTCCACTCGCCTCCGTCACGGTGCCGTCGCCGAACCTGGGTCCAGTCGTCTCCGTCAAGGTCCCGTTCTCCGCGGTCGGCGATGCGATACGCAGGTCTCTGTCTACTGTCGCGTTATGTCGTCGTCCTGGTCCCGTCGCCGGTCCGTCCTGATCCGTCCGGCTGCGTCCACGTCCGTCGTGGTCCTTGGGGGTCTTACGGGGTCGGGTACAGACGTCTTTGTCCTTGTCCGCATCGTCTGTTGGTGTCAACTTGAGCAGTTGGCAGAGTCTGTTCTGGCCCTTGCACGTCAGATGTGTCGCGTCATTCGTCATGTATCCGTCGTTGAAGGATCCGTCATTAAGCCTCAACAGGGGTGAGTTGTCGGTAAAGTCGCATCCCATGTCGTCGCATAGTCCTTCCAGGCCGGAGTTAACCATGTCGATGCGTTCCCTCATGTCCGTGCCAAGTCGTGGACAGATGGCAGACACCATCACGGAGGCAGCTTTGTCCTTGGCAGCCCGGATGAGCTTGCTGAAGCGCTCCACGATGATGTCCAGGGAAGCGCCGCGATGGGTGCAGTCGTTGCCCCCTCCCACGATGACAATGCGCTTGAACGTCTTGGGGATTGCCTTCAGTCGGTCCGTCAGGGTCGGAAGCGTCGCTCCAGAGACGCTGATGACGCTCGTGTCCTTCAGCTTCTTCTCGTCAACGTCTCTGATGAGGCTTGTCCCGATGAGGAGCGTCTTGTCTGGCTGTCCGGCCCGTAGTGTTGTCCATGTCGTCTTCTGGATGTTGGCAGTCAGCTTGGCGTTTTCCCGTCTCACGTCTGAAACCTCCTTCGTCAGCTTGTCGCAGCGGTCGGTCTTGTCCTTTACATTTTTCTGCAAGCCGCTGTTTCGGTCCTCCAGTCTGGTCAGTCGCTTGTTGACTGCCGTCAGGGTGGTCGTCAGTGTTGTCACCATGGCGTGGAGGCTCATGACAACTTTATTATAAGACCTGGGAGAAATAGATAGCACCATGTCTTTCAAACAATTAGTGGTCTTCTCCATAACCCGCCGTGCAAAACGGTCATGTGAATAAGCATAAATTCCTGATACACGCAATTCATTGGACTAAATATTGTTTCCTTCTTGCAAAAACTCACAAGACCTCCTTAACGTGACGGCATCTTCGTCTCATGGTTAAAACTTCCATTTTCCGCTGTTTGTTACCGTTCATGTCATAGCCCCTCACACACCAGCTATGGGGGCTTTGAAGAAATTAGCACGCACATTGTCAGTCTTCTGTCGTAATGGCAACAGTTTGAGGTCTTTTATCAATGCTGCTACTTGTTGCAGCAGGGAGTGAATCACATGGCATTTGGTGGAAGAGCAAGGAATGTTACACTGGATGAATCTTGTCATCTCTGCGAAAAAAGAAGATCAACTTACAGTCAAACCTCGTTAATCCGACATCCAATAAACCGGACAACCCGTTGTCCCACACAGTTTCACGTGTAACAGGTTTCCCCAATGGTAATTGCTCCATATGACCCGACATTTCTTTTCCGCCATAGACGGGGCTTGGCCGAAACGAATCTTCCTATCTCTCTCGCTTATCTCTCCAGGTAACAGTGAAGCCACACCTAGGTAACTGCTTTCACGGCTGCTGTTTTGTACTAACTGGTGAAGGTTAGAAACAATTCAATGAAATGCCGATGTCGACGATGTGACCTCCTCCTCCCAACCGCCTCCGTTATAATGCGTTTTGATTGAACTTTTTAATCCCTACGCAAAGAGATACAGAACTAAATTTAAAAGCAATCAAGGCAATAGACATTCAAAGGTTCAAAACAGTTTGCATAGACGGCTTTATATATGTACATTACTATATCTCTACGAAAAATGCACTTCTAGTGCACTTCTAGTCCAAGAAGAAAGGCTGCACCGGCTGGTTCGCAATATCTCTGGCTGCTATTTGTACTAGCAAGGGATTCTTAAACCGCTGAATCGAGGCGTATCTGTCTCCTATTTGGACAAGCAAGGGATGCTAGAGAGCATCAGTCAATGCATATCTGGCTGCTTCCTTGACTAACAAAGAATGGCATAGCGGATGAGTCGTGTGGTTTACATTTGACCTGTTTCTGTATGATCAAACCCATACAACAATTTGATAAGTTTAAATCTAATCACACACGCACTTTACGAAGCGCTAGATCAGCATCCCAGCAGTTCTTACAATATTTCAAATGTTTTCTGCACGATATCAGAAAATTAAAATCTGTCATTTCTGTTTTTACAACTTGTTCATGTTAATTACACATACTACACCGGTCGTAGTTTCAACCATCTACACAGCAATGATACCGCCAATTTATAGCCCATGTATACTCATTGGGCAATGACTTTCCCTACTCGTCATTCTGTTTTATGAAGGTAGCACAAGTTTAGTTTTGTTCTCACTGTTGTGTAAGACTCATATATCTGATCTTGGCCAGTACCATACCAGGAGGCATCCATCACGCTATTATCCATATATACCGCCCGCTTGGCGGCGATAGTGTTGATATAAATACGGTGTTTATCCTAACAATGCCCTGAACAAAAATATGTTCTAATGTTATATATATATATATATATATATATATATAAATAAGGCGATTGTGCGGTGTGAGTTCATGACAAGAGTAATGAAATGATGGAATGACGTGGGGCTGTTTAATGGCGCCTTGACGTAGGCAGTCTGTTTTATACCCAGATGGCCCGACTGCAGCTGATTATATCATCATTCATCATGTTCACGCACTCGGTGTCTGTAAGGAACTGCGATATGAGACATGCTAAGTATAAAAAACACGTGATGAGAAGTAGGGATGGTGTGTGTGTGTGTGGGGGGGGGGCGGGGGGGGGGGGGTGAGAGAGTGGGAATCCTTGGGTGATTGGTGATATGTATCCATTGTAGGCGGCGGGTGATTTGACTGAGTGGTCCGACCCAAGTCTCGGCTATATGTGGGCCGTTAAACGGCTTACATTATCGCCCTGTTTCTTTTATTTTCTTGTACTTCTTGTAACCGAGACCTATGTGGCGCGGGTTATCGACCAACCTGGCAGCACCCGGACGCGGCAAATGGATTCACCAGAGGATAGAATCACCCTGTTTAATCAATTTACGGTCTTCCCAAATGGGCCCAGCGCAGCTAGACAACCGCTCTATGGACGGTCATATAATGCCCATATAACGTTGGAGCTCAATGAAATTGAAAGGGCAACTTGCTGTATTGCTCAATCAACATATAAACTAGCTTCAAATGTAGCAAATGGCATTGAATTGAGTCACACTTGACTATTAGCTTACACTTTATTTCAACCTCAGTATTGCCCTAAACACAAATCGATATGTCCGCTCACCCCCCCTTTACGATCTATTGTCAGCCTATGCCGTTTTACCAATGTAAGGTACTCCGTCAATATATATTTGGATAATGTATTCGGCATATTTACATACCGATATGTGCCACCTACCTACATGGCGTTGTGTTCCGCCTTCATACAGGGCGATATGTTCTGTCTACTTGCATGGGGATATATTTCACTTATGTATATGGTAATTGGTTACGCCAACATACAATAGGGTCATGTGATCTGCTCATGTTTATAGGCGATGCGTTCCGCCAATTTGCGGCGAACTGTTTCCGCCAGATAGTGGTGACGTGTTCTGCTACTTTCACATAGTTTATTTGACAATTTGTATGTCATATGGGGTCTTTATCAATCGACAATAAATTTGCCCGTTCCGATTCAATACATTGTGTTCTGTGTCATTGCCAGGAAACCAGCTGCGAGCGAGCCAGCTTATTATGAATTCATTGGGAGATACAGAAATACGTTTAATCGCAATCAAGGCAATAGACATACGAAGGTTCAAAACAGCTTGCATAGACCGCTTTATATATGAACGTTACTATATGTCCATGAAAAAACACACTTCTATGGTACTCCGGCGACCGGCTTCATGTGGCCTACAGATCACTACGCATTGCAACGCAACGGCGGTTTAAATGATATGGAAAATATACTTCCTTTGATAACTATACAACTTCATATTTGCCGCGTTTTACGTTAACATGTATATGCTAAAACTTCATTCAATAACTCAAAATTTGAAATTTAGGCTCCGAATTTTGACTTTTGCAATTGCCTTTGAGATGACAACCAGTCCAAAATGAGCATAAAAGGAAACATTTTCGAAGTTCTGTCCTCTGTAGCACCATGTGGTTTAATATACACCTATACAAGTTACATTAACATCAAATGTGCCATAACGACCCTTCCCCCTCCCCGATAATCAGTCATATAACCAGAAGGGGCCTAACGGGCAGCCCCGTCTAGTGCTTTCTATGCACTGCCCTTCGTGTAAGTCGTCACACCAAATACATGTGAATATGACGAAACGGCTAAAATGTCATGTGGGACCTTTTTAAGGAGCTCCCTCCCGACCGTACTGTCGCCGTCTGGCTGCGTTACCCACTGACAACTCATTAATGCGCTCTGCTGACCAAGAAAGGTTGCAACATGGTAACAGTCTCTTCCCTGCCCCCCCCCCCTGCTGCTTCACAAAATTTAACGGTTTGCAAGTAAATCGCATCGTCTTGACAAGGAAGGAAATTTAGCGCTTTAGGACGTTTTAGGTGATGGGACACATTTTCGCCGCAGATTAATGACCGAGAAATCAAAAAAAAATGACAAGCTGTAATGGAACATGACAAAGTGATGATGCAGTCATGATACAGTCCTTTTTTTTTATTTTTTTTATTTTATTTTTTTTTTATTTATTTTTTTTTTTTATTTAATTGACCACTAGACATTAACGTACATTTACAGATGAACAAGAATCAAAGGAAAATATAAAAAGGTACATAAACATATGGATTATTTGCTGCCGCTTAACTGAGTCTTATATAAACAAATGGATTATTGGCTGCCACTTTTCTATAGTGCTTCTCGCATGGTTTTCCAAACGACAATTGTGCTTAATCTGCCCGAGGGCGCCTTTTACGCTTGGAACCAACTTTTTCCACTTACATAAATATATGAAGCGTTTCACAATAAGAAGTATATGGTTAATCAATTTTACGAATTTTAGATTTTTAATCACACCAAGCATTACAATTTGGCAGTCTACAGTGATCTGGTTACTCTCTCTATTTCCGGCATTCAAAGCTGAATGTAACGCCAGATATAACCAAGTATCAATGTCTCGCCAAAGGGCTTGTACTACAGGGCAACTCCAAAACATGTGCTCTAAAGATTCAA
Source organism: Arenicola marina (assembly GCA_964019135.1). Taxonomy (NCBI): domain Eukaryota; kingdom Metazoa; phylum Annelida; class Polychaeta; family Arenicolidae; genus Arenicola; species Arenicola marina. The sequence continues at coordinate 14,761,593 of OZ025261.1, read as the reverse complement.
CTTCGATTTTGCAAAAGCTACACTGTTCGGTTTCAGATATTTTACACAAAAATAGATACTTATTTGTTGGAATGCAACGATGTAATAACCTGTACTGGAAGCTTCTTGTACATTCGTCTGTTGTCGATGTATATGGCACCATGTAGTACTTTTCCCAATCTGCTTCCGGTATATTTTTCTTAAGGTGTTGGGACCACTTAACTTCATTGCACTTATTAAACTTTAGACCACGTATCAATATATTATAACTCGCATTTACAACCCGTTCATTTCGCGCAACAAATTGGGCACTATGGTTTTCCATTGTTTCTAATATATCCATTTCCTCATCAAGTTGTCTTTTCCAATCTTGGGGGATACAATGTATAAGGCTGTAGTAATCTGCGAAGTTAATTTGCAATCCATATCGTACTATAAAGTCTCCCCTACTATACATTGTACCCTTTTCATTTATTAAGTCGTTTAAATATATAATAAATTTATCAATGAAATCCTGCTTCCGCTTGGTTAAATTACTGTTGCACAAAAAATAGGTATTCCATAAGGGCATACATCTCACGTCTTCATGGGGCTGTACATTTCGAAACTTTACCCAAGCTCTGAATACATCTGACCAAAAGTGGTTTGATACATTGTAAAATGTCTGTAGCGACCTTAAATCTAATTCCCAACATACAATCTTATCCTTACAGATAAAAGAACCAAATAAGTCTTGCCATGCACCTTCGCTAGAAATTAACCTGCGGATCCAAGATATCTTTATGGCATGCGCAAAGGTTTCCACTTGTGTAAGAGCGACACCGCCATATTTACATACTTGTGCCAGGCGGTTAATACCTATCCTAGCCTGTTTTTTCCATAAAAAACTGCGAATCACTTGGTTAAGTTTACAGAGGGTTTTTTTATCTGGTGATGGTAAGACAGACAGAACATGGACAAGTTTCGGTAGTGCCAGTGTCTTCAGGACTGTAACCTTGCCTGTCAGCGATAAATGCCTTTTCTTATACAGTGCTAGGAAGCTCTCAATCTCCACGATTTTCCTGTCGTAGTTGAGACTTGGCATTTTCGAGAGGTTCACATCAAATTGTATACCAAGCAACGTGAATTGGCTGGCCCATTTAATTGGAAAGTTGGGGCAAATAACTTCCTTCGAATTACTTTTTCGTCCAAGCCACACCCCAATGGTTTTATCGACATTAATCTTTAATCCCGAACATTTTCCAAATTTATCGAGTAGTTCCATTGTATATCTTAGTGATTCAGTGCTCCCGTCTAATAATAAAAAGGCGTCGTCTGCATATTGGCCTAGCTTGTGTTCTTTGTTTCCGAGATCTATACCACGTATACCTTTGTGCTTTTGTAATGCCATTGCAAGAGGTTCAACAGCTAGGATAAATAAATAAGGGGAAAGCGGGTCCCCTTGCCTACACCCTCTACCTAAAGAGAAAAATTGCGAAAAGTGACCATTATTTAACACACAGCTAGAAGAATCTTTATACAAAATATCACACCATTTTACAAATGATTGCCCAAAACCATATGTCCTTAAAACCTTGAAGAGATATTGCCAACTGACAGTATCGAATGCCTTCTCAAAATCGAGTAATAATAACAGGCCATCTAAATCACCTTCTTTTAAGTAATGCATTGCATCATATAAGAACCTAGTGTTTTCGCCTATGAATCTACCCCGAAGGAATCCTTTTTGTTGTGACCCAATTATTTCCTGCAAGACCACTCTTAATCGACGTGACATAATTCCTGATATAATATTATAGTCTACATTAAGTAGAGTGATGGGCCTCCAGTTTTTCAAATAAATCCTCGGCTTGTCCCCCTTTGGTAGGCAAGTTATCACCCCTTGTTTTTGAGTAATTGACAAACTGCCTGTCTTATACGCATAATTCAAACTGTTCATTAAATACTGTCCAATATCTCTCCAAAATACTTTATAGAATTCGGCGGGAAATCCATCGCTTCCTGGGGTTTTATCGTTTTTCATATTTTTTAGTACCTCCTTGATCTCTTCCTGTGTTATCAGCCCTTCACATGAATCAGTCTGCCCCTGGTGTAACCTCTGAACATTATTTTCATTAAGGAACTCATCCGTTGAACCCTGATTGTCCACACCAGTGTATAAGTTTTTATAAAAATTCATTTGGGCCTTCAAAATTAGTTGCGGTTCTTCAATAATACAATTTTCAACCTCCACTTTATTTATCACCTTATTAACATAGTTCCTTTTTTCAAGTCCACAAAAGCATCGTGTGGGTTTTTCTCCCTCTTCATAGTATTGTACACGTGATCTTAAAAAGACTGCTTTCGCTTTGGGAAGTCTGAGTTCCTCTAGCCTCCTCTTAGCCTCGGTTAACTCATCAGCAAGCTGTGCTGCTCTATTAACTTCCGTGACTTGTTCCATTACTTCTATACGTTCTTCCAGTTCCCTTTCAACTTCTGCATTCTTCCTTTTCTTATAACTACTATAGCTTATTGTTGCTCCTCTTATATTAAGCTTTAACAATTCAAAAAGCATTTGACTATCAATCCCATATTCACATTCATTTGAGTGAGGAACTGATTTATCGTACATAAAGAGGGTGTCCTGGATACACTTTTTTACAAGCTCGACATAAGCAATGTCCCGTAGCAATGATGTATTAAGTTTCCAGAAACCTTTTCCCCGTTCTTGAAGATTTAGGTCTACGAGAAGGTATATAAGAGAATGATCCGTACGATAACCCGTAGAAATATCTGTTTTTTGTACTATGGCCTGAAAATCTGAGGAGACCAAAAAGAAATCCAGTCTTGCTCTCTGTGATTTCTTTTTCTGATTAGTCCATGTGTACCGTCTCGTTTTTTCATGATTCACCCTCCAAATATCAAATAATTCCAAACTTTCCATCATATTAATGACTCTTCGCTTAGCTTTACAATTATTTTCTCTGACATATCCAGTTGTATCGAGAGCGTGGTTTAAGACAAGGTTCCAATCCCCGCACATAATGATGCTTGGGTTATTAAAATCTTCAACCTTTTTCTGAACTTCTTCATAAAATTCTGGAGAATCCTTATTTGGTCCATATATATTGACCAGCGTGAACCGATTATCTTTAATGGTGAGATCTAAGATCAATAGGTTACCTTTTTTATCATTGTTAATGTTATGGATTACATAGTCCAGGGTTTTTGATATAACAATTGCTACTCCCCGAGATTGAGTTGAAATTGAGTTAGCATAGCAGTCCGCTCCCCATTCATCTTTCATTGATTCCTGTAGCGCAGGATCTAAATGTACATCCTGTAGGCATAGGATGGTAAATTGTTTGCTCTTCAGCCAATCTATGACATCTAACCTCTTTACAATGGATCCAATCCCGCGCACATTCAGGCTACATATTGAAATTAGGTTGGTCATGGTTTGTAAATACTGTAATCATAAATATTTCCCAAATCAGTGTAACAAACTTCGCTCTGTTGATATGTGCATGTCTAGTGAACGATATTAAACGCATTATAAAATGCATAATGCAGGGTATGTAGATGAAAAAAATATATATATATATATATGTGGAATACCTTTAAGATATATATAAATTATATGTATATAGACTAAGATATTGTCAGAGTGGCACTCTTTCCGGGCTACACGACTCTTCAGTATGGTGTCTTCGTCCCCGCTTGGTCACTGTTGTCCTGCCCACAGCTGGTCGGTCACCTGGCGCACGTAGGTTCGTCACGTGTCCCACCAGCTGAGCGTCGATGACGTTGTCTCACGTGTGTGTTTGCGGGGGGTGGGTGGGGTGGGTGGGCAGTACCGCGGCTCCCCAGATGTCCGCTCAGCCTTGGCCGCACGCCTCGCCTGACACTCGCTGACGCTCACCCAGTGCTGTTGCCTTATCAGCTGCGCTTTATAAGACGGCGATGGGGCAGGGGGACGCATGCGGAGTAGAGGTGGTTAGCGGGTGCATGCGGGGCATAGCGAGCAGGGGGATGCATGCGGGCTTTATGGGGGCAGGGGAAGGGCCGATGGGTGAAGGAGGTTGGTGCGAGAACAGCGCTAACCGGCGATCGCGTAACCTTCGCTCTGCCGCAGACCTCATGAGTGCGCGGTGCTCACTGACGGTCCTCCGGATGATGTTAATTTCTTGCTGCGACTGATGAGCGACACGGGGGTGGGCGGCGTATGGAGGGGCGCCGGCTCTGGTGTCCAGCGCGCGCAGGGGGTCCGCTCCTGCACACCGCATGACCTGCTCGACGCTCACTGCCACATAACGTTGTTATGAACAGTCCTGACACATAGTGTTTAACAAATCAATTGTGTCAAAATATAATGTAATGAACTCCCCATGACCAATAATATCATATATACATGTATAAGATAATAACATGTGGCGTGCGTTTACATACATTTAACAACTAGTAACACCAGAGCATATATTCACATGATATAAGCCGACATCATGTATGTATATCTTAATGTCAGTCTGATGTGAACACGCAGAAATAGAATAGTTTATCACTAAAATATTTCCGCGACACAATTTATTCGGCATGGAAAAAGACGTATATTTACACATGATATCAAATGGTAGCAAAGAGGAACGTAAGCTTAACACAAGGCAAACAGACGCCCTAGCGATTTGAATTGGACAGCTGAGACAGTCTCTCTATGCAATATGGACGCTATAGCGCAACTGGTCCATCAGTCACGAGAGGCACTTACCCATAAAAACGAGAGGCGAAAACCAAAACTCCAACGGGTAACATAAGCCACGTGGTCAGGACATGAATAACAGAAAGGTTGTCGCCCTGGTTAGATTGTCAGATGCATTTCTTAAATATTATTTATGCCGTCTAGTTTTCAACTACGTTTACAATAACGCGTCCGGTTAGCTAAGCAAAGCTTACGTACCTACAAAATAGGACCAAATAGATAAATTACGTATAGGACGGATTTCATGGAAGGACAAAGAATACTACACTGGATGAATATCATCATCTCGGACGGTTTATGGAAGGACAACGAATGTTACACTGGATGACTCTCGTCATCTATCTTGAACCGTTGTATGGAAGAACAACAAATACTCTCGAAAAATATCTTCAACTCGGACGGTTGGTGAGACGACCAGAATGCTACATTGGGTGAATCTCCGCATCTCGGAGTGTTTAAGGAAGAACAAGGAATGGTAGTCTAGATGATTCTCGTCCCGAATCTATTTTGAACTGTTTTAATGACAAACAAAGAATAGTTTGTCATTAATAAAAAATGGATCTACGCATCTACGCTGGATGAATCTCGTTATCTCGGCCTGTTCTGTGGAGGAACAAAGAATGTTACTCAGTGTAAATCTCTTTATCAATCTTGAACTGTTTCAAGGAAGAACAAGGAATGTTGCACTGGATGACTCTCGTCATCACAGACTCTTTTAAAAAAGAACAAGAAATGTTACACTGAATAAATCTCGTCATATTGGAGTGTTTTATGGACAAACAAGAAATACAGCACTGGATGAATCTCGCCATCTCGGACGAGATTGTCTCATAGAACAATAATGAACGTACATTTCCAAACAACAGATCACAGACTTAAGCGCCATATTTACGTCTTTCTATGAATGCATTTATTATAAGATCTGGGAGAAATACATAGCGCAATGTCTTTCAAACAATTACTGTTCTTCGTCATAACTCGCCATGCAAAACGGCCATGCAAATATGTATGAGTTTCTGGTACACGTAATTTTCATTGGACTAAAAAATATAGTTTTCCTCTTGTACAAATTCACAAGACGTGCTTAACGTGACGACATCTTCCTCTCATGATTAAAACTTTCATTTTCCGCCGTTTGTTATCGTTCATGTCATCGCCCCTCACACACCCGGTACGGGGGTTTTGAAAGCATTATCACGCAAATTGTCAGTCTTATGTCTTAATGGCAACAGTTTAAGGTCTAGGCGCCAAGCGCATGCGCTCCGCTACCCGGCGCGTTTGATCTCCAATAATCGTTAAATGTACCGAAAACGAAAAAAGAGACGATCTTATTAGTTCGCGATAAGGCATATATCTTAAATTTTCATCTACGTTGCTACTTGTTGCAGCAGGAAATGAATCACATGGCATTTGATGGAAGAACAAGGACGGTTACACTGGATGAATCTCGTCATCTCTGTGAGAGAAGAAAATCAACTTACAGTCAAACCTCGTTAATCCGACATCCAATAAACCGAACAACCCGTTGTCCGATACAGTTTTACGTGTAACGGATTTCCCCTATAGTAATTGCTCCATATGATCCGACATTCCTTTTCCGCCATAGACGCAGCTTGGCTGTGACGAATCTGCCCATCACTCTCGCTTATCTCTCCAGGTAACAGTGAAGCCACGCCGAGGTAACTGCTTTCACGGCTGCTGTGTTGTACTAACTGGTGAAGGTTAGAAACAATAAAATGACATTGCCGACGCCGATGCCGACGAGGTTACTTCCTCCTCCGCACCGCCTCCGTTATAAAACGTTTTGATTGAACTTTTTTAATCCCTACGCAGGGAGATACAGAACTAATTTTAAAAGCAATCAAGGCAATACCCAGCAAACACCTAACGTTATGCTAACGTTACCCGAAAGTTAGCACTTCGTTATCGTTATAACCTTCCAAAAACGTTATGGGAACGTTGAATAATTTTAGGATTATAATGTAACCTTCCAAAAACGTTTTGGGAACGTTAATTAATTTTAGGTTGTAATGTAACCTTCCAAAAACGTTTTGGGAACGTTGAATAATTTTAGGGTTATAATGTAACCTTCTAAAAACGTTCTGGGAACGGTGAATAATGTTAGGGTTATAATGCATCTTTCCAAAAACGTTCTGGGAACGTTGTTTAATTTTAGATTATGATCTTTCCTTCCAAAAACGTTTTGGGAACGGTGAATATTTTAAGGGTTATAACGGATCCTTCCAAAAACGTTTTGAGAACGTTGATTATTTTTAGGTTGTAATGTAACCTTCCAAAAACGTTCTGGGAACGTTGAATAATTTTAGGGTTATACTGTAACCTTCCAAAAACGTTTTGAGAACGATGAATGATGTTAGGTTATAATGTAACCTTCCAAAAACGTTCTAGGAACGTTGAACAATTTTAGGATTATAATGTAACCTTCCAAAAACGTTATGGGAACGTTGATTAGTTTTAGGTTGTAATGTAACCTTCCAAAAACGTTTTGGGAACGTTGCATAATTTTAGGGTTATAATGCATCCTTCCAAAAACGTTCCGGCAACGTTGCTTAATTTTAGGTTATAATCTTTCCTTCCAAAAACGTTTTGGGAACGGTGAATATTTCAAGCGTTAAAACGGATCCTTCCAAAAACGTTTTGAGAACGTTGATTAATTTTAGGTTATAATGTTGCCTTCTAAAAACGTTCTGGGAACGGTGAATAATGTCAGGTTATAATGTAACCTTCCAAAAACATTCTGGGAACGTTGAATAATTTTAGGGTTATAATGCATCCTTCTGAAAACGTTCTGGGAATTTTAGGTGATAAGGGTACCTTCCGTTTTGAAGGTTTTTTACGTTTTGGGAACGGTGATTATGTGAAGGGTTATAATAACGTTGATTAATTTTAAGTTATAATGTAACCTTCCTAAAACGTTCTGGGAACAGTAAATATCGTTGGTGTGTTACACGTGACAACAAATGTGTCTGTCTGCCCTAATACGAAGTCTGTCCACTTAGGATTAGATTAAGAAATATGCACAATTGACCAGTGTGTCTGAATCGATATCGACCAGAAGAAGATCGCATATAATAAGGGACAATGTGACCTTGAGAAATCAAATTTAGCCAAAAATGATACAAATCTTTGAAAAAAAAAGCGTTTTTCAACATTTTCGATGCTAAATCAATGATGTGAGGGCATGATATATACACCATAAGAGAGCCTGTGAGATTTACTGCATAACTGTCGACGATCAAACCGGAAATCTCAAAATCACCATTTTCCCACCCAAAGTTGATTTTGGCGGGAAAATAGTGTTTATGTCACGTTTATGCTATACTAAACATATTTTCACCAATGTTTCAGCATGATGATGTAGTCCATATAGCTGTCTCATATATCTTATACTTTCTCGGATGTTACTCGGTTGATTTTGATCGTGACGTTGAAATATATCCTGTTTTGGGATCAAAATAGTGTCTTGTTTAGCTAAGTTTAAAATGAAGGTCATTGAAGGCAATATAGGACCGTATATCCACAATATGAGGCCATGGAATGCCAAATTCGATAAAAGAGACCGCAAGTCTCCATCTGCAAAATTAAGGGCAAACGTGGTCATTTGAAGGGGGCCTCTAAAACGACCGAAAATCTATGTTTTTGATAATAATAAATAATAATAATCAGTTTATTGTGCACTGTAGGCTCACAGCCTCAAAGTACAAATATATGTATATACAAATAACATCAAGTAAATAAGGTAACATTTTGAATCAGTTTTTCCCTTAATTTGTACGCATCGCGGAGAAATAGCACGATGTTATATAGGGTGGGGGTATCTATTGACATCATCAAAAAGGTAAATTCCCAACTCAAGTTCTGCTTCTGGTCTGTGACTTCAGGTAGGTATTTTTTTCGTGACGCTTGATACAAAGGGCAAAATAACTATGTTTTTGATATTGAGGAATGAAGGCGTCCTAATTTGGCCCAATTGGTGTCAGAATAATGTTGTCTTCATGGACAATTATTTTGCTATGTTCTTTCAACAAATAGGAGCTTATAGCCAATTTGAAACGGTTAAAATGTCTTATTTCTCAATATAGAAATAACCTTAAGAAAAACCATTTTTGATGCAAAACGCATTATTGTGGTGCAACTGAGCAACTTAGACATGTAATACCACAATATAAAAAAGAAGATGTGGCCACGCGCCATTCGGTGCATTTGACCCCAATTCCTATTAGAAATCAGGTCGCAGTCAATGTTAGAACGTTGTGTCAAAATGTGTACGACAAAAAGAGTGACTGTATCGCATATATGAACTTTTTTGTAATTTTGCTTTTCGTTTAAAATCTAATAGCAACCCTGTATAAAATATCCGAAAATGGTCTGAACATTTTCCGTAATACGAATCTTACTGAAAGAAAATGCCCAAAATGTTGTACAAAGTGGAAACAAAATTCAGATTTGTTTTATTTCATAATAGTATTTGCGTGATTTATTTGTATTTTAACAAGTGTATAGGTGTGCATACGTGTGTGAAATATGAAAGTGATAGGTGGAGTAGGAGGGTGGAAAATCGTGCGAAAACGTGGGCACATTCCACAAAATTGTGGGGCTTTGGATTACAAAATCAGTATTGGGCCAAAAAATACCTATCAAGGTCAAATTATATTGACAGACGCCTGTTCATATATTACATACTATATGTAAAAATGGGCGAAAAGCGATTTGAGATAAAATATTTTATGATGGAAACTGTAAACAAGCCTATAGAGTAAAAATCTGAGATAGCTGCAAATTGTGGGTAAGATGGGAAAGTGAGTTTTCAGGTTTCGACATTTTGGGGCCGGATTGTAATTCAGGGTTATAAAAGGTACAGTAAAACCTCTCTAAGTCGACCGAGGACGGGACTGCCGCTCATCGATCGACTTAGGGAGGTGGTCGGGTTACAGAATATCAATCAATCAACATAGCAAAAACTGTTGATTTTCCGATGCCAAAGATATCAGCAAGCTGTTTTGATTGATCTTGCCCTCGTGTTCCTTCGTATTGACGAGTTTTACCTTCCGTGAAAGTGGAAACTCTTTCTCATAAGACAATATCCATACTATATATAGCCGCTACTTGTATCTCACGTGTGTGTGAAAACAAGAGGGAGCTTTGTGAACAAGTTCATCAAAGCTCATGCCGTTCACAGCCGGTATATCGCCCGAACATGCAAACATGCTTCACACATTTCTAGAGTGCTATCCAGTTCACAGGCGTTATGGCCTGAATGTGTGTGTTCTACTAATTGCAATCAGCCGGTGACACTAATCCTTCCGCCAGCCGACAACCGATCGACTGAAGGAATATGAAATGGGGCTTTGGGACCAAAATGATCGATCGGCTTACAGAGTAGGGAGGTGGTCGGGTTATAGAAAACTGTTGCAATGCTAAGACATATGCCGACTTTCGGCACTCGAAAAAATCGATCGAGTTAGGGAGGCGATCAGGTTAGGGAGGTTTTACCGTATTACAAAAGATAACAAACGCAAATGACCCCGCGTTGATGCATTTAGCCCACGTTGCTGCACTGGGTCCCATATCTAACTTTATTTATCGTCCCATTAGGCCCAAATTGTGCCCCTGTACTGTTGCGACATTCCTTCCCATATAGTTAAATGTGTTCGTCGATCTACCCTGATACGAGGTCTTTCCACTTAGAATTTGATTAAGAAATATCCCCAAACAGCTCCCTTATGAAAATGTACCATGGTATACCATGGTAAATAGGCATGGTACTTTGGCGGAGGTATATACCATGGTATACCATGATTTACTATGGTATATCATGATATACCATGGTAGTTTGGCGGAAGTATATCAAAATATATCATGACATTGCATACCATGGTATACCATGGTATTTTGGCAGAGGTATATCATGATATATCATGACATTGCATAACATGGTTGTAGATACCGGTACATGTACTCAAATAAACCGGTAGACCCAATTTGTTTTCTTTTTCTAATAGATAAATTCCAAGATAGAACTGAATGTAGGCCTACCCAGTAGATGAAATCCCAACTAGGCAAGCCTAAAGCATGGAGCACAATTACTGACACAAGTTTGAATCTGTGCAAGCCTCTCACCATGCCCAGTCATGACGCCAGCATTTACAACTCCCATTAATTCGGCGTATCCCTCTTCGCTGCCTCTGCACAGGCCTTCACGTTTATTCAGCTAGTTAATTTCCTTAGGTATATCTTTGGGTACAAACTGACTATATATATCCTTAGTTTGCTTTCCGTTGTTAAATTGATTTTACAAACTGATAAGAACTATGTGTCTAACTACATTCCACAGAACCCATTAGCCAACAGACACCATGGTATATCATGACATATCATGGCATATCATCGTATCTTTTGGAATACCATGATATATCATGATATTCGTTTCGGTGTTTCACTCTCGCGCGGCGCTTAAATAAGTGATATTGCTCTCGGTGTTCAGTCGACAGTCGTAAGTGTGGAAGGGACGGCATGTTTAAAAAACATGCGATCAACGTAGAAAGCGAATAGCAATTAACTGAACAGTCAATACTCAATTGAGTCAGGCTCAATACCGTGCACAAGCATCTTTGACGTATCCTCGCCCGATAACTGCAAAATCTGAGATATGCATTCATAGCGGAAAGAAGATATTTAGGTCATTCTTTGGGCTGTGAAACTGACGGCCAAAATGTTAGAAAGGCCACTTATACGCTGTTCCGCAAACATTGATATATATGTAGGTTTGTTCTGGTTACGTAATGCGCATCGGGTTACGTTTACGGATACGTTCAATCGCCAAAAACGTAGTGCAATAACTCCCTGTCGTCATTTCTATGATATATCATGTATGGTATTTACAGCCTCGGAGGGCGCCGCCGGCTGGTCCGACAAGTCTGGTAAACCAATTAAGTTGTACGTCGAGTGGGGTGGTGAAGGCGGGGGTATGAACTGTAGGCTAACCGGCCTCTGCGGTCCATGTAGGTCTCGACAGGCGCTATCAGCTACAACTCCCAAGGGAAGTGCCCAGTGTGCTAGCCAGCCCGTACGCATCTCTTATCTGATCGCGGCACATCCTTCAATCGGCCCATGTCTAAATGTGCACACCTCACCCATTGCTGCGTACGCTGGTATACCACAGAAACAAATGGACCCTGCTGCCTCCCGTCTCCAGCGATAATGGTACCTAATCGCTTACAATCGCTTGGGTATCACATCGCTCACATATTGTTTAGTCGGTCCTGAACTAAGGTGGTTCTTGAAATAATACACCCATTGCGATTTCAAAAGACTACATATCTTGCATTTAATCACTTTAACGCAAGCGATCTTTATCCCTAATATTCCGGGCATATTCTCATATGCTGAATATAGCCATGACCAAGTGTTCCCTTAGCTAAGCTTGGAATTACCGATCGATCCAAGTGGGTTAGGGGAAAAGGCGAGAGGGGGCGGGGGGGGGGCTGAATATAGCTATGACCCAGTGTTCGCTATAAATTAGGGGGTTACCCCGATCCGTGGCTCCGCTGTATGTGTTTTTCGCTCAAAATACAAGCTATGTGTCCTCGCACAGACCGGCGCTTATTAGAGATCAGGACACCTGACTGAAGTATTCAATTAAATACTGAAGTTATATCAATATGTTTATATATTTATGTTGATGTATTTATAATATGTATATAACACGGTCGCAAGATATCAAACAAAAATAAAGATTAAAGCATGCCTTTAGCCAACACATGTACAGATATGTATTTATATAGATACTTATATATTATAAGTTATAATTAGTTAGTCTCGCTTAAATTTAATGCGGTCATAAGCATTTGTTGGTACGCGTTTGCTGGGGCTTCGTTCGGTAATCCCCACAAGCACAGCACAGATAAGGGGCTAGGTAGGGTTATCAGGTTCTTTAATTGGATATTCATTAGCTGCACGTGCTGCACGGGTTTAATTGCTTTTGGCCTTGCGAAGGTACCTTTTCTCGATATACATTATTAACCTTTATACTCTGTCCATAACGTCGATCGTTACATTTTAGTATATGTGACATATTATATCCCAGATATTACCGTTTTTCATTTACAGTGATTGCTGCAATTAGTTAAGCAAAATATGAAAGAGAATACTTTCTTTAGAGAAGCGTCGTTTTGGCGTCAATTAGGGCGTGGCCGAGAAATTATATCAGCGGCATGGGTTTTATTATACCTACTTATGAAATTATAGTGATGGAAGCTCTTGCCTAAGTAGGTGAAATTGAACCAACTGCACTATTGGCTCCAGTCACGAGAACAATATTGAAACGGAAGTCAACATAACGTATAATAACAGAGCAATAGACTACGCAAAACTGGGATGTCATATATTGCACTATCAGCCGGAAATATGCACGCTATGCGCGCTATTTAGGGTTACGATTGTCGTTTTTTGTGCATATTGGGACCCCATGTTCTACATTAGACTGTGACCTCATTTGTTATAGAATAAGGGCCCAAATACATTGGGCGGCCAAAAAGTAATATTAAACATACTGTGAAATTACTTGTTTAACTGGCTTACTTTAGTTACCATAACGCATTTTCCATTAATAAAATTGACTTTCTTTGGACAATTTTGAGTGACAAAATTTGACTCTTTGACTTTTCATCTTTCATCAAACCTCATATTTTCCGAATGAAAACATGCAAAGACAGTGTTCTATTCAGAACATGAAGAGATAACTGTGTTACCCTCATAATTATGGGTCTTTTATCCCTTAAGATCCACAACACCTATGTTCAGTCATTTGGAGTGTCCCACGGCTTAAAACATGGGCAAAATAAAAAAAATACATAACATAGGGGTCCCCTGTAAATAGCCACAGCGCCCTTAATATTGCCGGTAGAGACTTCATGTTACTTGTACCACTCTTGCCATGTTCTGGCCCTATACCATGTTTATAATAGTATTCCTCATTGTCATTTAGCAATTATAATGTGTAAAGTAAGCAATAAATGTTCGTAGAAAAATATGATATATGTTTCCTTTTCCGAGGGGTCAAATACGTTCAAATGAGCCAAAAAACATCCGGAAAGACACTAAATAGGTAAGAAGGTAATGTCTACTACAATAATCGACGAAAACATTTGCAAAAATATCTTTAATGTAGGTATAAATAGCAACGACGCTACTTTCCCGCCAAAATCTAGGTTTGGGCGGGAAAATGGAAATTCTTGATTTTAAGTCTTTTCCTCGCACTTTTGGGTTGTACCCTATAGGCAGTTACATAGTACGCATTCTTAGCGTTCTGCTCATGCATATATAATACGCAGACGAGCATTATTTCCTATCGAACGGATCGAAAACATGTTACTGATTTCTGAATTTTGGTCCAGTTTTCACTGCGCAAGGTCAAATCGTGTCCGATTCCAATCGATATTGTTCTGATCGATATTGATTCTTACACGCAAGTCAATTGGGCATAGTTCTCAATCAAACCCTGTCCAAAACGAGGCGTTTATAGTGGCGAACAGACACATTTCATAGGCTAGAGGGAGGTCAAAATTGGCCAAATCATCAAACAAATGTCACCAATTTTGGGAAATAATTCCCACCTGGGTATGACCTTCATTTTCGAGTATATCATTAACCTTGACCTATTAGATGACATACTAGAAGGATCACCGTCAAGGTCAATGGCAAGGGTAAGAAAACATTGCAAATATCGTTCATTGTGCATATTGGGACCAATGTTCTACATTTGACTGTGACCTCATTTGTTATAGGAGAAGGACTGAACTACTCACACTGGGCGGTCAGACAGTATTATTGAACATACCGTGAAATTACTTGTTTAACTGGCTGCTTTAGCTACCTTAACGCATGTTCCATTAACAAAATTGACTTTCTTTGGACAATTTTCAATGACAAAATTTGACTCTATGACTTTTCATCTTTCATCAAACCTCATATTTTCAGAATGGGAACATGGAAAGACAGTGTTCTATCTAGAACAGAAAAAAAGATAACTGTGTTACCCTCAAAATTACGGTATTTTTATTCTCTAAGATCCACAACACCTATTTTCGGTCATTTGGAGGGTCACACGGCTTAAAACATGGGCAAAATCGAAAGTTTACATAACATAGGGTCTCCTGTAAATAGCCACAGCGCCCTTAATATTGCTGGTAGAGACTTCATGTTACTTGTACCACTCTTGCCATGTTCTGGCCCTATACCATGTTTATAATATTAGTCCTCATTGTCATTTAACACTTAATATGTAAAGTAGGCAATAAATGTTCGTAGAAAAAGACATATGTACCCCTTTCCGAGGGGTCAAATACCTTCAAATGAGAGAAAAAAAAACGGGAAGGCATCAAATAGGTAAGAAGGCATTGTCTACTACAATAAGCGACGAAAACATTTGCAAAAATATCTTTAATGTGGCTATAAATAGCAAAGACGCTACTTTCCCGCCCAAAATCAAGGTTTGGGCGGGAAAATGGAAATTATTGATTTTAAGTCTTTTCCTCACACTTTTGGGTTGTACCCTATAGGCAGTTACATAGTACGCCTTCTGAGCGTTCTGTTTATGCATATATAATACGCAGACGAGCATTATTTCCTATCGAACGGATCGAAAACATGTTACTGATTTCTCAATTTTGGCCCATTTTTTACTCCTCAAGGTCAAATCGTGTCCGATTCCAATCGATATTGTTCTGATCGATATTGATTCTTACACGCAAGTCAATTGGGCATAGTTCCCAATCAAACCCTGTCCAAAACGAGGCGTTTATAGTGGCGAACAGACACATTTCATAGGCTAGGGGGAGGTCAAAATTCTCGCAGGCGAATTCTCGCGATGTCAGCCATGCTTGCTCAATCTGTTCCGGAGTTGGTTATTGTGGTTGCATAATTCTTTATTTGTCGCGACTACACGGCAGTACAGGTCTCGCTTGCTTATAGATGAAATAAATAAATTAGCAGCATTAGCAGGATGCAATTGAAAGGCAATGTGTTGTGTAATCGTGCATCCTGTTACCAATGTTAGTGTCAGCTTAATAAATAATTTTCACATCATCTCTTTTTTGTCTTGAAAGTTAAGCCGCTTAACACCATCTCTAGCGACGTCAAACGATTTCGCCGGCTGAAGTTTGCCTTCTGAGACAATGTACTACAAGCCACATGGAATTATTTTTCTGGCGTGAGTTAGCCAACCATACGATTATTGCACTCTCGCCTCAAGTACTTGTATTGGCCAACCTGTAGTAGATGTTTTTGCAGGGGGAGATATAGCATTAGAATAAGTAACACTGAACTAGCTGTGCCTTGCTTCTTCACCGATCTCTATGTGTATCGGGCGTTGAGAGAGCTTGTTAAAGAAAACAGTTTGTTCCTAAAAATGTCACAAACCCGGCAGAAAAGTTAGAAGTTCTAAATCGTTACAACTTCGTTAATATTCATCGTAGATCACTCAAACTAAGCTTAGCACCAATATTTCTCTCGTGACCAGATCTTTAGCGTGGTATAGTTTGCGTGGTATTTCAAAGAAATAAAAAATGGCCTCCCTGCCATGTCTACCGGCGACCACCCCGATCGAATGTTAAACCGCTTAACTGGAACCACTCAATTAACACCCTGTATCGACTTAATCGCCCGACCAACCAATTGACCAAGCCCCTGCACAAACACCCCTACCTGCCGCCCCCGCCATCCACCCCCCTCCTCCACCGCTCTCCCCCAGCCGTCAACTTAATCGGCGGCCAGGTCGCACGTACACCGACGGAGGGCGGGGCGGAAGGGGTGGTGCTACTTAACTTAATAGGCTGATAACGACAGGCCACGACTTGATGTCAAGGCCCTGGTCTCAAAGAATATGGGAAACCCAATGGAAATAAGTGACACGGGCCAGATTTGAAACATGAAAACATTTCATTCAAATCCCAATTGCTTAAGAAATCCCACTTGAAATAATAAGGTGTTTATAGCTATAAAGGAAATCCTGGGATTGATAGATTTGTGGGTAGCGTTACCGGGGTGAGTAGGTAGTTTAGTAGTTGACCTTTATTACGTCATTTTGTTGTCTTAATTGCTACATATCTGCGTTTGCTGCTTGCAAGTAATAAAGGTCTTGTTCTCCACTACTTGATGAGTGTGTTGGTTTTCACTGTGTTCCATATGGAACAAGGTAAACACCACACACGCACCGGGTCCGCTGCACGGCGGTGGTGGGGACGTCAACGCACATAAGGCTGGATAGGGGGTCGGTGTGGGGTGGGGAGGGAGGGGGGGGGGCTTCAGTAGGTTTTGTGGCGGGCGGGTAGCGCCAGACACCTTCTGATTGGCTAGTCCTGAGTCGGGTGCGCTGGCAGGACTAGCTAGTGCACTGGATCTCGAGCTCAGTTCAGGTTGTGCGGCTTGCTAGCCAACCACGTGTTTTTGATCACGTATCGTGCACTCCGGGTCTACTATCCACTGAGATCCGAAGCGAAAGGCACGAACATGAGAACAACGCTGTGAACTGTGTTACCGTTGTTCATCATTCGCCCAACGTATTACATGTACCTAGTTTTTCTCAGATTTCAATGTCCGTTGAATTGCTGTCCCTTGCATTTAGTGGTTTACACAGGCCGGCGCCGTTGCCCAAACTATATCCACAAAAATGCCAGCGCGGCCGACATTGAAGAAATTGTGGCGGAGACGCTGAAATATGCCCCACATAGAGGCAGAAAGGTAAGCCAAATACAAATTTTCTAAAATAGCCTAACCGTAAACCGTAGCAAAACCTCGGTTACAGATTGTCTTTTCGTCTGCTGCCTTAGTAGTCTTTATAAGGTAGACTAAAGCGAGGGGTAATATATTTTGCAGAAAGCAGCTGCGCAGACTGGCACGGCTGCCGTCGAATGAGCGGCTTCACGGGCCGGCGCGGCTGCCCACACAGGACGGCGCGGTTGCCCAAAATGGCCGGAGCGGCTGCCCACACTGGCCGGAGCGGCTTCCCACACAGGACGGAGCGGCTAGCCACATGACTGGCGCGGCTGCCCACACAGGCCGGCCCGGCTGCCCACACAGGACGGAGCAGCTGCCCAAACTGATCGGCGCGGCTGCCCACCCTGGCCGGAGCGGCTGCCCACACAAGCAGGCGGCTGCCCACACTGACGGGCGCGCTGCCCAAACTATATTGCCAGTTCTAGAGTTAATAAAGCATCAAATTTAAAACAATGTGATTTGTTTTTGTCTTTTACGAACGTTATCGGAACGTTCGGGGACCGTTATCGGAATGTTCGTTATCGGAACGTTCGGGGACCGTTATCGGAACGTTCGGGGACCATTATCGGAACGTTAGGGGACCGTTATCGGAACGTTCGGGGACAGTTATCGGAACGTTAGGGGACCGTTATCGGAACGTTAGGGGACCGTTATCGAAACGTTCGGGGACCGTTATCGGAACGTTCGGGGACCGTTATCGGAACGTTCGGGGACCGTTATCGAAACGTTCGGGGACCGTTATCGGAACGTTCGGGGACCGTTATCGGAACGTTCGGGGACCGTTATCGGAACGTTCGGGGACCGTTATCGGAACGTTCGGGGACCGTTATCGGAACGTTAGGGGACCGTTACACATAACGTTATCTGCTAACCTTCGCAGAACGTCAGGAAAACTTTCCCAGATAACGTTCTTGGAACGAGATTTAATAACGTTTTCCTAACTCTTGGCTAACGTTCGGGAACCGTTATCGGAACGTTCGGGGACCGTTATCGGAACGTTAGGGGACCGTTACCCATAACGTTATCTGCTAACCTTCGCAGAACGTCAGGAAAACGTTCCCAGATAACGTTCTTGGAACGAGATTTAATAACGTTTTCCTAACTCTGGGCTAACGTTCGCATAACGTTCCGCGAACGTTATATTGTTAGCTGGGTAGACATTCAAAGGTTCAAACAGTTTGCATAGACCGCGTTATATATGTACCTTACTATATATCCATGAAACGAGCACTTCTATGGTACTCCGGCGGCCGGCTTCTTGTGGCCTACAGACCACTACGCATGACAACGCAACGGCGGTATGATATGGGAAATATACTTCCTTTCATAACTATGCAACTTCATATTTGCAGAATTCGGTTAATGAATCTGTGTGGTTTTGGAGCCTCTGCACTGTATCTACATCCTCGAGCATACATTAACAGTCATACAGAAGGGACTTCATGGCCAGCACCGGTCTCGTGCTTTCAATACACTGTCCTTCGTGTAAGTCGTCCCACCAAATACATGTGAATGTGACAAAACGGTTAAAATGTCATGCGCAGTCTTTATTTAGTTGTCTTGTCGTTGACATGGGCCGTGACCTTGTGGCGACGGGCGCACTACAACGTACTCTGACATGCGCCATGAAGGTCAGGGTCAACGTCAACATCTCTGGTTGCTTTGTAGTCGAAGAAGAAAGCAGGGTTACACCGGCTGGCTCGCAATATCTCTGGCTGCTATTTGCACTAGCAAGGAATGCTGAAGCCGATGAATCAAGGCATGTCTGGCTGCTATTGGGACTAGCAAGGAATGCTAAAGCCGATGAATCAAGGCATATCTGTCTCCTATTTGGACAAGCAAGGGCTGCTAGAGAGCATGAGTTAAGGCACATCTGGCTGCTTCTTTGACTAACAAAGAATGGCATAGCGGATGAGTCGTGTGGTCAATTGACCTGTTTCTGTATGATCAAATCCATACAACAATTTGATAAGTTTAAATCTAATCACACACGCACTTCACGAAGCGCTAGATCAGCATCCCAGCAGTGTTTACAATTTTTCAAATGTTTTCTGCGCGATATCAGAAAATTGTCATTTCTGTTTTTACAACGTGTTCATGTCAATTACACATACTATACCGGTCGTATCTTCAACCATCCACACAGCAATGATACCGCCAATTTATAGCCGATGTATACTTTAATACTCATTGGGCAATGACTTTCCCTATTCGTCATTCTGTTTTATGAAGGTAGCACAAGTTTAGTTTTGATCTCACTGTTGTGTAAGCTGGTAAGACTCATATATCTGATCTTGGCCAGTACCATACCAGGAGGCATCCATCACGCTATTATCCATATACCGCCCGCTTGGCGGCGATAGTGTTGATATAAATACGGTGTTTATCCTAACAATGCCCTGAACAAAAATATGTTCTAATGTTATATATATATGTATAAGGCGCCTGTGCGGTGAGAGGTGATGACAAGAGTAATGGAATGATGGAATGACGTGGGGCTGTCTGATGGCGCCTTGACGTAGGCAGTCTGTTTTATACCCTGATGGCCCGACTGCAGCTGATTATATCATCATTCATCATGTTCACGCAGTCGGTGTCTGTAAGGAACTGCGATATGAGACATGCTAAGTATAAAAAACACGTGATGGGACTTAGGGATGGTGTGTGTGTGTGTGGGGGGGCTCGGGAGGGGGGGGGGGGGGAGAGAGTAGGAATCCTTGGGTGATTGGTGATATGTATCCATTGTAGGCGGCGGGTGATTTGACTGAGTGGTCCGACCCAAGTCTCGGCTATATGTGGGCCGTTAAACGGCTTACATTATCGCCCTGTTTCTTTTATTTTCTTGCACTTCTTGTAACCGAGACCTATGTGGCGCGGGTTATCGACCAACCTGGCAGCACCCGGACGCGGCAAATGGATTCACCAGAGGATAGAATCACCCTGTTTAATCAATTTACGGTCTTTCCAAATGGCCCCAGCGCAGCTAGACAACCACCCTATGGACGGTCATATAATGCCCATATAACGTTGGAGCTCAATGAAATTGAAAGGGCAACTTGCTGTATTGCCCAATCAACATATAAACTAGCTTCAAATGTAGCAAATGGCATTGAATTGAGTCACACTTGACTATTAGCTTACACTTTATTTCAACCTCAGTGCTGCCCTAAACACAAACCGATATGTCCCCTCGCCCTCCCTTTACGACGCATTGTCAGCCTATGCCGTTTTACCAATGTAAGGTACTCAGTCAATATATATTTGGATAATGTATTCGGCATGTTTACATACCGACATGTGCCACCTACCTACATGGCGTTGTGTTCCGCCTTCATACAGGGCGATATGTTCTGCCTACTTACATGGGGATATATTTCACTTATGTATATGGTAATTGGTTACGCCAACCCATAATAGGGTCATGTGATCTGCTCACGTTTATAGGTGATGCGTTCCGCCAATTTGTGGCGAACTTTTTTCCGCCAGGTGGTGGTGAAGTGTTCTGCCACTTTCATATAGTTAATTTGACGATTTGTATGTCATATGGGGTCTTTCTCAATCGGCAATAAATTTGCCCTTTCCGATTCCATATATTGTGTTCTGTTTCATTGCCAGGAAACCAGCTGCGAGCGAGCCAGCTTATTATGAATTCATAGCGAGATACAGATATACGTTTAATCGCAATCAAGGCAATAGACATACGAAGGTTCCAAACAGTTTGCATAGACCGCTTTATATACGAACGTGACTATATGTCCATGAAAAAAGCACTTCTATGGTACTCCGGAGACCGGCTTCCTGTGGCCTACAGATCACTACGCATTGCAACGCAACGGCGGTTTAAATGATATGGGAAATATACTTCCTTTGATAACTATACAACTTCATATTTGCCGCATTTTACGTTAAAATGTATATGCTAAAACTTCGTTCAATAAATCGAATTGAAATTTAGGGTCTGAATTTTGACTTTTGCATTTGCCTTTGAGATGGCAACCAGCCCAAGATATGAATCAAAGGAAACATTTTCGAAGTTTTGTCCTCTGTATCACCACTTTTAATATACACCTATGCAAGTTTCATGAACATCAAATGTGCCATAACGACCCTTCCCCTTCCCCGACAATCAGTCGTATAACCAGAAGGGGCCTAACGGGCAGCCCCGTCTAGTGCTTTTAATACACTGTCCTTCGTGTAAGTCATCACACCAAATGCATGTGAATACGACGAAACGGCTTAAATGTCATGTGAGATTTTTATACGGGGCTCCCTCTCTATAGCTGTCTTGTCGTTTCCTGCTGGCATATCCTTGTCGTCATGGGGTTTTGCTTTATTTAAGTTACCATACTTCTTTTCTATATTATAATATCCTCAGTGTTACCGTACCAACAACCGATGTATGGATGCACCGTTGTCTACCTGATGGGATTCTCCCACGATTCGAGTCGTTACGGCGTCATGTTTCACTGAACCATAGCCTTCCCGTCCCACAGATTGTCATATGCTCCATGTTACGTCATGTAATTCCAGGAACTCCCGTGTTTGGCTTGGGACGAACGTGTCGATACCAAATGAACAGACCGAGTGACACAATGAACACTTGGCCAACGCACGAAAAAAGATAAAGGTGAAGTGCATATTCTAGATATCGCGCGGACCTATTCATGTCACGCGTATCCTTTGTGTTGCCTGCTGGCATCTCCTCGTCATCAGGGGGTTTTGCTTTATTCAAGCTACCCTATTTCGTTTCTATATCATAATTTTTTGGCCGAAACAATGCATATAATCGTTTATTCTGCGGAACCTGACCAGCAGCTTATTTTCGGCACATATACCAAGCCATACGATTAATGGAGTTTCTTCCTTAGTTTTCGGTGTTTAGACTGGCTAGCTTACTGGACAAGTTAAATTATCGATAGCTTCAATATCTCA
The DNA here is from genome assembly GCA_964019135.1 of Arenicola marina. NCBI lineage: Eukaryota > Metazoa > Annelida > Polychaeta > Arenicolidae > Arenicola > Arenicola marina. The sequence goes on along the minus strand of OZ025261.1, from coordinate 14,739,152 downwards.
TATTACGAAATGTTGGAATAATAGGCCCATTTTATCGCAAGAAGGAATGGAGCGACACCTCGCAAATAAATTCTTTTGACGTAAGACAGGTATCCATTCTACCGACAGTACCTTTATGTCGCGTAAGGTAAGCCTCTAAGTTACGATCGTAGCTGTGGGTGGACGGACTGACAAATGGAAGACTTATTTATACACTATTTTTTATGTAGAGAATAATTTAGACATTACGTTATCGTAGACTACATCATAAACTGAACCGAATTAGTGTATCCTAATAAACGTTTCTCGCCTTGGATCTTGATTGGTTCAGAAACATTTTGAGAAGAATCCAGTCTTTGGAGCACCATATGGTTAGGGGTGCACCATCAGGAGGGGGGGGGGGTCTATAAAATAAATTACCATGCGTTCTTTCTATTTTTCACAAATTTATTGACATTTTATTTTTTTTTTTGTATCTTTGTCATCAAATTATTAGTTTCTTTAGACAGCCACAAGGACATTTTATAAGGCATTTTGTTTTGAATTATGAAAGCAAGTTATTTTTTTTGTAGCATCTGAAAAGCAAACATTTTTTCCCCCCAAATGGTCACAACAAGCTCCCCCCCCCCACCCCCTCCCCCTGATATGAAATGGTGCGCCCCTTAAATGCAATTAAGCAGCGATTTTTTTTCCCGGGGAAAACATTACAACGTTTGAAACAGAAACGGTGTTAATTAAATGTTTAGCCCCCCACCCCGCCCCCCATACCTACTTCCCCCGTCGAACGCCGCCTTGGCACTCGTCGGTACTTAATGGTCGCCTCGGTGCAGACAGGTTGCCACCAACCTAAGTCGGTCAACAGGTCACTCCCCCCGCCCACCTCCATCATCCTGACCGTGGCGGCTATATCATTTCCTTTACGCAGCTTCCGCAATTACCCGCTTAGCGATTGAAAAACTCAATCCAGTGGGCGCATTTGTATGGGCCAGGTTCGGTATCCCGCCCGGTACCCGCAACACATGACAGGGAACTTCCGGGTGTGCCGACAGGGATATGCCTATTCCAATGAAATGCATACACCGTTCACATCCGGTGCACGTAAGGGCACTGGAACCAACCTAACCTCATCACGCCTTTCAATCAGTCGCCATCTTCTCCCGAATGTCCCGTGTTGTTTTGAACGGGGAACATCGGCATACCGAATTGATGCGCGCGCACCCATACCCGTTTGAAAGAAGTATCGGGCGGTTTACCGATGCGTAATGTGCGTATTCGGGTTACCGCAGGGATATACCGAGCTACCAAAGAAATGCGCCTATTGCCTTGATTGAGGAAGTCCTGCCTTGGACCATCGACGCCTGACAAGTTAAACAAGAACTCAGTGGGACACTGATGATGTCGAAAATCGACTTTGGGTGATAGAGCATGTCTTTCTGAACATGTCGATCCAAACCGCAATGTTGTACGTTGATTACTAATAGAAATTAAGGTCATTTCGTTATTCTAGTAGCTTGACTATTGTGTATGCCGAGTCAGCCGGCTTAAATCGAAAACAAAAGTGTCGCTTTGGCATCAAGGCGTGGCCAAGAATTTAGATCAGAGCCAACGGTGAATGGCGCTGCTAATGGCCCTTTATATATTATTACACCCACTTGTGAACTAATAGTGATGGAAGCGGTCGCCTAAGTAGTTGAAAATGGACCAATTGCACTATTTGCTACAGTCATGTTGACAAGTTCGACGTAATTTGGACGCACACATCCTCCATTCGCGAAAAGTGAACGCACGACAGTTGTCACTTGCTATGCCGTACAACGTTAAATGAACGTTACCATAACTTATAGTAACAGAGCATTAACATACGCAAAACTTAGATATTATACATTGCGCCATCAGCGGCCAATATGCACGCTGTGTGCGCTATGTAGGGTTAGGGTTAGGGTTATAGTTCAGGTAATGTGCAAACCGCAGGCGCTGTGTAGGACGATGTGCGCTGCATGCCCTATTTTGAGCAATTACACACCGTATTCACCGATATTAACAGAATTATATGTCAACCAGTGTTTTTGCCCATTACGTCACCATGACGTCACGTGACGCATGGGTAGCCCCCAATTTAATGCCAGATTAGGGCTTAAGTGAACATGCATTTTTGAAGTAAAGAGCGATTGTTTTGACTGTATATTAATGTCGCTATGAATTTTAACTTTTTACTTATTAAGACGTCATCGTGACGTCACATGACGTCATTAGACGTTCGCGAAATTGTTCAAGATGGCATCTATTACTTTAATATATCTACTTACGAATTCAGGTGATGGTATCTATTGGTAAACTAAACTAGCAAACCCAACATTTCGTAGGCGCACGTTAGTTACGCGGGGCATACGCAGGGCATATGCTGTCCCTGAACACGGCGTGTAATGTCAAGCAAACCGGAAGTCACCATACCTTACACTAGCTGAGATATAGTTGAGTTAGATATGTGACGTCAAGACGTCATGGTGACGTCATGATGCGACGCACGACAACGTTCAAGTAGCAATGAGCCAAAATTTACTGCCACCACTCGTTAGCTTAAAGATCCAGGCGATAGATAGACTAGTCCTTCAGCTATGGCTTGACGAAATGACCCAAAATTGCATTAGTTTATCATTGCGGAGACATGGAGGCCGACGACAAGAACAAAGAACACTGCAGGCAAAGTGATATAGCAACTAATTTGTTTCTTTTAATAGCTCTCTGAAGATGAATGTTCCCTACTATTTGACGCAAAGATCACAGCTCTAGCTTGTTTTTCCGATTTTTTACGATTTTTTCAAGATGGACACAATCTCCATTAACTCATCATTGGCGGCCCCGCAAAGGTGTCGTCCCACTTCGATGCGCTCTATTGCCATAACTAAGCAAACCCGCCTGATTGAAGCATTAAGTAATCTGTAGATGCTTATTGGCAACTAGTCGGCGAAGAGATTGCAATCTTGGCATTTTTGTCGGATTTTTTGACGATTTTTCTTTAAATGGCGAGAATCTCTATGTTTATCATTAGGTCAGTGGTTTCGTTTCCATGGAAACAAAGAGTTATATTGAGAACGCCGTGTTTTTCTTATAACTTGCTTTGCGATGATAGTACCTCACTGTTGTGAAGGAGACTGAAAAAGCTTGAACGGAAGTAGGTTGGTTGGTTGGTTATTCAGGACGCTTTAACCACGTTTGGTCATATCGCGTCAATGGGAGAAGGAAGAGAGAGTGGAGCCATGTCCCCGGGGGTAACCCCCTACTCTTTACGAAGAAAGACATGGGATCTTTATCCTGCGACCACACAGACATGGCCACAGCAGGGCTCGAACCACCGATCCACGTGCCGTTAGGCTCTCAGGTGACCAGAGCACTCAATGCGAGCGCTCTAGCCCACTGAGCTATCGCGCCGGCCCCTGAACGGAAGTAGGTCATATACACTCAAGTTCATTTTTCCCCATAGGATCCTTTGTTAAAGGTTTTCGAACATATACCGAAAAGTAGCAGGGTTATGTCATCATGTTTACAGTTGTTGGCTCAGCGTAGTTGTATCCACCGATGGTTGCAAAATATAGTGATTTTTTTAATAGGACGCCCGTGGGAGCCCCTGCAAACACCCAAAAGCCGTATCTTTCACCATTGGGCAAATTTCAAAAAAATCCTGTGACGTCACTTTTTGCTCCAATTGCATATGGTAAGCACTGTGGCTACTAGGTATCATGTATAACTAATGAAAATTTCCCGGTGTTGTTTGATGGAGGCACTTGTGTAATACAAGAGAGATTTGCCGGTCGCAACTGCCCCCCCCCCTCCCCCCCTTTCCACATTCCCATATCCGCCCTTGCATAGGTGGTACTGTTGGGTGGTACTCAAGCCCCCATTCAGCGGACGGGAATCCCCAGGAAATTCCTGTTCAAGCCTTGTTCGCGCTCGGTCTCGGCCTTTAATAATGGTTTAGCCTGGTTCCCGGGCTCTCCTTCGCTTCGCTGCTTGCGTGGGCACGGACAGAGAACGACGGTACCAGCTTATGCATCTGCTGTCGGTGTCCATCTAGCGGCAACCGCCAAGGAGAGTGTCAGTGTGTCTCGCTGCGTCTGAAAGTCGGGTGTAACTTTTCAGTTTTTACTTTAATAAAGTTCCCCCAGGACATATGAAAGGATACGGGTGAGTGTCATGCCATTGTCAACCACCAGAAACTTGTAAACAACTGGCAACGATGTTTATATAAGCTTAACTGAAATTCGTAAAGATTAACAGGTTAAAGCACAGGCACAGTGCCTGTGGATGCATGGGGAGTGGATGGGGGAGGCAGGGGGGGGGGGGGCGGTAGGGGTCCCACAACGCATACGTTGTGGTCAATTAATTAATGCATTATTGGGGGGCGGATGTTGTCTAGTTATGGCGCTAGAGCCCTTTGAAGTGGGATGACACCTTTGCGGGGCCGCCAATTAGGAGTAAACGGAGATTGTGTAAACCTTGAAAAAATTGTCAAAAATCAGAAGAATATGCATGCTAGGCCTAGATCTGTGAGTGATATTGGCGCCAAATGGTAGGGAACATTCATCTTCAGAGAACTAAAGTCAAAGTCATAAATGCTGTAGACACACATTTCGGCCTATATTTTCCGTAAATTTGCCTCGATCACTCTCAAAATCCCTGACGTGAGAAAGCAATACTAGACCATTTTAATAATACTAAACTTACATTTGTACTGCGATGTTATCCTTTTTTAAGACACAAACAATATTTTTCCATGCTGACACTCCATTGGCAGCAGATATACTTTCACAACTAGACTAAATCACAGAAAATGAAAGGCTCTATAGTTGCCATGGCATCCTCGTAGCTGGTATAAATATAGAGCATGTATTGTTCAAAGTACGTTAGGCGCCATGGCAACCATCATTTTTTGACGCGTGTTTTAGTATTTTGGCGACAGAGCGTTTTCTGCCAACGGACTGTCAGCATGGAGAAATATTCTTTGTGTCATGAAAAAGGATAACATCGCATTACAAATGTAAGTTTGGTATCATTAAAATGGTCTAGTGTTGCTTTCTCACGTGAGGAATTTTGAGAGTGAACGAGGCAAATTCACGGAAAATATGGGCCGAAACGTGTGTCTATGGCATTTATGACTTTGACTGTAGTAATAAAATTAGTTGCTGTATCACTTTGCCTGCAGTGTTCCTTGTTCTTGTTCTCGGTCTCTGTGTTTCAGCAATGATAAACTAATGCAACTTTTGGCTATTTCGTCAAGCCATAGCTGAAGCCTGAAGGACTATTCTTTCTATCGCTTAGCTTTAAAGAAGGCTTTCGGTCCAGAAAATACGATGGCGTTTACATAGTTTATTCCATAATCAACGTTGTGACCACCCGTTTCCGATATTACTAAAGCGCCCGTGAAACCTCTGCCACTTACTATGCAACAGAACGCTCTTAAAATAGCAGCCTCTCTGGCTCGGCTGAGCCAACATGGTGTTGACCTAGATTCTGCGCTCTCAGCCAGTGGGAGAGCATCACGCAATGGGGGCATAGGCCGCAGCGCGGGAGTTGTAAACACGGTATAAACATGCTGGGAAGTGAGGGCGGTGTCCCGGAATATTGTATCATATGCCTATGAATCGAGGTTATAAGACTCCGAACCAAATCAGCCTGCTTCCTAAGAAGCCTCTGATCCAGAAGATACATTGGCCAGATAAAGTGAAAGCACGACACCTGACAGTCGCCTTGGAGGGCGGGATTGGTGCTCGTGTGGTCAGTGTTTGGCTTTACCAGGCCTGCCTCTGAGCAGCATGTGTGCCGTAAGACCGGCAGTCAGGGATGTAAGAGACAGGTCTGGTAATGAATGTCTGGCCAGGATGCAACATGCAAGAATGGGGTAGGGGGGGAGGGGGGGGGGGATCCAAAAATAAGCTGCCTGTAAAATATTCTTTCCCGGTTAGATAATTGCTCAGTATTACAGTAGATCTCGGTGCCAAACAGATGAGATCCCTGAGCCCCCATCGAACACTCTCAGACACATGGGGTGTCTGAGAGTGAGACCTGTGAGCGGGTGAGTGCGGCGGTTGGGGGGGTGGGGATCAGGAATTATTATAATGGAATTCGGGCATTCATGTGACACATAGATATGTGATCCGTCTCAAATGTTAGCCCCCCCCCCCCCCCCTATTCATATTTTGGTTACCTGGCAGCCTCTGCAATCCATCTAACCCTAGATATAAGATGTTCAAGCTGTTGAGGTACAGGAAAACTAGGTACCGTATCCTATTGACCGAAGGTGCCCTTATGCCACCCCACCCCCCTCTCCTCCCCCGAAAGAGAAAGAAAGAGGGGGATTGGATCGACCCCCAGTCTAGGATAGGTCATAAATAAGATTTCATAGCTCTGCCAATGCCCTTTAGGCATACAAATTTGAGATAGTTTCATTTAAAATGATGTTTTTTTATATGGATGATAACTGTACACACCTTATTTCCCGATGTGGCCCTTCATACAGAGATATTTGTTCAACTCATAGGAATATATATTCATGCGACCCGCCAGTTTGCTTTACATTTAGATTTTGTTGCAATAGGAACTATAATTTACAGTTAATACTGGTTCATGCATTAAGAAATTAAACATGTAAAAGTTTAATCGCTTGAATAAAATAATAAACTAACATTATCATATGTCAGGTCACATATGCTTACACATGCTTACACATGCTTATTACTTTGTCGTACGGATGTGGCGCCAGTTTATATTTAAGACAAGCTGAGATAAAATTGTATTGAACGTCGGTACAAACGGTTGACAGGGTAAGCTTAGCACTTGCGCGCTATTAACTGACAATGTGTGAAATGCCTACTATTTCGCTTCAACCACCAAACATTGTTCCTCAAAGTGATCTGATCATATACAAGCTGATGGCGCTAGTTCGTGTAGGCCTACCGACTGCAATTTTCTGCATCCAAATTTGCAAGCGATCCGGTTGTTTCCAGGGCTGCTAAAAATGTACCAGGATTTGCTTTCTCGGTTATCCTATAATTCGGTGCACAACAGGTTGACATGTTGATACCTTAGATCCCACAGCAAGACACTAACAAGCAAAAATAACGAACCGCGCAGGAGCCATTCAGCGCTAAAGCCCTGCCACCTGACTGGCAAGCTCGACTAAAGCCAGACTTGACAAGCCCCCGTGTCGTCACGGCCAGGGGTCAAGGTCGGTCAGAGCGGGATGCGGGTCGAGGAAGACGCCTAGCTTACATCGCGCGCGGCCGGATTATTTTTAGCACATGGCGGCAGCCTGTGGCCTGCGCGTCATTTTAATGGCCCAGACCCACTGCGTTGTGTTTATACTTCATGGTTATACATTATTTCGATGGGTGTATTCTGGACCGAAGCCCTCCTTTAATACAATGTGTTGTGACGGTGCAATTTGCCTCATTGCTTCTTGGATGCTTAGTTTAGCCTGCTAGAGCGCTCGCAAAAGGGGTACACCCCCCTTTGCTGAGGCTTCCATTATGAGTTAACAGCAATATCGACCGGCACTCCTTTGGGTTGCGATGGCCGCTGTTCGCTTAATAGTGACGCTAGAGAGTCGGGACTGGTTGCAAAAGACACGTTCTTTGACCCAAAGTCGATTTTCATCATCATCAGTGACCCCACTGAGTTCTTATTATTAAATTTGGGTGAGCTGTCAACTTAGGCAATGCCTATTCATATTATGTTAATCTCTTTGTTCATTCAACAACTTGTAGTGGTAGTGGGGGTCCTGGTTCATTCAGCCAAGAAGGCGTGAACACTTATCCGGCAGCCAGACACTGCCAAGACAAAGACTAACTGCTATCGTCTGCCACCACTCTGACGACCCCCCACCTCTGCACCACACCCCACTCTGCTTACCCCCCTCCCACCGTCCGTTTACGGATGGCGGCCGGCATGGTCTGCGGCCTGTCTGCCTGGTATTCACTCATAACAAACTTTCCACCATTCTGTGACAATGACAATGGATATATTTTGGTGAGCAGCGCCTGGTGCATTTAATTTTAGTATGTAGGCCATTAATAATAATAATAAATATATCAAGTATTTGTGGCATCTTCATAATTTTTTCGTGGAATCCACGACTTATTTGGGCACCACCACCTACTCTTGTATGGCAGGCTGTGACAAGCAATCCATTGCCCTCCCGTCTGCCTAGTCGGTGGTGGGCTGTATGTATTACAGGGCTAGCTGCAATCGAAACCAAAAACCTACTTCATCAAGGTGATGAGGCTTCAGCAGGTCTCTAGGGGCTTGGTGACTTTGCAACTAAGTCCCTTAGGTCTCTCATGCCGTAGTTCTGGTAGTAAGGGCTGCAGGCAGTGGTTCTGTGGCACTGTCTGAGAGTCATAATGCACAAATAAGTGATGATCTTGTGAAAAACCTTAATTCAATGCAACAGAAAATGCTAAATATAAGGAAATGAGATTTTGTTTAACTGGATATATTGTCTGATATTGTAAGTATATACCCGCTGTGAAAGAAAGGTTTGCTTTATCACAATTTGTCTTCACTTTTTTACAAGACAAATTTATATAGCTGCAATACCTGGTTTGATCTGCATAAGATAATATATACATGTACAGTTTTTTGTATTTAATATTCTGAAATCGTTTGTTGGTTTGCTATCAGATCATCCCAAAATTTGATTTGATGCCAATTGCCTTTGTGTTATGTTTGCAAACAAACAAGTCCTTCACCCATGCTGTCCATCAGTGGCCTGTGCTGGGCAGGTTGCAAGGGTAGATTTCTTTCAATGTGCCTCCAGCTTACGGTTAATGCTTCACTGCCAACATTCTAAACTCATATAACCTTCACTCCCAACGCCTATGGTCATTTTCATGCTTCAATTTCAAATGTATGTACATACTGATACTGCTAAACTCAACTGCTTGCCACCTTCAGTGTTGTATTTGTATGTAGTCATTAATTGTGCCATGTATAATAAAGAAAGATAATGTGGGTTCATATTGGATGGATATGAGGGGAAGTAGAGGCTAGCTATCTTGCAGCAATGCTATTTTTCTGATCTGTCATACAAATATACAATGATAGATATGAAATAAAAAAAACCTTCTATACAAATTTTATATCAGGACATTATAATAAGTGTATAATTGCTCTACTTTCTTAGATCGAGCGACAGTGAACCTGCCAGTGCAAATGCCTATATTTATGCAGGGTAATGTATCTTTCTTTTCAAAGAATAGAAGGTTATTCTCTTGATTAGAAATGGCTCTTTCCTACCTTGATCATTCCCATTGTCATGATATGACCTATCGATTATCTTATTCTTTAATTTATCCTTCCAATCTATTTGAAACATAGTGGCATAGGTTAAATTATCAATAGTGAACTTGAAACTTGAGTAATGCGTGCAGCTGAGGCTTATTCAACTGGCAAATTCATTTGTTCTTTGCATCCAAATAGTGGATTTTATTTAGTGTTATAATATAATTCATTCTTCCAAAGTACTGCATGCAGACAGAAGGTGCACACATCTAAGTTTTACACTTTTCCACCCTATCTTATATGCAAGTACATGTAGACCCTCCATATCATCATGAAAAGCATGCAAAAGAAGCATAATATAGAGAAGGAAACTGCCAAATAAGTTTGATGCAATCACACAACCTTTATAATGGGCCATTTATGACTTGGATGTCAGATGTGGAAGTCTACTGCTGCGCTAGTACTAAACGAGAGCATAAACTGTAATACATGTTGAATATTTCAGGTTTGATTTGAGAGAGGCATGACCATGGAGCAATACAAGTATGCTCCAGACGCCATGCTCGCCGGTCCACGACCCCACAATCCTCATTTCCTGAACCAACCACCGCTCTACGCTCCACAGCTCTACGCCCAGGCTTCCCAAGCTCACGCTGTCCTACCACCACCCCTGCTTGGGCCTCGCTTTCTACCACATGCCGCTGACATGAACCTAGCGCTACCAGCACCTGTGAGCTTCCAACAGGGGGTTCATAGATATTATATACCGGTAGCGGCTCATATGCAGCCAAACCCTGTCCCTTCTCCAGCAGCAGCATATCCAATATCTCATCTTGGCGCCGCGTCTTTGCATTTGGCTTCTGCACCTGTCTCCTCTTCTGCTTCCGGGAGTATGCCTATGCAATATCCCGATGCGCAGGCGCACCCTGCCCAGAGTCACCACCCAACAACCAGGTTAACACGTTCGGGAATTGTTTACAGTCCCCCAGCCCCGCCAAGCCCTGTGTCCACAGGTTGTTCTACTCTGCCAAGTGATAGATGGAGTCCGGCCATGATGGCATCGAACGCTGAAGGTATGGGGTGGTATAATCCTGTAATACATACATTCCCAAACTGAATACTGAACTGATAAGTAGAAAAATAACGTACAAGTATTTATGGCTTTATCAAAGTACATTCCAAAAAGTAATTTTTTTTTAATTTACAGATTCTAATCTAACTTTTAGAACATAATATCAGTATGCAAGACTTCAGTTTTAAAGGTTTTTTATAAGGGGTTATACTGCCTGATCATAATGTAATCATTGTTCTTATTATTAACTTTATTAATGTATAATTCACGTCTTTGATTATTTAAGTTATCGATCATTGCAATCTACCTTTGTCCTATCTATGTACCTCGAATTGTAAACATTTTTTTAATTTAAATCTCTAATTGCAATGTGCATGGTTCACTCCTATATTATATATGTGTATTGTTTTTCATGACGTCAGCAGTGAGGCAGCCAAAGAGGCCAGAGCCAGAACCACCCTCAGGTGTTGTCAACAAATTGTTTTTGTAAGTGTTGTTTTGTTCCTGTCGGATCTTGCTTTGTTACTTTTACCAGTTGCAGTTTATTTACTATTTATTCATACGCTGGTTTAGGTATATGCTTGCTGGAGCTTACCTCATTCCTTGTTTCAACATGCGCATCACAAAGGGATCTTCGCTAAATGTATTCCTCGCAATATTGTGTACTGTATTATCACAACAATCTACTGTGGATGGAGGACTGGTTGCCACATAGGGCGGGCTACAGCCAATGGCCACTTGTAGATCAAAACTGAATTGGATTGGACTTACTGACGCCATTTACTGCATAAGACTGTCGGTGTCGTTGTCGCCGCAGCATTCTTGCAAGAATGGGATAGGCCTCCAGGGAGATCCCATCTTAAGGCTCTGAGGGCAATGTAGCTAGTTACCCACTGGCCATAGCTCAATGCCTTATTCTCTATTTTCTTCTACTCAGTACGTGGTTACATGGTGCTTTGGGTCCATGGCTATGTTTGCTCTTGGTTCGGTCTTCTAGCTGTGTTGAACTGATTGAACTGGGGGAAAGCAGTGTCTGTGAAGAGGCGGTAGAGGAGCTGCTTGTTTTGTTTTGCTGTTTGGAAGAGCCTCTGTACCCAGCTTACTACAACGTTATCCTTGTGACGTCTTCGAGCTCTGGTTATGATTCAGAGTTATGAAATTCCTTGGCCAATTAAGATATAAACAATATTAAATAACAATTAGGATTTTTGACAATTTGGCATTAGAAATGTAAAATAACGTTATGTCGTCTTCTAGTCTGGATTATATATGGAATATATATTGAAAAAGATATGTTGAAAAGTGAAGACCTATTTTCCTTTCCAGACAATTTTCATCAGTTTTGGAAGAAGATGGGCCGATGGAATGCACGGACGCGCGGATACTGACGGTGTACATACGCCTCCCTGCAGAGGAACGAAAGCTAATATCAGAATACGGAAATATTTCCAAATTCCTGCGAACGTGCCCTTGGATCAAGGTCACTGGCCCCTGCCTTGAGATAGCTGGAGAAATTCCACGGTGAGTCTGCCTGTTAGTTGTCTTATAAGATTAAAACAGATTTATTCGTCAAAGCGGAAATATTTAATATATGAAGGAAGATAAAAGAGAATGTAAACACCGGTTTTCACGGGACAGAATTAACTAAATTAGCAGTTTTATCTTTTTGGAAATGTTGTATTATTGTTTTTTTAAATATTATCTTACATGTCCCAGTAAACAAGAGCCCGCGCCAGTCACAAGCATAGACCCCGGCAGGACGGGTGGCTGACAGCCCTGACCAAATACCACCTGCCCCACCCGACCCTCCCTTACACAAACACATCGACTGCACCCATCTTTCTTGGCCATAATGCAATAAATTGTTAGTCTTTCCGATGTGGTCCAAACGGAATCTGAATGTGAATTGCTTTTATATTGTACTCATTCTGGAATCCTTCCATTATTTATTAGCCAATGTGTATTAGTTCAATTGAGGAAGTTGCTGCCACGTGAGTTCTAAATGTGAACGTGATTTCATATTGCAGCATTCAGTCTCCTGCAAGTGAAGATTCGGGTAAGTTTACCACGGAACGCTGTACATGTACATCTAGGTGCACGTCGAAGTACAAATATCCTGGCGCTAACAATTCCTTACACAGCATGTCAACACTTCTGGTGTCATTGTTGCCAACAACCAGTATCTCTCTTTGTCATTGTTGCAAGCAACCTGTCTGTGCCTAAATTATTGAGAAGCTATTTCATTAACACCGCTACAAATAACAATTGACGGAACATATATCCCTTTTAATCACTGTCATGGTCATGATTATTGTGAATGACTATTTCTCATTTATTATTATAATATTATAATAATCTCATGTTATTATAATTGTATTATAATATTATCTAACATTATATTATTATAATATAATATTATTATAATCTCATATTAGTGTATTGCTGTATTATTATTATATTATTATTATATTTTTATGATGTCCATATGTATTGTATTGGTCTAGCTGACGTTGTGGTGGGACCCAAAGAGTCCGCCGCCAATGCTGTGAACCTCGCCGACTCTTCGCTGGTTCACTTTGAGGAGCGCGCCAGTAGCCATGGTATCGTCATCGCGTCGCCCGGGAGACCCGCAGCGCTCGCCGCCACATCCGGGACACCCGCAGCGCTCGCCGCCACATCCGGGACACCCGCTGTTGACGTCACCGCCACTTACAGAGCTACTTCCGGTTCGTTTCAGTGCGTGCTGCCAATCGACGTGATATAACTATTCAATGCAGTTCATGCCTTATTAATAGTACAATGAGTCCATCTTCCATGTTAAGAGCCTACGAAATAGATCGCTGTATAATATAGGCTCGCTCAATCATGTCAGAAGGGCCATACCATGGGTGTCTTCTGAAGCGATGGTTGCTCTGATACACATGTCGTCACTGCCGGGTCGTAGATATGTCTCCAGACAGCTTGACTGTAATACAAGCGGCATGTAACAGTAATGAGGCCGACGATTAGGGACCGCAGTTCACCTTTGCCGTCATCCACATCATTTGGGTTATATTGCTTTCAAGATCAAAGACCGCTGTTTACCTGCTCTGTGGCTTTAGGTCCGCGTCTCCTACTATTATAAGGCGGGAGGGAACCCCCCTAGGTCAGTTGGTAAGCGGGCTGAACTGCAGATCAACAGGTCGTGGGTCCGCGCCCTGGCACCTCCATCTGATGGCAGGAATCTTCCAACCACAGTTCATTGTCTCTGGGGATCTCTTGGCCCACCTTAGCCTTCATATGTGCACCAAACTGGCTTGAAACACCAGCGTTTCCTTCCCCACTATTATCATGATCTGTCCGCCATTGTCACCCATGTGTGGCGTCACCTTAAGGTCATGATTCTGTTTGACCCGGGGTAAGCCACCTTGGTTCAGTTGGTAAGCAGGCAGACCTGCCGATTAGGTCATCAGTTTGCGCATCTGCACCTGGAATAAGTTTCATCCTATTCTATTTCATTGTTTAGGGAGGGTTCTTGATCCAGTTTAGCGTTCATGATGTGTACAAAGGCGGCCTGAAACACAAATTTGTATTATTGTAAATGTTGAATATAATAATAGTATTTTTTGTTAAATATATATGTTAATTTACATTAGTTCTTTTCCATTTATTTATTATTATTATATTATAATATCGTTCTAAAATTTTATTAATATTATAAAATTTTAATATTATTATAAAATGTTAATATTATTATAACATTTTAATATTATTATAACATCTTAATATTATTATAACAATTTAATGTTATTATAACATTTTAATATTATTATAAAATTATTACAAAAATTATAATATTTTGATGATGTCCATATGTATTGCATTGGTCTAGCTGACGTTGTGGTTGGACCCAAAGAGTCCGCTGCCAATGCTGTGAGCCTCGCCGACTCGTCGCTGGTTCACTTTGAGGAGCGCGCCAGTATCCATGGTATCGTCATCGCGTCGCCCGGGAGAGCAGCAACGCTCGGCGCCACATCCGGGACACCCGCTGCTGACGTCACGGCAACTCTCAGAGCTACTTCCGGTTCGTTTTAATCGGTGTTGTCAAAAACGTGATTCGGCGCGAGATGCGTCATGAATAGTACACAAAGCTTAGGTTTCTACTTGTTGCCAACTAGTATGATAATGTTGTTACTGTGACTAATGGCAATGAAGATTATATTATTATTATTTCGTTTCATTGTCTGTTGTTCGCCTCGCTCTCAGGTCGCGGCGCTGCGGGCTGCGGGCGCCCCGCCGACAAGGAGCAGTCGTCGTCTGGCGAGGACCCCGTGGAGGGGACCAATGACATCAGCTACCTGGTGGAGGAGTGGCTGGGCTCGTGGGACCAGTGGAAGGACATCAAAGCCTCCTCGTCCTCCTCCGCCGCCAACGCCAGCGCCGCCCTCCACGCCGTGGAAGACGAGCTGTACGAGAGCGACACGGAGGACGCTGGGAAGGGTTGCACTGAGCAGGAACTGAACCGCGACGCCGCGTCAACACAACCGATATGGAGCGCCGCTGATGATGATGGTGGTGATAATGATGATGGAGATTACGCTGCGGCCTTTGGTGTGGCGGCGTCTGCCCGTGGCGCTGCCGCGGCGGTTTGTGAAGCCGCCGCTGGGACTGGACGAGATGATGACGTCACCGGCGCGTCGGGCTCGGGGGCGGTGGGTACTACTACCCAGGGACGCGCTGTCATCGCCAGATCTCTCAACGTCTACAGCGGGGAGTTTAAACCCGCTAACGCGATACCGGCAGCGGGTACGTCCGTCAGTGGAGTGCATGCGACGGCGGTGGTGATCCCGGCAGCCACCTCGGGCGCCATGTCTCTGAACGTCAACTGCGAGGAGTTCCGGCCGACGAGACCGTTGCTAGGGCGATCGGCCTCCTTCGGGGACGACTTAGCCGGCAGCGCGCCCCCTCACCATGGCAATCAGACCCCGACGACCCAGTCTCGGTCGTCATCGCTGTCGCTTAGTGACTCTGGCGCCATGGCGGGTAATAGCGCTGAGGGAGTACTGCCCGGCGGTAGTCACCCCCCTCCGGTTGGGGGTGACGGTGAGTCCGCGCCGAGCGTGACAACGTCCCTCGGTTACGACCCCTCTAGCGTCGTGCGCGCCACCCCCGAGCCCGAGACGGGGGACGATGAGAGACGGGGTAGTCTGGATACCTATGGCAACCAGTCCATGACTCTTGCAGACATTCCCCTGCCCGTGAGACAGGGTACTCCGGATATCCATGGCAACCAGGTCATGACCCCTCCAGATATCCACTTACCTGCCGCTCCCGGGGACAAAGCTGCCGACCCTATCGGGGCGTTGCCCAAATTCAAACCGAGGGCAGTTCCTCTGAACGTAAACAGTCCAGAATTCGTTCCCTTAAAACCCGGCGGCTTGGGCGCTCGGGGTGAATCTCCGGCGCGAGATTGCGCCACTTCCGCGACCGTCGTGCCCAAGTTTTCCCCCTCCAGACTGTCGGGATCGCCAATCTCGGCGGACGGATCCAAAACGCGCGGAATCACGTCGGTGAGTCGCCTCCGACTGCCCATGAACCTGGTCCATAACAGTTGCGCCGAGACCCAAACGGACAGCGCCACCTACCGAGACGCCGCATCCGGCACGCGTCGGACGCGCACCCGTGACGTGGGCACCACGTGTGAGGGTCCGGACACCCGGGAGGTGGCCATTAATACCGGGTCGCCGCCAGCTCGCCGGAAACGCGGCGCGGATTGCTCGGGGTTCCCGGATGTGCTGCCGTCCAGCGAGTTTCCCCCGACGCGGGACTGCCAGATCCAGGTCTGCCTTGCGGAGCTGGGACATCGCTGTGACGTCAAGTCGGGTCGCACCGACGACGGACTAACGGACAAGGTCGCCAGGCAACGGAACCGGGCGAAAAAGGCAGAGGTTTGGCAAAATGTTATGAGAAATATGTATAGCGATATGTGTCGTTTTTATTTGATTTGCGCACAAAAATTTGTGAAAACAGTAGCCAGGTCACTTAGAGTGTTTACAAAATAAGTCCTGATAACCATCATTCGCCTGTTTGGTAAAATTGTGTCTAAAACTGATATGAATAGGATATAATTTCATCCAGCGCGCAATGTCTGGTCCACTTTCTATCTATAATGCGAAATGTATCGCAATAATTTTTCTTTGGACTTTGTTTAACTCAAGTGTAGTCGCCTTTAGCAGAATATGACGTTTTCTTCCAGCTGAAGGTTTTGGAACTACAAGCGGAGATACTGAATTCGGAGTTACAGAAATACAGCCTTGACGCCAGTCGACGATACAAGGCGTACCGGAAGACTAACCCTAGGTATGTCGTTTCCCTGTGTGTCACCACATGTGTCGGGAATGAAATAATTGTTCCACAAACCGTAGGCTGGACTAGAAGTATACCTGTCCGAAAGAATAGGTACATCTGAGTTCACTTAGTTATAACTACCTCTGTCAGATTCCGTAATATAAAATTTTAGGAGAGCTGACAAGGGACGAGCATGGACCAGGGACGAGCATTGACCAGGGTGCTGAGTGACGTTACTATTTTTTGTGACGTCACAATTGTATGTGACGTCACTATTGTTGCAACGTCACTATTGTTTGCGACGTAAGTTTACTAGAGTTTAAAGAAGAAGCGCTGAATCGACTTGGTATATGGGTCCTAATAAGCTAAGGCGTTACCCAAAGCGTGACATGACTGACACATTTGTTTTGTCCAAAAACTGATCAAATGTAATAAAAAATATGAAGGTTATCTTAAATTTAAAATAATACAGCACAGAAGATATTTTAGATAGTAGTTTACTGGGAATTAATGGTTTTCCTAGAGGTGGTGGTGCTTGGAGTCGGACGAACAGGGACAGACATAAAGGTGTTTTTCTGCATTATATTGTATGACTTTGAAATTTAAATTTAATGTTTATGAAGGCAAATAACGTTCAATGCTTTAATAGATTGTGAAATATATCTGAATATATATAAAATGGGTACAAATGAAGAAAGATAGCCCAACGTGTCGGACGATCAGGAAAGACAGAGGTAAATTAGAGACGAATTTTCCTTTCTTCATATTCCCGCAGCCAACAGCGGAAGTGTTGCAGATGTTCACTGTAATGAGAAGGCAATTTCAGAAAATACTAAGCAACTTTGGACCACTAAATATGTAGTGAGAGAAATTGAAAAGTTTGTAAAAAGTGTTGGACGAACATAGGACCGACAAGAGAGTAATATCGCAAGTTTTGGGTAAACACCGGAAAGAACTCTGGTATAGACCCTAGTATATTGCTTTTGCTTTGCGTCAATATGCAAATAGAGAAAGAAACATTCATATACATTGAGTTTTTCTTGCTGCTAACTGAAATCTGGAAATAGACCTTGCTAGCATAATGGGTTTATGTAAGATATTATAACTTAGAATGGCAAGATATATACCCTAATAAGTTTTCTTTCAAACTAGGATAGTTTCTAGGGCCAGCTTTGAGTCAATCTCATATAGAATAGGATCCAAGATGAAAAATCTCCTCTCTTCTGATATGTCTGTCTCAATGTTACGTCCAACACCTGTCTGTGTGCCTCATATGTTACGGGCGACACCTGACATGTTTGTCTCAATCATATGTTAAACACCTGTCTGTCTGTCTCATGTTACCGGCGACACTCATCTGACACTCAACATTATCACCCATTAGCTCAATATCATCCATGTCTATCCCGAGACTGTGCGTAGGCTTATGTTACATGGCTCTCATGCAGAAAGTGCTAACATTGACACATTTCGGCATCACTATGCTAGCCTTAATCAGCCAGTAAGGGGTCGGACGTAACATCATGTCGGACGTAACATAATGTCGGACGTAACATAATGTCGGACGTAACATATTAGGACAGACAGCCTTGTCGGTGTCGTGGTAATTTGTTCCTGCTGCCAAGAGGCTTTTTTCCGTGCTTACAAACATGTGACGCGCAAAGACGAATCCAGCGGTGTTCTTTCCCGTGCGTTTTACGGCATGCTGCAGTAAATATACGACGTTGGTGTCGGACGTAACATTTGGACAGACATTGGTGTGCCATGGCATAATCTATAAACTAAATCTTGGAGCAACCAAGGTGTGCCATCTGATAAATCATGTTCCAAAACTGGAGCAAAAGAGAAGACAGTCAATGTTGCATACCCAGAGGACAGACAGCGTTCGTCCGACACCATTGATAGCGA
This sequence comes from Arenicola marina, assembly GCA_964019135.1. Lineage (NCBI taxonomy): Eukaryota > Metazoa > Annelida > Polychaeta > Arenicolidae > Arenicola > Arenicola marina. The sequence goes on along the minus strand of OZ025261.1, from coordinate 14,720,590 downwards.
GACGTTTTATTTATTAGTAAGAAATGCATAATTATTATTATGTTGATTTAATTGAAAAACTCCAACTAGAGTTTAAATTGTTTCTGTATTTGACTTCCACATTATATAGCAATCTTCATCCCATGACATGCACCCTACCTATGTCACAAATGGGCTCTTTCAAAACACTACATTTTCGTATTCAACTTGCTTATTTTCAATTTTACTTTACCTTAAAAATGTGAAATTATATATACTATATCTTTGATATATACTCTTTACGGTGCACAAGATGATTTGTACTCCCCGTCCTTTCAAATAGGACTTACACTGACCATACCTCAAAATATAACGCCTTAGCGTATTACGACCCATATACTTAAAGAACAAGCTTGCCTGTTACAAGATATATCTGTTGTTCTTGTACAACAGTGAAGACTCCAAAAGCTGCGCGCGGCAAGATTATAGAGCCTTCATCACAACCATTCAGCGAGAAATAGAGCTTCTGGAGGTAGGGCTGAAAACTTGGCATCTTATTACCCTATTAATCGAAGAGGCTTGTAAAGATTGCCAGATTTATTTTTATTTTTTTATTTGATTGGGTTTTAACGGCACTTTCAGACTGTAAGGCTATATCGTGCCATACTGGTTCAGTTCTTAAGGTTACCAGAATAAAATAGTTTATCAGTCGGGAAAATTAAATGTACGTAGCATAAATAATAACATATCAGAAGAAATTTCATATAAAAATGATAAATAAATTGTCCCGATGTGTAGAGGCTTTGGCGGAGACTCCGGCCATTGGTACCTGGTTAGTATTAGTCCCGGCCGGCAGATGGCGCTGTAGGTGCATTCTTGGTCACATATCTCAGTATGTTGTGTGATGTTAGTCACATATCTCAGCGTTTTGTGTGTGTTCTTGGTCACATATCTCAGTGTTTTGTGTGTTCTTAGTCACATATCTCAGTGTTTTGTGTAGGATGTTAGTCATATCTCAGTGCTTTGTGTTTTTTTAGTCACATATCTCAGTGTTTTGTGTGTTGTTAGTCACATATCTCAATGCTTTGTGTGTGTTCTTAGTCACACATCACAGTGTTTTGTGTGTGTTTGTAGTCGCAGTATTCGCACAATATGGCTTGCGTGGAGAGCGGCACACCGCTAGACGAACTAGCTGATCTCACCGTCACCACCCCCGCCTTGCCGTCCCAGCTGACACAGCTGAAAGCTTCCCCGGTAAGACACCTCACCACCTCACCCATTAAGGTAGAATTCGCCTTTGCTGGACGACTCAAAGCTATCATCATGCCAGATTGAAAATAAATTATATTAAAGTATCACGAAAAGGGATTTTTCCTTCGCTTTTGGGCATTCATGGATGTTAAAATGTATATGATCCGGAAGTATTACTCTGGCTTTTGTCACCTGAGAAAAGTGAAACAGTTGGGTTGGAGTAATCGCCCGAGAACTTTGGTACTTGAAAACATGAGCGCCCTGGGCTGATACTTGAGAGAATACGGTAGGGATTGCTAACATGAGCGCCCTGGGCTGTTACTTGAGAGAATACGGTAGGGATTGCTAACTTACCTAAATCGTAGCTCAAATCCTTCTTATTGATAATCAATATTATAATTAAATTAATGTAAGTGTGATCCAGGCTAATGTGATGTGAAGGTTAAACTTGGACGCTGAGGTTAATTGTGCGCTGGAGCCACGTTTGAATATATATTAGAACTATTGTGCATTAATGATGAGGGTTCTCGCTTGTCCTTTCATCAGACGGATCCTGGGATGGGTGTCCAAGTCAACACATCCAACGCGAACACCATCGCCACCACCGCCACCACGATGACTTCTGACAATTTGGCCACCCAGGACATGTCGGAAACAACAGCCATTTCGGACACTTTGCCCGCTGGAGACACCCCGGACGCCTTGACTAGGCCGTTGCCATGCCAGCCGTCACCGCCACCACGGGTCCCGGCTGCGTCCGACTCGCTCGCCATGTCTACGAGTTCGCCTTCGACAGATGATAGGGCAAATAGCCTGGACTTCGCCCCACATCTTGCGCAGATTGCTACCTCGGTGCCCCCGGAGGCAGGAGCTGAGGCGGGACAACGGGAATCTCGCGACCCGGTCACGTGTTCTGCTGGCGTATTACCCGGGCGGGTTATTGACGATGGCGCCCCAAGCGATACCAAATCACCTCCAGAATCTGATCCCGAGCGGTGTGTAACAGAGACGGAGGGAGATCCAGGACGATTATCCTCACTGACGTCAGCCGTTCCTGCGCCCGATTCCAAGGGAGACTTGATATGTGATATACGTGTGAAACACGAGAAAACACGAGAAATGGCGTCCGGACGCGAGTCAGACACTGACGTCACTGACGTCATGGCGGCGTGCCGGTCGGACCCTGTACCCCCGGAGGCCCCAGCGACTGCCGCCAGCACCCCAGGCCCCGGTCAGGGGGAGTCAGCAGAGGCCACGGCTGGGTACCTGCCGCCTCCGCCACCCCAGTCCCAGCCCCCGTCCCCGCCCGGCCCTGTCCTTTCACGCCGCCTCGGCCACGCCGACAGTCGCCACCGGAAGCTGCTTCTGTCCCGGGTAGGGGACCGCGGTGGCGCCCTCTCTCGCAAAGCGGCGTCATCGGACGACGCCCGGGCGAGCGGCGATAAGGTAACCATGCCAACAGTCGGCGGGGGGTCACCCCTCCCCTCACCCTCCCTGTGGTCTAGTAGGTAGCGCGTAATGTTTATTGTCTGTGCAGGATAAAGAACCCATGTCTTTCTTACTCTCAGAGCTGTGGTTCCTCTCGTCTGCGACCCTTTCCATTGTCGCGATATGACATACATGACATTGGTTAAAGCAGCCTACGTCAACCAAACACGTCAGTGGTAGTATCAACTTATTTTACGGTGTGCATCAATTCACAGTTGCTTTTGTAATTTTTTTTATCTTAACGTATATCTTATATCCGCAACAAAAATGAAAACTTGTGCTGATTTAAAACGTCATAAACGTGTGTACACAAGTCGTTTACCGGTGCCACCGACAGGGGGCCCAAGCGCTAAATTATATGAGACAATAGAAGCGTCCGGAGCGCCACTTTTTCTTTGGCGGTGGCCGTTGACACTGCTTGTGGTCAAAGGTAACATTTCCTGTTTATGTTTATTTTGGTACAGCCGTTGCAACGGTCAGCTCCACATGTAGCTTTAAACACCAAAATATATATAGATACCTATTCAACTTGACAAAAAATATTCTATTAAGGACTTACCCCACTTTTTAATCATGCTTTTCTGTTTTTCATTGTCTTTGGAATTATGGTATTCTAAACGAAAGTAACTCTTGATAACCCTTATGCAACTGGTCAATATAAGTCTTTTGCCAGTACATCTGGCCACATATATGTATCTCTTGACTATTAATATAATTATATTCAGGAGATCTTCATTGGTTACGTTATAAACCCCTAACATAATGTCTTTTGCGGAGAACATAGTTATGTCTCTAATATTAGCTTGCTTGCGTAACCAGTTCTACAAATTCGTCCACAGTATTCTCACCTCGTCACATTCCACGAATAAATAGTCTAAAGTTTCCGGATGTTTTTCACAAAAATTGCATAAATTGTTCTCTATAATGTTACAGCTCTTTAGAAATACATTAGTCACAACTGTTCTGTGGATAATGGCAAACTGAATACTCCGAAGCTTTTCATTGATTGTTACAAGATATGGTAATTTATATATCACGCACCATTTATCTCTGAGTATAGTCGGGCCTAGTATTTCTCTCCACTTACGCTCGTTATTAAAACTAAATTGCAGACTAATAACCAACTGTCTATATACATAGTTGCATACTTTTTTAATCGATAATAATTCTTCTAAATGTAAACACATAACAGAGTCTAATTTTCGTCCTTCCTGACGACACATCTTCACCCATTTTTGGGGGATGGAAAATACTAAAGTATAGTAATCCGAAAAATTGAGAATATTGCCAAATGTTTTTATAAACTCGTCAAACCGAAGTGGTTCGCTATTTACTAGGTCGTTCACCCACCTAATACCTTTCCTCAACAATTCTGTCTTTCTACAAAGTAAATTATCATTCTTCATGAAGTACGAGTTCCATAACGGTTGTCTAAGGACATTAAATAATTCATCTTGTGATTGCCAATATCTCAATCACGATCTAAACACATCAGCCCAAAAAAGATTTAAAAATCTTATATGTATAAGTATATCTTATTAAAAGCCTGCGGTATCTCTAGAGCGAGTAGAATGAAGATGCCTCATCTTTCCAGGTATGTCACATGCCTGAGCGGCGAGAGAGTGACTCTCCAGTGCCCAGTGGGATGTCTCCTGCAGTTCCTAGGCCGGGAGACCTACCCTCTCAGCCTATCCCGTCCACAGCCGCGGCGACAGAGGTAACCAGCCTGCCATGGGACTCTCAAATTGAAGCGAGTCTTGGTCAACCCTCGGTGGTCAGCGTCCACCCCAATGATGAACTTGCCGTCGATAAGGTGGAGCAGCAAGCAGGCATTGCCAGTGATGTAGATAGAGCGGGTGAAGGACTACCAGCCACACCGCCCGGGGTTACAGCGGCAGAGCCAGTGGCTGTGGGGTTAGTAGCCAAGGGAGAGCCACAGCTGTTAGCGGCGTCTGACCCCGCGGTCTTTCTGCAGCAGAATGGCCCGCTGCTGCAGCAGATGATGCTGACGCTGCTGCAGGTGAATCCCGCCATGGCCATGGACCCCAAGCTGCTGCAGATGACGGCCGTGCAGCATCTGCTGCAGCTGCAACAGCTGCAGAGCCACCTGCAGCAAACACAAAGGCAGTCCGATCCGGTGGAGCTGCAAATGATGCAGTTGCAGCAACAGAGGATGATGGTGCAGCAGGATGTGGTTGAGCAGAAGCAGCAGCAACAGCAGCAACAGCTGCAGCAACAACATCAACAACAGCTGCAGCAACAGCAGCAGCAACAACAACAACAGCAGCAACAACAACAGCTGCAGCAACTACAGCAAAAGCAGCAGCTGCAACAGCAACAGCCACAACAGCACCTACAGCAGAACTTGCAGCAGCAGCAGCAGCAGCAACAGCAGCACTTGCAGCAGCAGCAGCGACAATCGACGCACGATCCGCAAGGGCTGCCTCGGCCGGGAGGACACACCGTTCGCGACATGCAGGCGACCCGTGACGTCATGTGTAACACCAGTGCGGCGGCCCCGTATAACGCTGCCAAGGCCCCACCTGGTAGCGTGGGGAGGCAAGGCGCCCCGATCCCCCCACTGATGGGGTTACTGGGAGGGGCCGACCCGGCTGACCCGGAGAGGAGGAGGAACAGAAGTAGATGGGATGTGCCGAGGAAGTCTCGCTGGGACGTGCCCCCGGGCAGCTCGGATATCCCTGACTTCGGTATAGCGATGGAGGGGCGGAGCGGCGGTGGACTGCAGGGACCCCTGACTACGGGTGGAGGAGAGCCGTTGGCTGGACTGAAGGGCCCTAAGGTCACCAGAGGGGTTACAGGTCATAAGGTCACGAGCGCCGGTGATGCGGATGCCTCCAGCGGCGATAAGGAACAGGAAGTGACGTCACAGGGAGGCGCCGGTGATAGCGTTCGCGCCACCGCTGATGCTTCCAGCGTCGATAAGGGACAGGAAGTGACGTCACAGGGAGGCGCCGGTGATAGCGTTCGCGCCACCGCTGATGAGTCCCGCGGCGATAAGGAACAGGACGGTGTGACGTCCCAGGGCGGCGCTGTGCGGAGGGACGCCACGTGTATGGGGGTGAACGGCTTCCGGGCTATCGGCGGGGCGTCGCGGGAGGGTGACAGCGACCTCAGCGAGGCGGACCTGGCTTTCCGGAGTGTGACGGGATTGCTGCGAGATCCGACCAAGCGGAAGCCGGACTCCCTGGTGCTCCCGAGCCTCGAGAACTGGGACGAGACTTGGGACAAGACTATTGAGAAAGACGTCGCATCGTTCTCGAGGAGTCCGCCAGATGGAGCCACTGCCGGTATGACCACGCGGGGAGGCGGAGGAGGAGGAGGAGGCCAGGGGGATGGGTGCGGGGATAGCCGGGGGCCCGGTATGTCCCGCTTATCGCCCCCTACCTCATCCTCATACTCCGGTGTAAATAATATGCCTTTAAATTATATGGTAGCAAATTTGCCATTATAGAAATATTGTATGTATCGAAATACATGTGCTCACTTTAGAACCTTTAGAAAGAATGTTCAGTCAGGGTCCCTAGGTGACACAATAAGAAAAACTAATTTCATGGAAAGTCATCGAATGTATATTGTATGTTGCTCCATCATGAAGCACGTTGTTAACAGCTCCTTACAAAACCATTAGTCTTTTACGCGTCTTTCACTATCTCTCATGCAGCTTCGATTGGACAGGTCAGTTAGTTGGTGGTTTAGGTCATTTTCATGCGCATGAAGGCTAAATCTGACCAAGAAACAACGCGAGAAATGAAACGGATTTGAGTGGAACATGTCCCAGATGCAAGTGTCACGGTTCGAACCTACGACCTGTCGGCGTGCCGCTCAAGTCTTAAGCATGCTCAGCCGCAGATCAACAGGTCGTAGTTACGGACATCTGGGGCAATTGTCATCCAGCTTACTTCCATGGTTCAGGAGAGCTTTCTTGGCCCATATTGACGTGAAACTCACTGTTTTGGGGAGTTTCCTTCATCTATTCATTGTTACAGCTCTCTATAATAATCACATTGATGAACATGGCGTTGATGTTTTTCTTTATAGCAAACCGGAGTCCTGAGCCAATGGAAGAGATAACCAGCTCCTGGCAACAGGTCTCGGGGGTGCGTACCACTATCGAGAGATCTCTAATATATGTCCCATTGCTGCTGCAGTATTCGGTGTGTATTCGGCTTTTAATCAACGTGTTAGTACAGAACACAAGCATAAATTCATCTGTCACTGGCTTCAAGTTTAACTTGTTTTGCACTTTGTAGCTATTAATGATATTATCTCTCTTCTTCTTCTTCTTCTTCTTCTTCTTCTTCTTCTTCTTATTATTATTATTATTGTTATTATTATTCCAAATTATGTAGAGACGAAAGCGGAGAGTCAGTGGCACCCAGGAACTGGTGAAGTTTTCTACGGAGACGAAACAAGGGATGTCCAACTTCGAGAGGCTTGTGCAGCAGTTAATGGGCCTGTTTCCAGCTCACTCCAGGTGTGTATGGTAGTGGACAACCGTTCAGCTCTGTTTCAATATTATTGATTTGTATAAAATTTAAATCTTAGCTTATACAATCCACGCATATATCTGACTTATAAAAGCGAGTACATGTACATGCATGCCGGCATACATTATGTTAATACAGGTTCATAGTGTCGCAAAGGGCTGTTGTATTTGGTATATTATCGAGATTTATGCCGTGTTGAAGTATATGGTACTCGAGTCGTATATTTTAGTGATCGATAACATTTCTCATGAGAAATGGAATAGTTTCACTCCAAATTCTTCTTTTCTTCTGGGCGTTGCATATAAATACAGTCGTTCCTTATAAACCGCATTATAAAGTGACGAAGTATGTGTATTAAGTCCCATTTAATCTCACTATAGACACGGGAATTAAAGCTTTTTAAAGTGCGGATGATTGATGGAAAGCCGTAAAATGATAAATCTCTTAACTATTATTTGATAATAATGTGTACGTATTATATTGTTCTGTTGTATTTCCGGCGTGGCGCAGGGAGACGATGGTTGCCATGGTGCAGAAGGTGCGCGCGAGTCACGGCGGTCTGCACGGCCTTCCCATCGGAACCATCGTCGCCGAGGTCTGCGATACTCTGAATGGGTTTAGCGTGAGTGTCCGCCACTTTCTGGCACTGTGTCTTACCAATCTCGAGGGGCGGTCACCCCGTGGCTTGGCGGGTAGCGTGTAAACCCCCCCCCTCCCGTGGCTTAGCGGGTAGCGTGTAACCCCCCCCCCCCGTGGCTTAGCGGGTAGCGTGTACCCCCCCCGCCCCCCATGGCTTAGCGGGTGGCGTGTACCCCCCCCCCTCCCGTGGCTTAGCGGGTAGCGTGTAAACCCCCCCCCCTCCCGTGGCTTAACGGGTAGCGTGTAAACCCCCCCCCCTCCCGTGGCTTAGCGGGTAGCGTGTAACCCCCCCCCTTCCCGTGGCTTAGCGGGTAGCGTGTTCGGTTAAAACGTCCTACCGACACCCATCAATCGATCCAAACCAATCTTAACCTGTCGTTTTAACGCCCCTAAAAGGAGAGACATATTCTCAGTTGACCTCTAAAACGCGTCTTAGAGAGTCTCCCTGGCTCAGTCGGTAGGAACGCTGAGCTGCAGATCGTGTAGTCGTGGGTTCGAACCCCGACACCTGCACATGGGGCAAGTTTCATTCAAACCCATGTCATCGTCCCGAGAGGTCTCTTGGCCCCATTTAGCCATCCAAGTGCACGCAAAGAACGTATCTCTCTGAAACAGACCTGTGATAAAGTAAATTCCAGTTCTACCATCCCTCCCACCACGAACACGCCGATCAGTACATTCTAGCAGTAAAGTAATCAGCAGTAATCTAGCAGCAGTAATCAAACCACGATTCCTGATCCTTGCTGCAGAAACAATTGCTTCCGTCTTCTTCGTGTTAATCCAATACCCGAGTTTAAGTATTATGGTATTCCACCACTTACTGCTGATTCGAAACGTGGGGTCTACCTGATGTAGTGGTTAGCGCACTGTACTGTAGATCTACAGTACATGGGGTTGATTTCGGGCACAGACAGCTAGCTTGGTGCTGGTGTGTGCCAAAAAACGGCCTAAAATGGTTTATTTCATTTCGATTCTGATGGCTTTTGATTATCCTCCCATCCACATGTCCTACCAGGTGGAGAGCACCGCTCTGAAGGAGTGGCCCAAGCCGGCCACTGAGAGCCTCCCAGCGAGGGCTGCAGAGACCCCGGGACCGACTAGCCTCCCACCCAGGGCCGCCGGGAGGGTGGCAGGCCGCCGGACGACGGCGCCGGGTGTCGGGGACAGGCACGCCGTCACCCTGGGCGACTGCGCCGTGCGCATGCTGGCCGCGGCGGGGGTCGCGGCCTCCTCCTCCTCCCCCTCCTCCTCGCGCACGCCGCGCCGCAGCGCCACCCAGTGGCGGGGGACTCTACCGGCTGTGGACTCGGACGACGCAAGCGATGTAGGTCTTAATGGCGTTTGGGGTTTGGGTTTTCGACCGTTTTTTCGGCGCCTGACTGGGGCTTTGACATTTTAATGGCGTTTGACTGGGTTTTCGACGGTTTTTTTGGCGCCTGACTGGGGTTTTGACATTTTAATCGCGTTTGACTGGAGTTTCGACCTTTTTAATGGAGTTTGACTGGGGTTTCGACATTTTAATGGCGTTTGAACCCCCTCTTTCACTCTCCTCTCCCTTCCCCCTCTCCCCCCTCCCTGTCTCCTCTCCCTCCTCCCTCTCGCCTCTCCAACTCTCATCTCCCTTCTCCCTCTGCTCCATCGCTTTCTCTCTTATCAAGTACATTATGAAGGATTCCTTGACCATGGAGTGCATTGTGTAATAAGGAGATCTCTTGCAGGGTGAAGATGGGGTCGAGTGCGTCATCTGTTTCTTCCCGATACGCCACTCGGAGCAGAAACTGGACTGCGGCCACACCTTCCACATACACGTGAGTCCAACCCACCCCACTGAACAAAAACACAGTTGGTGTCAGACTAAATGGGGCCAAGAAATCTCCTGAGACAATGAATTGAACTTGAGAATGATGAAATGGTGAAACGAGGGACCTGTTTATATGCAGCCTGCTTACCATGTGACTGGCCCTGTCCGACGTTCGCCTGACCTAGAACCATAGATCTGGGGCCGGGGAGGCTCTCTCCCCCCCGGGGAGGCTCTCTCCCCCCCGGAGAGGCTCTCTCCCCCCGGGGGAGGCTCTCCCCCCACCCCGGGGAGGCTCCCTCCCACCCTGGGGAGGCTCCCTCCCCCCCGGGGAGGCTCTCTCCCCCCCGGGGAGGCTCCCTCCCACCCCGGGGAGGCTCCCTCCCACCCCGGGGAGGCTCCCTCCCACCCCGAGGAGGCTCCCTCCCACCCTGGGGAGGCTCCCTCCCACCCCGGGGAGGCTCCCTCCCACCCCGAGGAGGCTCCCTCCCACCCCGAGGAGGCTCCCTCCCACCCCGGGGAGGCTCTCTCCCCCCCGGGGAGGCTCTCTCCCCCCCGGGGAGGCTCTCCCCCCACCCCGGGGAGGCTCCCTCCCACCCTGGGGAGGCTCCCTCCCACCCCGGGGAGGCTCCCTCCCCCCCGGGGAGGCTCTCTCCCCCCTGGGGAGGCTCTCTCCCCCCCGGAGAGGCTCCCTCCCACCCCGGGGAGGCTCCCTCCCACCCCGGGGAGGCTCCCTCCTACCCCGGGGAGGCTCCCTCCCACCCCGGGGAGGGTCCCCCCCACCCCGGGGAGGCTCCCCCCCACCCCGGGGAGGGTCCCACCCACCCCGAGGAGGCTCCCTCCCACCCCGGGGAGGCTCCCTCCCACCCCGGGGAGGCTCTCTCCCACCCCGGGGAGGCTCCCCCCCCCCGGGGAGGCTCCCTCCCACCCCGGGGAGGCTTCCTCCTACCCCGGGGAGGCTCCCTCCCACCCTGGGGAGGCTCCCTCCCACCCCGGGGAGGCTCGCTCCCACCCCGGGGAGGCTCCCCCCCCCCCCCGGGGAGGCTCCCTCCCACCCCGGGTAGGCTTCCTCCTACCCCGGGGAGGCTCCCCCCCACCCCGGGGAGGCTCCCCCCCCCCCCCCGGGGAGGCTCCCTCCCACCCCGGGGAGACTTCCTCCTACCCCGGGGAGGCTCCCCCCCACCCCGGGGAGGCTCCCTCCCACCCCGGGGAGGCTCCCTCCCACCCCGGGGAGGCTCCCTCCCACCCCGGGGAGGCTCCCTCCCACCCCGGGGAGGCTCCCTCCCACCCCGGGGAGGCTCCCTCCCACCCCGGGGAGGCTCCCTCCCACCCCGGGGAGGCTCTCTCCCCCCCGGGGAGGCTCCCTCCCACCCCGGGGAGGCTCTCTCCCCCCCGGGGAGGCTCCCTCCCACCCCGGGGAGGCTCCCTCCCACCCTGGGGAGGCTCCCTCCCACCCCGCTGGGACCGCTGATAACTACCAGTGCAAGTGGGGCATCACCCCCCCCCCCTCCCCCCGCTAGGGTACAGCATGTGTTCACACTCGTCAACTCGTTTCGTAAATGACGCCATTGTTGTCGTATTTGGCGAGGCACTCCTGTATACAAAATATGTGTGTTTATCTCTTTTATTAATTGATTTATTTATTGTTGTGCCTTTGTTCTTTGCCTACCACGTGCGTGTAACTGTTGGTACTGTTCTCTCGCAGTGCATAAATCGCTGGGTCAAAGGCCAAGGTGAGCGGACGTGCCCTACATGTCGCCAACACACCCTCCTGAGCGACGAATTCCCCAGGCTGGGACAGGCGTAGAGGACCTACAGATTCCCCAGGCTGGGACAGGCGTAGAGGACCTACAGATTCCCCAGGCTGGGACAGGCGTAGAGGACCTACAGATTCCCCAGGCTGGGACAGGCGTAGAGGACCTACAGATTCCCCAGGCTGGGACAGGCGTAGAGGACCTACAGATTCCCCAGGCTGGGACAGGCGTAGAGGACCTACAGATTCCCCAGGCTGGGACAGGCGTAGAGGACCTACAGATTCCCCAGGCTGGGACAGGCGTAGAGGACCTACAGATTCCCCAGGCTGGGACAGGCGTAGAGGACCTACAGATTCCCCAGGCTGGGACAGGCGTAGAGGACCTACAGATTCCCCAGGCTGGGACAGGCGTAGAGGACCTACAGATTCCCCAGGCTGGAACAGGCGTAGAGGACCTACAGATTCCCCAGGCTGGGACAGGCGTAGAGGACCTACAGATTCCCCAGGCTGGGACAGGCGTAGAGGACCTACAGATTCCCCAGGCTGGGACAGGCGTAGAGGACCTACAGATTCCTCAGGCTGGGACAGGCGTAGAGGACCTACAGATTCCTCAGGCTGGGACAGGCGTAGAGGACCTACAGATTCCTCAGGCTGGGACAGGCGTAGAGGACCTACAGATTCCCCAGGCTGGGACAGGCGTAGAGGACCTACAGATTCCCCAGGCTGGGACAGGCGTAGAGGACCTACAGATTCCCCAGGCTGGGACAGGCGTAGAGGACCTACAGATTCCTCAGGCTGGGACAGGCGTAGAGGACCTACAGATTCCCCAGGCTGGGACAGGCGTAGAGGACCTACAGATTCCCCAGGCTGGGACAGGCGTAGAGGACCTACAGATTCCTCAGGCTGGGATAAGCATATGTTCTCGCTGATGGAGAGCCATGAGTATGTAAAGTTACCGCTAGCTATGAGTATGTAAAGTTATCGCTCTCGCTGATGGATAGCCATGAGTATGTAAAGTTTTCGCTCTCACTGATGGATAGCCTTGAGTATGTAAAGTTCTCGCTCCCACTGATGGAGAGCCATGAGTAAGTCGTTATCGCTCTCCCTGATGAATAGCCACGAGTCTAGATTATGGCTCTCATTGATGGAGAGCCATGAGTATGTAAAGGTGTCGCTCTCACTGATGGATAGCCATGAGTATGTAAAGTTTTCGCTCTCACTGATGGATAGCCTTGAGTATGTAAAGGTATCGCTCTCACTGATGGATAGCCATGAGTATGTAAAGTTTTCGCTCTCACTGATGGATAGCCTTGAGTATGTAAAGTTATCGCTCTCACTGATGGAGAGCCATGAGTATGTAAACTTCTCGCTCTCATTGATGGAGAGCCATGAGTATGTAAAGGTGTCGCTCTCACTGAAAGATAGCCTTGAGTATGTAAATGTATCGCTCTCACTGATGGAGAGCCAGGAGTATGTAAACTTCTCGCTCTCACTGATGGAGAGCCATGAGTATGTAAAGTTATCGCTCTCGCTGATGGAGAGCCAGAAGTATGTAAAGTTATCGCTCTCACTGATGGAGAGCCATGAGTATGTAAAGTTCTCGCTCTCACTGATGGATAGCCTTGAGTATGTAAATTTCTCGCTCTCACCGATGGATAGCCTTGAGTATGTAAAGTTCTCGCTCTCGTTGATGGAGAGCCATGAGTATGTAAAGTTATCGCTCTCGCTGATGGATAGCCATGAGTATGTAAATTTCTCGGTCTCACTGATGGATAGCCTTGAGTGGGTAAAGTTATCGCTCTCGCTGATGGAGAGCCAGAAGTATGTAAAGTTATCGCTCTCGCTCTCGCTGATGGATAGCCATGAGTATGTAAAGTTCTCGCTCCCACTGATGGAGAGCCATGAGTAAGTCCAGTTATCGCTCGCCCTGATGGATAGCCACGAGTCTAGATTATGGCTCTCATTGATGGAGAGCCATGAGTATGTAAAGGGGTCGCCCTCACTGAAGGATAGCCTTGAGTATGTAAAGTTATCGCTCTCGCTGATGGAGAGCCATAAGTATGTAAAGTTCTCGCTCTCACTGATGGATAGCCATGAGTATGTAAAGTTATCGCTCTCGCTGATGGAGAGCCATGAGTATGTAAAGTTATCGCTCTCGCTGATGGAGAGCCAGAAGTATGTAAAGTTATCGCTCTCACTGATGGAGAGCCTTGAGTATGTAAATTTCTCGCTCTCACTGATGGATAGCCTTGAGTATGTAAAGTTCTCGCTCCTACTGATGGAGAGCCATGAGTAAGTCCAGTTATCGCTCGCCCTGATGGATAGCCATGAGTCTAGATTATGGCTGTCATTGATGGAGAGCCATGAGTATGTAAAGGTGTCGCTCTCACTGAAGGATAGCCTTGAGTATGTAAAGTTATCGCTCTCGCTGATGGAGAGCCATAAGTATGTAAAGTTCTCGCTCACACTGATGGATAGCCATGAGTATGTATAGTCTGCTCCTCAGTAATTAACTGATTTGCTCGAGTTTGGACAACCTGCGTTATAGATATCGTTTTCGTTCATTGTCACCGGCGTGTTCATACCGTGAAGGGTACTCTCGTCATGGGTTGTGGGTGGTCACGACCAGTTTTGCGCCGCTGCCTGTCGGCAGACACATAGTGATCACAGAATTATAACCCATATTGGTTCTTTTCGTTGGGGGCCAGAAGGTTAAAATGTAGAGCGGGAAACGCGATAGGTCGATAGTAGTCACAGAATTAGAACCCACATTGGTGTTTTCGTTTGGTCCAGTAGGTTAAAATTCAGAGCGGGAAGTGGAATAGATCGATAGTAATCATTGTTCTACCCACATTGTTTTTTTCGTTGGGGGCCAGAAGGTTAAAATGTAGAGCGGGAAATGCGATAGGTCGATAGTAGTCACAGAATTAGAACCCACATTGGTGTTTTCGTTGGGTCCAGTAGGTTAAAATATAGAGCGGGAAATGAGATAGATCGATAGTAGTCACAGAATTAGAACCCACATTGGTGTTTTCGTTTGGTCCAGTAGGTTAAAATGTAGAGCGGGAAATGTGATAGATCGATAGTAGTCACAGTATTATAACCCACATTGGTTTTATCGTTGGTTCCAGTAGATAGACAGCACGTTGGCAAATTGTTGACCATTTTGGTTGATTGAAAGTGTCCACGTGGTTATAATGGAAGTAGTGACCATGATTGTGCGTGTGGCTTTGATAATTCATTATGAACATTTGCGGAAGTTTGCTAATGTGTGGTCATTTGTTAAGTTTTTTTTCACTTTTGATACCAATAAAAAACAGTTGAAAAACCAGCTTGTGGTCGAATGTGACTGGGCACCGAATGATACACTCGGCGCGTGGAAGGAACCAAAAATAAAGGTTAATTACTGCCTCACCATGCGAACGGTACATTTTCGGATCGCGGAATGTGATCACGTGATTTGTGAGGCGGCAAATGATGGCGAACATGGTTTGCAACATGCAGGCTGTCCAGCACACCCTCATGAAATAGTAGGACAAAAGTAGGAATGGAAATACAGAAAAAGTAGGACAAAAGTAGGAAAATAGAAGCAAAACGTAGGACTCAAATAGCATATGTAGCAACATAATTCCGGATTTACAAATGACAAAAACTTATATTACTGAGAAAATGCTTTTTTAGAACATTTCTTACATGCTGCTCAGCTGTACCTGTATTTTCATTATTAGAACTTGACAGGCACTAGTGTTGATTTAAAGATCTATCAGGATGCAAAAACAAAATACCTCTGACTTTTGCAATAATAGAAGCGATATGCACACTTTTACAGCAATTCACATTTTGAAATTCCGCCTGGTGAAGCAAATACCAAAAAGTAGGAAAATGTAGGTATTTTGAAGAAAAAGTAGGAAAAATAGGATGGGAGTCAAAAAAAGTAGGACCACTGAACAGCCTGAACATGTGTACCACTGAACGTTCATGAACACCAGTCCTGTAAAACGAGAATTGCTTTGTCGTCCAGAAAGTTTAATTCGGTTCAAATATTGTTTATTATTATACAAGGTGCGGACAGCTCCAAACATGACTGAAGCCCGAGTACGGTGACTATTGTAAGAAATGACTTGTGTAACCAGTGGGCTACACCACGGATAGACTAGACCTAATGAGGCCGGATCCCTGTGTCCTGGTCCTAATGAGAACTCTGGATCAGTGGGGAGAGAACGCTCTGGATATAGCGTCCTTGTTTTGTTGAAAATCTGGATCAATGGGCGGGGAGGGGGGGTGTTCTCGATATAGCGTCCTTGTCTTGATGAAGTGATGTAAATCTGGATCAGTGGGCTGGAAATGCTCTGGATATAGCGTCCTTATCCTAATGAAAAATCCGGATCAGTGGGCGGGGATGCTCTGGAGATTGCCAAGTACTATCTCGAGGTTTTGTTGCCATGCCGACAGCTGTTCCCGCAACACCTGCCACTGCTGCTTGCCGAAAGTGCGGAGCGTGGTGCAGCTGATGATCACCTTTTTGGCCATCTGGTCGATCCTGGCTCGCACGGCCTGGGTCCGCAACACTGTGGGAGACATATATAACCAGATCATGATATGGCATCACTGGGGGAGACAGACATGTACCCAGATCATTGTATAACATCACTGCGGGAGACAGACATATAACCAGATCATTATGCAGCACCACTGTTGATGATGATTCGTTGGTTGGTTGTATATTCAGGACGCTTTAACCAATTATGGTCATAATCGAGTCAATGGGAGAAGGAAGGGGAGCCATGTCTCCGGGGTAACCCCCTACTCTTTGCGAAGGACATCTTTATCCTGCGACCACACAAACATGGCCACAGCGGGGCTCGATCTACCGATCCACGTGCCGTTAGGCTCTCAGGTTGCTAGGGAGCACTCACTGCAAACGCTCTAGCCCACTGAGCTATCAGGGCGGCCCTACCGTTGATGATGAAGCTCTCCACTTCCTCCTCCTCCAGATTCATCTCCTTCTGGATCGTGTCGAAGTCCACTTCCTGTTGGTTCTCTCCCATCTGCATGAAGGTCAACACACGCATCTTCTGGATGTTGTCTTCGTGGTTCAGACCTGAGGCGGACAAAGGAGTTCCACTGACTTAAACATAGGGGCCTCTCCCGGAAAGAAAAATGGTAATTACCTAAGGTAACCCGTGTACACTGACAATAACCAAGGTAACATGGACACAGCTGCCTATAAACTGGCAGTCACCATGGTAACAAGTGTAAGTTACATACAGCTGAAAGAGTAGCATAATCTGGCAGTCACCATGGTAACAAGTGTAAATACAGTTGCAGACACATAATCTGGCAATCGCCATGGTAACAAGTGTAAATACAGTAGTAGACACATTAACTGGCAATCACCGTGTTGACTAGCCTACATACAGCCGTATAGACACATAAACGGGCATTAAAGCAATATTATTACATGCACCATCTTAGATTTTTCACATTTCAGAATCAAGACTAAAAGTATCTCAAAATGATGATGCATATATGTTTCATATCTCTGAGAATCTATAAAACAACAATTTCAACATAAAACTGCACGGTTCAGTTATATCACGCGCGGACGCGATAGCGAGCCGCGGTCGAAATCACACACAAAATACCGAACAGCGAACAGGCGCGCAGGGATATAAAGCCGGCCACCAACTTCTGCTCCGGTGACCAAATTGCTTCTCTCCGGATAGCCCACAGGGCTTTCAGGATTTAAATTTAAGACAGAATATACTTATTTTACATGGGGAGGAGGTTGGTAATACAAGACATTACGGAATATATTGCTTTAACCAAGGTGAGGACTTTACCTATAGACGTGACAAACTCCTTGTGTGCGTTGTAGAACTGCACATACTGCGACAGGCGCCCAGACACAAATATGTTCAGCAACTGAAACAGAAACCACCCATATATTACAATAGCTATTGAAAGAATTTGATATGCGCCGCAAACTCTTTTTACTTCCAACAATCCACCTAAACATATATTGCGGGCGAATCCACTGAACAAACAATTAACCACAATTTGCAAATAGTAGCGCACACCTAATTTGCGTAAAATATTGATAAATATCAGGCATAGATATTTACCGGTTATCAAGTTTTATAAAACATGTCGAAGTTATAACGTGAGAGGAAAATGCGCCACTCACGTCATGTATGACTTCGCCCTCCAGGAACTTGACCGGCTTCAGAGCCAGAAGGTGGTCCATGAGCAGGATGTTGGGGTCTGCGATAGAAGCCACGATACACCTGCAGCACAGCCAATGGTAGTCGCCACTTAGAGACACACATACGCCAAGTACATCAAATACAAGGACAGTGGTAAGGCAGCACAGCCAATGGTAGTCGCCACTTAGAGACACACATACGCCACGAACATCAAATACAAGGACAGTGGTAAGGCAGCCATACCTTCGACAAATCACACACACAAAAGATGGTGACACTTATAATCGATTTCCATTTTTTTGTTTCTTTTTTACTTCATTTGAGTTTGACGGTACTCTCAGTCCGTCATGGTATATCATCCCATAGCGATTGTTTTCAGTCAATATTTTTCCTAGTGGTCCTTTTTCCCTATATGTACGTAGTTCCAATATTCATACTATCATGGTCTTACTGCTTTTTCGGGTAACACAGTAAGGGAAAATAGCATTATTCATTATTGTGTGGCCAATGACTGCCATGTAAATAATGCTCATTTTTGTGACCGTTATTTCATGAGGCTCATTACTTTCATCAGTCATTTGATGTTCCCCAAATCTGGCATAAAATGTGTGACATTGCCTGAAGAAAAGGATACAACAACTTAAGGCCATGATAGTGATAATAAAGCTTTTTTTAAAAGTTTAGAATAGATACATGAGAAACACACGACCAAGGCTTGTCGCCTCTGACACCACTCGGGGGGGAGGGGGGGGAGGGGGAGAAGAGGGGGAGGGGACTTACTTTAGAGCGTCCTCCCGGGCCTGGGAAGCGTTGTATGTTGTGTACGAACTCAACAGCTCAATCATAACCTTCATCGCCATCTCGCTGAAACGAAAACGCGTTTGTGCACACAAACAAGAATTCGGCGGGAAAAAAAAAACGGGATTATTGAAAATATGCCCCATAACAGGATAAACAAAGCCGGTTTCCAAACGCGAACAAATTTGGTTGTCAGATACACAGACACCTTGGGCATCCGCCATGATAAAACTCTTTTTGACTCTCACAATTGCAATTGTCAGATTCGGAGAGCAATGATTATATGGTTTATATCTGGTTACAGATTTTACAGGCACATGTACCGGGTCGGTGGCACGGTCTATAGCTAGTTATAGTTACATATATATATATATGTGCAGATGGCATAGTCTATAGCTGGTTGCTATTTCAGGTAGTAACATGTACAGGCTGCGGACTCACTTTGGTTTTCCCGCAGCCAACCCTTCGTACAAGGCCCTCCATAGAGCTTGGACCTTGACGATAGGAGTCTCCCACAGTGCGAACCAGCCCTTTATCTGAAAACACACACAACAAAATGGGCATTAACTGTTAGGACTTGGTGATCATATCCAAAGTTAGCCACTTCCGCCCTTGGTACCCTTGTGTAGGGCGGGGGGGGGGGGCGGGGGGGTCTTCACCGCAATGTGCCAATCGTAGCATCAGGATACCTCACATCACTCATGCATCAGATTTAAGACAGCAATAGATTATGTGGGCATCGACGAAGTGATATATTATCCTTCATGGCATTTTCATTCTACTATGTCAGTACCAGCACCTGCCAGTACAGTACAATCTCAATAAAAACCGAATATGATAGCCATACATTCGGTTCACATAGATTTTGGGGTTATCAAGGATCAGGTCCGGAGTAACAATAAAATCCGGGAGCGACAGGATTTCGGTTTATTCAGGGTTCAGTTAAGAGAGGATTTGCAATTTGAACGTTTGTATTTTTAAACTGCTGAAACGTGTTTAAAATGACCCCCTCCGAAACTTACCTCGTCGATATCTGGGTTGACTGCCTGTATCAAGTCGAGATTCGTGGCCAGCTTGACAATGGTAATGTAGGCAATGTAGCGGTGAGTGCAGCTCTCGGGCATGCCGCTGAACAGCGTGTTTAATCTGTAAACAACATCATTACATGAGAATCAGTCTGTGCAAGCTGCAAAACAACAGTATAATGAACTCTGTTAAGATATAAGACCACAAATAGATATGCTGCACTATTTGGTCTAAATCTAATGTTGATTAAAACACCAAACCCTTCAGTCCTGAAATTGTATTTGATAATCTGTAATACCAACCTCTATTCCTTACATTCGATTTGGTTGTCTAAAACACCAAGTCTGAAGCAATCAAATTATATTTTCTGTCCTAAAACACAAACACTGTTGCCTCAGTTTGAATTTTCAGTGATATGTAAGATATATTACATGTAAGATTATGTTATATTAGGTATTTGCCATTCAATGACACGCAATAAGAGAAAGTTGTTTTTTTGCTCCATAAATGTGATCTTACTACTTACATTTTTAATCTGATCACATTTCTCTTTTCTGGGGCTTGTGCGTTCAAGACGTGGTCACATAAAGCAGTGACAAGTTCCTCATTTTGGTTTGCTGGAATCAGTAGCAACAGTGAAATAACACTGTTGAACAAGCCCTCGACATCTGCAAATATAAATTAAAGAATAATATGCAACTGGTAGTTATACATGTCATCTGTTAAAATCATTCTTACTGACGGTGTTATTTATACTAAATCATTAATACATGGCAAGGTTGATATATTTGATTTGTATCTGATAAGACAACAGCATGAAGAATGACATTACACAAATTTGCACAATATTTCCTGGAAATTTAATCGTACAAAGATGCCATTGCTAGTAAAATCCATCCGATCAGTCATTACAAAATTAGCACCGGGTTTTAAGCCTGATACTCTGAGTAAAATTCTACCAATAGATCGCCTTCAGACAAAATGATTACCTGCATCAGCCACAGATTCCTTCCAGACAACCCCTGTGGCTGCAATGACCTGGAGTAGGTCCTGGACAGGTCCTTCTGGTGCATTCCTCTCACTGATGGTGGCTCCTTTGGACTTCAGATAGGCCCGAAGCTCCACCACCTTTAAGTAAACAATGAAATATGTTATAATCTTAAAT
The DNA here is from genome assembly GCA_964019135.1 of Arenicola marina. Taxonomy (NCBI): domain Eukaryota; kingdom Metazoa; phylum Annelida; class Polychaeta; family Arenicolidae; genus Arenicola; species Arenicola marina. Next base: position 14,700,000 of record OZ025261.1, on the reverse strand, counting down.
AACAATATCTGTTTATTTCTGTAACTTTTAAATACTGGATAACCTTTAGCTGCAAAACTTGAAATATTTTATTAAAGGACAGTTTTTAGATGTATAATAAATATGTATTTACTATTTAACTTTCTCATCAATTTCACCATAGCAGAATAATTTTAATCAGGAGTCAGAATTACTAGGCCTGCCTCCAAGCAACCTGTGGGTCCTTAGATCTAGGCAGCATTTGCTGTCTGTGCGGTGGTGAAAAGCATATTTTCGCGTATAAGGTACACAGTTTTTAACTATCCGACAAAATATGCATCTTTCCAGTATCCTTATGTAATTTATTGACCTGGCAAAAAGAAAATATGTTGATTTATTGTCTTAATTTGTAATGTCAAAGTTTTTTCTGGCCAAAGTTATTCGATCAGCGCCAGCCGTGCCAATATGCGGCTGGCCGAATTTAAAAGGCAGCGGGAGGTACTTAAAACTCAGTTTACATAAAAAAATTTACACCCCCAGAGAGGCGCAAAATCCAAGCCATCTATGGCATGGACCTCCCCCATCCTCTGGATCTGGCGCTTGCCTGGTTCATCAGGGCTCATACGTACTTAAAATTTTGTTTTATTTGGCCAATGCAATATTGCCTTCTTATCCCCATCTGGCCGTCACCCCCCTCCCCTAGATCCACCACTGTATCCCCCCATTCTCTTGCAAGACATACACATAGATCTGACCAAGGGGGTATAGGTAAGTGGGAAGCGGGGGGTTGTGGAGTATGGGTGGACTGGGCAGGGGGGGGGGGGGGAGGAACCTGGTATGGGGAAGGGGGTTCAGTCGTGGCAACGGTTTATCAAGGTGGAGGTATATCCAGATGGAGATAATATAAGTGATCCCGGCTATGTGTTTTGAGTAGCCATTTACACCTTCCAAACCTCTATAAACTTAATTGCAAAAGATATAGTGCTGAAGCATTGAATGAACAGATGAAGCGAGGAAACCGCACAGTCGTGGCATTTTGTTGATGAAATCTACCTATGTGGTTCGGTTCGAGTTTTGTGGCTGCCAAGTGCTTTGCCTGCCTTTTCTCTTTATGTGACACATGTGTGAAGCCCCCCCGCCCCCCTCTCGCTCCACCCACCCACGACTGAGGCACCTGTGCCAAAACAAACAAAGCCAAGGCCCCAAGCTAAACCGCCTGATTTGTTGATTGTAGTCTGCAGTGCTGGACGAAAATACACGTGCAATTTAGGTCGGGCGACAGAAAAAATATACACAACAGAGGCATGAATATGAACGCTAAAGAATGACATTAATTTTGATATAGATATCACCGAATATATTGACAAACCTGGTCGGATTCATCTAAATCTATGAAAGCCGGAACACTCATGCTGTTGCCGCACTGAAAAAGGTCAAGGCGACCGGAAGTATTGCTTAATTCCAATATCCAAACACAGAAAAGCACTGGGCGGGGCGACGAGCGGGATGTAGTCCAATGAATGACAAGGGCGGTGACAAAAAGTGAGAGTTTGCCCAAGTCACTCTATTGATCGCAATATTGACTCTACAAAGTTCCATTTTATAAAACAGCTTCTGGACCAACTTTTCTCGGCCTGGGCCCGGTGGATAAACTTCGGACACCAAAACCCTCACGCGGGGATGATGAAGGGGGGGGGGGGGGGGGGGCGGGGGTGCTGGGTTTGCTGCTAACATCAGCTCAGTCGGGACATTGTACTTTGCCCTGAAGGGGTATTTTTCGCAGCAACTCGCTCTATGAACGCACATTTTCAGAGCCCCCACCCCCCCCCCCCCGGCCGCAAGTGTCGCGTCTTGCGTCATTTAATTGTTGCATACAGATTTCAATTAACGCATTTCAATGAGCTGCTATGGAACTTGGTGACGTTGTAAATGTCCCATCATTTTTGGGATGTCCCATAATTTTATAGAGCTCTGGCACACTAGGAGTCACCCACTGGCATACTTTTCAAAATCACTGTATAGGGTATCTTTTTCATCACAAAAATCCGCTCTATAGGGGTATCTTTTTTATCACAAATACCCGCTCTCTCAGGCATCAAGGCACCCGCGATCCCCCCCCCCCCCACCCACCAGATTTGTACCATGGTACCCCCCCCCCCCCTATAAATTAAATTATAGTGAATAACTCAATTCGGGCGATAGTTTGCCACGCAGCTTGTAAACTTGAAGCCGAAATGCCAGCCACGCAAACAAAATTTCGACGGTAAATGGATAATGAAACTTCACCTTTGCCGATATATGCATGCATATGATGAAGATAAATGAAGTTCCGCCTAAGCTATATTCCCTCTGCCCCGCGTCAAATTTTACCACCAGAATTATCTGTCATTAGCGAAAATTGAAATGAATCTGATTGAAGATATACAGGCAGTTTGGCATTAAATACACCACTATTTAGCATTTACTGTGCTACTGGTATATGGTACCGGACAAATTGATCCGATTTTGATTAATTAGAAGCCATGTTTCCTCTATTGAGATTGTACGACAACGAATGTCTATTTTCTTCAAATTATGCGTCTAAGATAGAAAATTCAACCTAAACAACCTTCTAAAACCATTCGTGACGCCAGTACGTCGAGTGATGTGAGGAACGTGCTCCCTCTGCTGGCAGTGTTCAATCAGGGTCTCACTTTATAGCGAAAAGACGTGTCTCTTCGCGAAAAGACACTAATCTCGCGAAAAGACAGTCCAAATGCCAATTAACCCCGATTTGAAGCTGTTGAACCGGCTGATTCGGTTTGTAATGTCTTTACTGCGGGCAGGAATGAAAAAATGTATTGTTTAATTGGGTTCATATGCATATTTAACAAATATTTCAACACGGACGCCGTTCAGCGATCGGTACGGCTGCCGCCATGTTGGATAGCCACTTGCCCGTTGCCTCACTAGATGGCGTGCAGTATCGTATAAGTACATGTTTGCGTTATGAAGTCTTTTCGCGAAAAGACGATAATGCGACAATCTAATCGTAAATGGGACATGTATCGCCTGAAACGTTTTTTTTTTTAATTCATCAAGATTGGGTTGCCATTTTCCACGAAAGAAAATGTTAGTATTATTGTGGTAGGAGACACGCATGCCGCAGTTATGTGACACCAATTAGTTGAGGTAGAAGTCGGAAGACACCCGGTTTCGGGGCGCCGGTTTCGTGCAGGGCTAATGAGTTAACACAAATTAGTTTGTTACATCGAGTTTACATCTTAGGGCAGTTTAGTTCAGCAAAGGCTTCTCATCACTTGGCTTGTTACATGACTGTGTCGAGAGGTTTGGAGCAAAAGGTAAATAACAATGGGGTAGAAGTCGGGATTGCTCAAAGGCTGTGTCCGCTCAACAGACGGCCAACTCGTGGTCACGGCACCCACTGGCGGCAAGAAGCCATGCCAGCACAAACGGAAGCGCTCCGCTAAAACGACGACAAGTAAGAAGAAGGCGTAATGTGTGTAATGTCATGTGTGTAAATAAACTGTACAAATCTACTATGACTAATGCTTTAAGTGTCTTTTAGCAGCGATACATGTCCCTTTTACACCGATGTAACCGTCTTTTCGCGAAAAGACCTCATAACGCAAACATGGATGTAACATCATTTGTCGCGTTACGCCATCTAGTGAGTCAACGGGCAAGTGTCTATCCAACATGGCGAAAAGCCGTACCGATCGCTGAACGGCGTCCGTGTTGAAATATTTGTTAAATATGCATATGAGCCCGATTAAACAATACATATTTGCATTCCTGCCCGCAGTAAAGATATTACAACCCGAATCAGCCGGTTCAACAGCTTCAAATCGGGGTTAATTGGCATTTGGGCTGTCTTTTCGCGAGATTAGTGTCTTTTCGCGAAAAGACACGTCTTTTCGCTATAAAGTGAGACCGTTCAATCATGTGTCCTCAACTCGGGGCCCTTAGCCCTTGTTTTGACGTCGCCTACTCTCAAAGCCCCGACCAAAGCGGCCCCCCTATGCGTCTGGCACGTTTTTAGCAAACGTTTATCGCATATTGTGCGCAGTAAACTAAACTTACTAAGGTGACAAAAATGTGTAAGGAATATTAACCTTAAATTCCGAAGCAATATATATTTGTTATGTTTGGGTTTTCGAGTAACCAACTATTTCATCATCCTGCAACATGTCATCTGGAAAAGGTAAGAAATTCTGCTAAATAACATATTCTTCGCGACTAATGGCCGTTATTGAAGCTGGACTTTTGGGATTTCATTCCAACAATCATTTTAGTTCTTACTTTGACCGTCATCCTTAATTTCTTGGAAAATAGGTATTTGATGAGCGAAGGAATCCGCCCATGCTGATTGTTTCCTTTATTATCGCTCACTTTGCCACCGGTGTTGACTGTTTACATCATGACGACATGAGATTGCAATGGCCAATGCCAATGAAAACTCTAGGCAATAATGTGTGTGGGTGTGCCGAAGTAGTGGAATCGGGTGGTATGATTTCATGATCATGATGGACATTTTGACCTTGTCACAATATATTGTCACTCTCATCTGTCATAAAACAAATATTTCATCTCTAAACTAAAGTCAGTCATAAATGCCGTAGACACACGTTTCGGCCCATATTTTCCGCGAATCACTCTCAAAATCACTGATGTGAGAAAGCAACGCTAGACCATTTTAATGATACTAAATTTACGTTTGTACTGCGATGTTATCCTTTTTTAAGATACAAACAATATTTCTCCATGCTGACACTCCATTGGCAGCAGACACACTTTCACAAATAGACTAAATCACAGACAATGAAAGGCTCTATAGTTGCCATGGCATCCTCGTGGCTGGTATAAATATAGAATATAGCTAGCATTTATTGTTTAAAGCACGTTCGGCGCCATGGCAACCATCATTTTATGATGCGTGTTTTAGTATTTTGGCGACAGAGTGTTTTCTGCCAGTGGCGTATCAGTACGGAGAAATATTCTTTGTGTCATGAAAAAGGATAACATCGCATTACAAACGTAAGTTTGGTATCATTAAAATGGTCTAGTGTTGCTTTCTCACGTCAGGGATTTTGAGAGTGATCAAGGCAAATTCGTGAAAATATGGGCTGAAACGTGTGTCTACTGCATTTATGACTTTGACTTTAGGCTAGTCTTACGACATGCCACTTCATGACTCACAGGCTCGGCCAACTCTGGTAAGGCTAGTCATGCACCGGCCCATGCACTCTATAGACAGTTACTGTCTTGAGACTTGAATATCACTGTCACTTGTCAGTGTTAGTGTTAATATTGTTATATTTATATTAGGTATTAGAATTTGACTCTTTATACTGCATAAATTATATATCACTGCTGCCCCACCCTCTCTGTACACTTCCTAACTGACTGTCAGTGTCATGTGACATCATGCTTTATATATGTAAATTACATTGCAGGCTGGTCTATTTATTGCATTCCAGCTTTAACTACTCTTATCAGCTAACATATAATAAATCTCCTAAAAATATATTTGTTACCGCCTCTAATTTCTCTGACATTACATTTTGGTAGCCAGCTTTTTGTAATATAATATATTATTATATTGAGTTCTTTCCCGCCAAAACTAAGCCCAAGCGAAAGTTTTATCAAGATTGGCAGAAAACTCAATTGTTTCATTCTATAAATTCAGAAACCTGATAAACATTGCCGTTTTGGCTGTGGTGTGGCAACAAAAATATCTATCCCGGACACCATAGAACTCTGTCGCGGCACTGATACTTATTCCAAAGCATTTCGTAGCACACAAACTGATGACATTGACCACTAAAATGAAAACTTGTGGTAAATTGATATCACAGGCAAGGCTATGAGATACTATTTGGCATTCTGGCATGGATGGTGTATGGACGAAAGAAATCTTGAATGATTCAAGGACTGATTCTTATTTGTATTTTGACCTGTTTAGTTTTGGTGGGAAAGAGCTCGATATGCAACTTCATGAATAATGCTCATGAATGGCCATATAGTGTGGATGAATGATCGTATAATGCTGATGAATGGTCGTTTAGTGCTGAAGAACAGCTGTATAGTGCTAATAAACGGTTTTGTAGTGTTGAGAAACAGCCATATAGTGCTGATGAATGGCTGTATTGTGCTGATGAATGGCTGTATAGTGCTAATGAATGGTCGTATAGTGATAATGATTGGTTGTATAGTAATGATGAATGGTTGTATAATGCTGATGAACGGTTGTATCATGCTACTAAACAGCCATATATAGTGCCAGTGAACGGCCGTATAGTGCTGATGAATGGCTGTATAGAGCTCATGAACAGCTGTATAGTGCTGATGAATTGCTGTATAGTGCTGAGTAACGGCCGTATAGTGCTGATGAACGGTCGTATAGTGCTGATGAATGGCTGTATGGGGCTGATAAATGGCTGTATAGTGCTAATGAATGGCCGTATAGTGCTGATGAACGGCCGTATAGTGCTAATGAATGGCCGTATAGTGCTGATGAACAGCCGTATAGCGCTGATGAACGGCCGTATAGTGCTGATGAACCGCCGTGTAGTGCTAATGAATGGCCGCATAGTGCTAATGAATGGCCGTATAGTGCTGATGAACAACCGTATAGTGCTAATGAACGGCCGATTAGTGCTAATGAACGGCCGTATAGTGCTAATGAACGACCGAATAGTGCTAATAAACGGTCGTATAGTGCTGATGAACGGCCGTATAGTGCTGATGAATGGCCGTATAGTGCTGATGAACGGTCGTATAGTGCTGATGGACGGCCGTATAGTGCTAATGAACGGCCGTATAGTGCTGATGCATGGCCGTATAGTGCTAATGAACGGCCGTGTAGTGTTGAAGAACGGCTGTATAGTGCTGATGAATGGCCGTATAGTGCGGATGAACAGCCGTATAGTGGTAATGAACGGCCGCATAGTGGTAATGAACGGCCGTATAGTGCTAATGAACGGTCGTATAGTGCTAATAAACGGCCGTATAGTGGTAATGAACGGCCGTATACTGGTAATGAACAGTCGTATAGTGCTGATGAACGGCCATATAGTGCTGATGAACGGCCGTATAGCGCTAATGAACGGCCGTATAGTACTAATGAACGGCCGTATAGTGCTGATGAACAACCGTATAGTGGTAATGAACGGCCGTATAATTCTGATGAACGGCTGTATAGTGCTAATGAACAGCTGTATAGTGCTGATGAACGGCCGTACAGTGCTGATGAACGGCTGAATAGTGCTAATGAACGGCCGAATAGTGCTAATGAACGGCCGTATAGTGCAGCTGAACGGTCGAATAGTGCTAATGAACGGCCGTATAGTGCTGATGAAAAGCCGTACAGTGGTAATAAACGGCCGTATAGTGCTGATGAACGGTCGTATAGTGCTGATGAATGGCTGTATGGGGCTGATGAATGGCTGTATAGTGCTAATGAATGGCCGTATAGTGCTGATGAACGGCCGTATAGTGCTAATGAATGGCCGTATAGTGCTGATGAACAGCCGTATAGCGCTGATGAACGGCCGTATAGTGCCGATGAACCGCCGTGTAGTGCTAATGAATGGCCGCATAGTGCTAATGAATGGCCGTATAGTGCTGATGAACAACCGTATAGTGCTAATGAACGGCCGATTAGTGCTAATGAACGGCCGTATAGTGCTAATGAACGACCGAATAGTGCTAATAAACGGTCGTATAGTGCTGATGAACGGCCGTATAGTGCTAATTAACGGCCGTATAGTGCTAATGAACGGCCGTACAGTGCTGATGAACGGCCGAATAGTGCTAATGAACGGTCGAATAGTGCTAATGAACGGCCGTATAGTGCTAATGAACGGCCGGATAGTGCTAATGAACGGCCGTATAATGCTAATGAACGGCCGAATAGTGCTAATGAACGGCCGTATGTTGCTAATGAGGGGCCGAATAGTTCTAATGAACGGCCGTATAGTGCTGATGAACGGTCGTATAGTGCTGATGGACGGCCGTATAGGGCTAATGAACGGCCGTATAGTTCTGATGAATGGCCGTATAGTGCTAATGAACGGCCGTATAGTGCTGATGAACGGCTGTATAGTGCTGATGAATGGCCGTATAGTGCTGATGAACAGCCGTATAGTGGTAATGAACGGCCGCATAGTGGTAATGAACGGCCGTATAGTGCAAATGAACGGTCGTATAGTGCTAATAAACGGCCGTATAGTGCTAATGAACGGCCGTATAGTGCTGATGAATGGCCGTATAGTGCTAATGAACAGCCTTATTGTGCTGATGAACGGCCGCACAGTGGTAATGAACGGCCGTATAGTGCTAATGAACGGTCGTATAGTGCTAATAAACGGCCGTATAGTGGTAATGAACGGCCGTATACTGGTAATGAACAGTCGTATAGTGCTGATGAACAGCCGTATAGTGGTAATGAACGGCCGTATAATGCTGATGAACGGCTGTATACTGCTAATGAACGGTTGTATAGTGCTAATGAACGGCCGTACAGTGCTGATGAACGGCCGAATAGTTCTAATGAACGGGCGAATAGTGCTAATGAAGGGCCGAATAGTTCTAATGAACGACCGTATAGTGCTGGTGAACAGCCGTACAGTGCTAATAAACGGCCGTATAGTGCTGATGAACAGCCGTAGAGTGCTAATGAACGACCGTATAGTGCTGATGAATGGTCGTATACTGCTAATGAACGGCCGTATAGTGCTAATGAACGGCCGAATAGTGCTAATAAACGGCCGTATAGTGCTGATGAACGGCTGTATAGTGCTGATGAACGGCCCTATAGTGCTGATGAACGACCATATAGTGCTGATTAACGGCTGTATAGTGCTGATTAACGGCTGTATAGTGCTGATGAACGGTCGTATAGTGCTAATGAACGACCGTATAGTGCTGATGAACGGCCGTATAGTGCTGATGAACGACCGTATAGTGCTGATGAACGGCCGTATAGTGCTAATGAACGGCTGTATAGTGCTGATGAACGACCGTATAGTGCTGATGAACGTCCGTATAGTGCTAATGAACGACCGTATAGTGATAATGAACGATCGTATAGTGCTGATGAACGGATGGCCATTTATTGCTGACGAACACTTGTTTGCAAAACACATGCATGCACATGCAAAAAGTTGTAAAGTCGGCACCGCCTTTTGGTACCCATGAACGATATTGCAAGTTAACGAGTAAGTGACATTGTATTATTGTATTTTATTGTATTACTGCGGTTGCCAGGAGTGCTCCCATACCTCCAGAAAACGACGCTTGGTGATACCATATTCCTCGTCCTTTAAACTAACCTTCACGACATTCATTTGAATGTAAAACAAATAGCTATTAAAGGTGGTATTAAAATTGATACTGTTGATTCAAATTTGCACAACAATCCCCTTAGTGTACTAGAACGGCCGTATAGAACACATTATTAACCAGTTCTCTCGTTAAGTTTTATTTGATCAATATTTACGTTTTTCATTATGTATCATATCCGCGACATCAGCCCCCTCCCCCCTCCCCCCTCCTACATCAGCTCATTGGGTCATTGCGCTCGCATTTAGCGCTGTTGTCCACCTGAAAGCCTCACGGCACGTGGATCGGCGTGTCTAGCCCCGTTATGGCCATATCCCGTGTGGTCGCCTGATAAATAATCCATGTCCTTCTCCCATTGACGCTATATGACCAAAAGTGGTTAAAGCGTCCTGAATAACCCACCAACCAACCAACCGATTGACGCCATATGTCCAGAAGTGGTTTAAGCGTCCCCAATATACAACTAGCCGACCAGCCACCTGGTCAGCTGGTGAGCGCAGTTGTATGATGACCGGCCATTATTAGTATTATTACGGGTTGGTGGTCACGTTAACTATAGGCCTAGTACAATAGCATTAAATCTGAAGGCCGATAAATGCTGTATTCTGACCCAAACCGCCCTGCTGCCCATGCAATCGACAGTCGTTGCCATAGCGACGTTGCATAGAACAATGAAACATGACGTCCCGCCCAAAATAATTGTAGGGTATAAATAGGGCTGTACAGTCACTTCGTGATCTTATCGAGACCCCACGAGACGGGGATACCTATGTTCTGCGTCAATGCCTGGCATCAACGGCGTGTAAGTGTTGCCTACCTTCCGGTTGTTTGCCTTCCCTCGCCTCACACACAAGATCGGCTAAAGCTGTCATTGGAAGCACAACTAAGCACTGAAGTTCTGTGCATATCCGAATTATAACCATCCGAGTAGATTTATGTAATGTATGAGCGGTTAGGCAGTTGATAAACCAGAATGCGGTTGTCTCACGAGTGACTCAGTGTCAGTCGATCTAACGTGCTGCGCGGGGTTTTCCATGTCGTATGACGTAATAATCATCATGACGCGCGTGTCTGCGCGCGGTATCTATAGTTACGTAACAACGCTCCTTATATGGACTGAGCGGGTGAGGACAATAATGCTCCGTTTGTCGTAGAACTGTAAACATCGATGATTTGGCTCAAAATACAACGCTTCCGACGGTCTCATCGAACGGATCACATGCATTATGGAGAGATAAATGTCTCGTCTTTAACTATATTATGATTTTGTAGTTAACAATGCCTGGACCAAAGCAAACAAAAAATAGTTTCACACCCACTCGATTCTTTAGGCACAAACCGCGCAGCTGGCCGGTTCCCAACACTAAAACGTTGACTACAATGAGTGCGCGTCACGCAGTTGCAGCAAGGCACCAGCGTGATGCGCACTCGTTCTAAGAGCACGTGTTTTTTTGTTGGTCCCCAAAAGACCTAAACCGGAAACAGAACCCGCGAGAACTGTACAGCCCTATTGCGTCAGAATGTCCAGTGCATTGGTCTGCTCGGGATTGCGTCAGGCCCCGGTCGCCGTCCACCTCTGGCGTTCTGCTGCCACTATACTCAACCTTCCACACCGCAGTACGTAGGTAGCCCCGGGCGGACCCTTATCCTTATCCTACGCCTCACACTAGCAGAACCATTAAACTCGAATTTTTCTCTTTTCTGCGGAACCCTTGTTGGGGATATTGCGAGAAGAAGCATATTTCTGCCAGTATCCACAGCACGTGAGATGCCGATTCATAGTGCCATCGGTTAGTAACATGGGTTGTAACGGCGGTGGCGACACCACAAACAGCGTTAGCCGTTGTTCTGTGGCTATAGGACGGACCCGGTTCGATTTGTGCCAGTCCTACAGCCATAGATATACATGGCTGAAGCTACCTGACCCTCGTTGCATTGTTTCCTATGGCAGTATTTGATTCAAGCAGGTTCAATGGCCCGGGTTTGAACCCCACCTGTGCTCCACCGCCCGGGGCGCGGTTCGAGCCCTATGTCTGTGCAGGATAAAGATCCCATGTCGCCTGTCGAAAAGAGCAGGGGGCTACTGCCGCCGACGTGACTCCTCACTACCTAGACCTCTACCTACCTCCTCCCATTGACATTGTGGGATATGCGATTAAAGCGTCCTGCCAATCAACCCATCTTTGTCCCGATATAGTAGTCTGTGTCCGCACAGTGGTGGCCTTTTCCCAGAAACCCACCCATCCACTCCCACTAGCTGTATGAGCAGAGGCCGCCGACAGATAAGCATGGGGAACGATCCATGTGGATTTACACGTTTATTGGGATACCAAATACTTGGCATTTACCATTTTCTGTTCCACTGAGGTAACGCCATTCATAATATCATAACGTATTTGTGGATTGTGTGGCGATCTTAAAGGTACTTCGGCGGTACTTCGGAAGTTCCGAGATAACTTCGGAAGTTCCGAGACTACTCCGGAAGTTCCGAGATTACTTCGCTGGGCTCGCGCTAGGATATTTTTTTCATTAGCCAATTTGGCTAATTCCGTGGAAAAACATTAGCCAAAATTAGCCAAATATATTGGTTATAAATTGGTTATGTGTTTGTAGTTGAAATTTTATCTTCGCCATTTTGGCGAGTGTCCAGAAAGTTCTTCTCGCCAAATCCCGAATTTTCTCGCCAAATGGCTATTGGCGAATGCTAACGCGAGCCCAGCTTCGGAAGTTCCGAGATTACTTCCGAAGTTCCGAGATTACTTCGGAAGTTCCGAGATTACTTCGGAAGTTTCGAGATTACTTCGGAAGTTCCAGGATTGTTTTGAATGTTCGGAGATCACTTCGGAACTTCAGAGATTATTTTGGGAGTTCCGAGATTACTTCGGCTTATTATTATTATTAGCTGGTCGCCAATTAATGTGTTGCATTAACGCCTTGCTGTGGGTTTACAGAGAGCAACAAGCGCAGTCAACCGGCCTGGGCCCCGCCCACCGGGAGCCAGCACCCCGGACTGCACGTCTACAACAGCCTGACCAGGAAAAAGGTACGGCTGTCTGGTGTTAACAGTCAATAATGTGAATGTCCCATTGGGAAATATAGTGATGGTGGTGTGAGGAGTAATTATTTTGAAACTGTGCCCCGGCTGAGACTTAGCATTGGTTTTAATATATCAGCCTGCAGTGGCGGATCTAGGGAGGGGGGGCAGGGGGGCAACCCCCCTCCCCCCCTTGGGAACCAGAACATACAACATACACGTTAACATACATGTTAAAGTCCCAATTCTTCAGAGAGCAATCCCCCACCCCCTTGGGAAACTGAACATACACTGTTAAAGTCGGGTTCTCCAAGCCCCGCCCCCGGTCACAAGTCTTCAGAGCAGCCACCCCTCCCCCCCCCGGTCGCAAGTTTTCAGAGAGCAACACCAACACCCCTTTGGGAACCTGAACATACACTGTTAAAGTCGGCTTTTCCGAGCACGCCCTCCCCCCCCCCGCCCCGTTCGCAAGTTTTTCAAAGAGCCCACCCCTCGGTCGGAAGTTTTCAGAGAGCAACCCCCCCCCCCCTTGGCAAATCCCTAGATCCGCCCCTGAGCCTGTCACCGAGTTCTATGGGATTCTATATGTCGTAGACATCAGCCGCTGTCGTTCTCGCAAGGTGGCGCTGTGGTTGTGAAACGCAATTCATTCGGATGTTAAGGAACGTGCATTGGATTCATACAGCGTACACCAGATGCACTGACAAACTTAAATTTTTGCTTGATTATAATTGTGAAGGTTGCGTCCATACTTGCACACAGGGGATGTTGCGGTATAAGCTAGCCAAGGCTCATTCATGTGTCAAGTCCCTGTTTGAAATTTCGTATTATTTGACCATTTTGCGCAAAGTATCTTGAAAACTCCATCTTCCGGATGAATTGGGTATCAGCGAAGGAACCGCGCCACCTAGCGATTCGAAAAGCCATGGCAAGAGCGTTCCGCTTACGCGATGATGTGAGGAGCTCCCTCTGCTGGGAGAGTGACTTTAGCTGGCCGGAGAGTGGTGTCACCTGGTGTTTGAGTGTAGCGTTATAGTGCCTATTTTTGGCCGTTATGACTGTCATGGGTGACCAGACCCTGTCGGTTGGCGTTATGACAGTATGCGCATGCTTTGTTTGGTTTACCCAGAGATCGTGTTCCGGGATCGTGTAACGGGATTTCTGGTTTTACCAATCGTCGTCCAATGTCAAACATTTACTATATGCCCTTATTACAAGATTATTACTCTTAGTTTTAGAGCAAAATAGATCTATGTCTCTGTGTTATGTTGTGTTTTATGATTCTCTCTGCACCATTTTATGTCTTATATCTAACTCGCCTATATACGATTATTGCAACATTATTACTCGTATTTCCAGGGCAAACATATACAAGTCTTGACTGTATTTTATGGCTCCCTCGGTACCAATATGTGTATGCTGTGAGTTCTACCATGTGGCCTCGCGCCAAACAGCATTCAGCACCCATGCAAGACCCGAGCGCAGAGCTTGCATTATGTTGAATGTACATACATACTATGAGATGAGTCCTAAGTAAACCAGGTAACCTTTACCTCACGTCTGTTCTCATTGGTACTGGAATGATAAAGCCCCTCAGTAAGGTATCACCATGAGGTGGGGTATCGCCTTACATATGTGGCAGATCGCCTTACAAATGTGGCAGATCGCCTTACAAATGTGGCAGATCGCCTTACAAATGTGGCAGATCGCCTTACAAATGTGGCAGATCGCCTTACAAATGTAGCAGATCGCCTTGCAAATATGGCTGATCGCCTTACAAATGTAGCAGATCGCCTTACAAATATGGCTGATCGCCTTACAAATGTGGCAGATCGCCTTACAAGTATGGCTGATCGCCTTACAAATGTGGCAGATCGCCTTACAAATGTGGCAGATTGCCTTACATATGTGGCTGATCGCCTTACAAATGTGGCAGATCGCCTTACAAATGTAGCAGGTCGCCTTACAAATATGGCTGATCGCCTTACAAATGTGGCAGATCGCCTTACAAATGTGGCAGATCGCCTTACAAATGTAGCAGATCGCCTTACAAGTATGGCTGATCGCCTTACAAATGTGGCAGATCGCCTTACAAATGTGGCAGATTACCTTACAAATGTGGCTGATCGCCTTACAAATGTGGCAGATTGCCTTACAAATGTGGCAGATTGCCTTACATATGTGGCAGATCGCCTTCCAAATGTGGCAGATCGCCTTACAAATGTGGCAGATCGCCTTACAAATGTGGCAGATTTCCTTACATATGTGGCAGATCACCTTACAAATGTGGCAGATCGCCGTACAAATGTGGCAGATCGCCTTACAAATGTGGCAGATCGCCTTACAAATATGGCTGATCGCCTTGCAAATGTGGCAGATCGCCTTACAAATGTGGCAGATCGCCTTACAAATGTAGCAGATCGCCTTACAAGTATGGCTGATCGCCTTACAAATGTGGCAGATTTCCTTACATATGTGGCAGATCACCTTACAAATGTGGCAGATCGCCGTACAAATATGGCTGATCGCCTTACAAATGTGGCAGATCGCCTTACAAATGTGGCAGATCGCCTTACAAATGTAGCAGATCGCCTTACAAGTATGGCTGATCGCCTTACAAATGTGGCAGATCGCCTTACAAATGTGGCAGATTACCTTACAAATGTGGCTGATCGCCTTACAAATGTGGCAGATCGCCTTACAAATGTAGCAGATCGCCTTACAAATATGGCTGATCGCCTTGCAAATGTGACAGGTCGCCTTACAGATGTGGCAGATCGCCTTACAAATATGGCTGATCGCCTTACAAATGTAGCAGATCGCCTTACAAATATGGCTGATCGCCTTGCAAATGTGACAGGTCGCCTTACAGATGTGGCAGATCGCCTTACAAATATGGCTGATCGCCTTACAAATGTGGCAGATCGCCTTACAAATGTGGCAGATCGCCTTGCAAATGTGGCAGATATCCTTACAAATGTAGCAGATTGCCTTACATATGTAGCAGATGGCCTTACAAATGTAGCAGATCGCCTTACAAATATGGCTGATCGCCTTGCAAATGTGACAGGTCGCCTTACATATGTGGCAGATCGCATTACAAATGTGGCAGATCGCCTTACAAATGTGGCAGATCGCCTTGCAAATGTGGCAGATTGCCTTACAAATGTGGCAGATTGCCTTACAAATGTGGCAGATTGCCTTACATATGTGGCAGATTGCCTTACAAATGTGGCAGATTGCCTTACATATGTGGCAGATCGCCTTGCAAATGTGGCAGATCGCCTTACAAATATGGCTGATCGCCTTGCAAATGTGACAGGTCGCCTTACAGATGTGGCAGATCGCCTTACAAATATGGCTGATCGCCTTACAAATGTGGCAGGTCGCCTTACAAATGTGGCAGATCGCCTTGCAAATGTGGCAGATATCCTTACAAATGTGGCAGATTGCCTTACAAATGTGGCAGATTGCCTTACAAATGTGGCAGATATCCTTACAAATGTGGCAGATCGCCTTACAAATGTGGCAGATCGCCTTGCAAATGTGGCAGATATCCTTACAAATGTGGCAGGTCGCCTTACAAATGTGGCAGATCGCCTTGCAAATGTGGCAGATATCCTTACAAATGTGGCAGATCGCCTTACAAATGTGGCAGATTGCCTTACATATGTGGCAGATTGCCTTACATATGTGGCAGATCGCCTTACATATGTAGCAGATCGCCTTACATATGTAGCAGATGGCCTTACAAATGTAGCAGATCGCCTTACAAATATGGCGGATAGCGATACAGATATTGTGGAGCATATGGTATCGTCCGACAGATGTGGTAGATCGCCATACATATGTGGCAGATTGCCTTACAAATGTGGCAGATTGCCTTACATATGTGGCAGATCGCCTTACAAATGTGGCAGATCGCCTTACAAATGTGGCAGATCGCCTTACAAATGTGGCAGATTTCCTTACATATGTGGCAGATATCCTTACAAATGTGGCAGATCGCCTTACAAATGTGGCAGATCGCCTTGCAAATGTGGCAGATATCCTTACAAATGTGGCAGGTCGCCTTACAAATGTGGCAGATCGCCTTGCAAATGTGGCAGATATCCTTACAAATGTGGCAGATCGCCTTACAAATGTGGCAGATTGCCTTACATATGTGGCAGATTGCCTTACATATGTGGCAGATCGCCTTACATATGTAGCAGATGGCCTTACAAATGTAGCAGATCGCCGTACAAATATGGCTGATCGCCTTACAAATGTGGCAGATCGCCTTACAAATGTGGCAGATCGCCTTACAAATGTAGCAGATCGCCTTACAAGTATGGCTGATCGCCTTACAAATGTGGCAGATCGCCTTACAAATGTGGCAGATTACCTTACAAATGTGGCTGATCGCCTTACAAATGTGGCAGATCGCCTTACAAATGTAGCAGATCGCCTTACAAATATGGCTGATCGCCTTGCAAATGTGACAGGTCGCCTTACAGATGTGGCAGATCGCCTTACAAATATGGCTGATCGCCTTACAAATGTAGCAGATCGCCTTACAAATATGGCTGATCGCCTTGCAAATGTGACAGGTCGCCTTACATATGTGGCAGATCGCATTACAAATGTGGCAGATCGCCTTACAAATGTGGCAGATCGCCTTGCAAATGTGGCAGATTGCCTTACAAATGTGGCAGATTGCCTTACAAATGTGGCAGATTGCCTTACATATGTGGCAGATTGCCTTACAAATGTGGCAGATTGCCTTACATATGTGGCAGATCGCCTTGCAAATGTGGCAGATCGCCTTACAAATATGGCTGATCGCCTTGCAAATGTGACAGGTCGCCTTACAGATGTGGCAGATCGCCTTACAAATATGGCTGATCGCCTTACAAATGTGGCAGGTCGCCTTACAAATGTGGCAGATCGCCTTGCAAATGTGGCAGATATCCTTACAAATGTGGCAGATTGCCTTACAAATGTGGCAGATTGCCTTACAAATGTGGCAGATATCCTTACAAATGTGGCAGATCGCCTTACAAATGTGGCAGATCGCCTTGCAAATGTGGCAGATATCCTTACAAATGTGGCAGGTCGCCTTACAAATGTGGCAGATCGCCTTGCAAATGTGGCAGATATCCTTACAAATGTGGCAGATCGCCTTACAAATGTGGCAGATTGCCTTACAAATGTGGCAGATTGCCTTACATATGTGGCAGATCGCCTTACATATGTAGCAGATGGCCTTACAAATGTAGCAGATCGCCTTACAAATATGGCTGATCGCCTTGCAAATGTGACAGGTCGCCTTACATATGTGGCAGATCGCATTACAAATGTGGCAGATCGCCTTACAAATGTGGCAGATCGCCTTGCAAATGTGGCAGATTGCCTTACAAATGTGGCAGATTGCCTTACAAATGTGGCAGATTGCCTTACAAATGTGGCAGATCGCCTTACAAATGTGGCAGATCGCCTTACAAATGTGGCTGATCGCCTTACAAATGTGGCAGATCGCCTTACAAATGTGGCAGATCGCCGTACAAATGTGGCAGATCGCCTTACAAATGTGGCAGATCGCCTTGCAAATGTGGCAGATCGCCTTACAAATGTGACAGATCGCCTTACAAATGTGGCAGATTTCCTTACATATGTGGCAGATCACCTTACAAATGTTTCAGATCGCCTTACAAATGTGGCAGATCGCCTTACAAATGTGGCAGATTTCCTTACATATGTGGCAGATCACCTTACAAATGTGGCAGATTGCCGTACAAATGTGGCAGATCGCCTTACAAATGTGGCAGATCGCCCTACAAATGTGGCAGATTGCCTTACAAATGTGGCAGATTGCTTTACAAATGTGGCTGATCGCCTTACAAATGTGGCAGATCGCCTTACAAATGTGGCAGATCGCCTTACAAATGTGGCAGATCGCCGTACAAATGTGGCTGATCGCCTTACAAATGTGGCAGATCGCCCTACAGATGTGGCGGATAGCGATACAGATATTGTGGAGCATATGGTATCGTCCGACAGATGTGGTAGATCGCCATGCAGATGTTTGAAATCGCGAAACAGACGTATGTCGTAGGTTGTTGCGATACAGACTTGTGTCTGAGGTTATCACGTTACGGATATGGCAGGTTGCGTTACAGATGTGGCAGATCGCCATACAGATGTTGTAAATCGCGAAACAGACGTGTGTCGCCTTATAGATGTCATTGAGTCAAAAACGAATAGCGAGTCGAATTTTAATTCATGCTTTTTATTGCTTATGATACACATTTCGTCGGTCTTATCACGTACAAAGCGCAACAAAAACAAAACACATTTGCATATCTGACAACCGGTCAAGTGGTTCATACAACACATTCTACCCAGGCAAACGGGCAAGACAGGAGAGTCGCTTTTTTTGAAAATATAAAAAGTACTGGAAAATACCTTCCTTTTTACGGAGCTAATTGCCTGTGGACGTTAACATGGCCAGCTACACTAGCTTTATTTGGCTATAACAAAACAAATGCAGAAAAAACAGAACAGACCACAAACAGATTTTATACCATGAGACTCAACCCCAACAGAAATAAAACAACAGTAAAACAAAAAGTAAACAAATCGCCCTGACAAGAAACATAAACAAAAACATGTGATAGCATTGTTTGTGTACCTGTACACACATTCTACGTAAAACACTGTACATTGGTAAACTATTAAAGATCGAAACGCTATCGAAGACCAACAATTTATTTACATTTATAGACAGGCCTCACCTGCTTGTGGTGAGGCGACGCTGCAGCACATATCATCTTGCATTGCATAATAATAATAGTAACATTGATTGACTTTATGGCGCGTGTTTGGGCATGGGGAGCGGAGGGGGGGGGGGGGTTGGGGGGGGGGGAGGGGCTACCAGTGAAGAAGACGTGCCCTGAGCGCAGCGGATCATTGACGGAAGCCCGCCGCGCATAATGTGTCTCATAGGAAAGCCAGCATTAGCGGGGATGATTTGCATAAACCACCGTCACGTGACCTGTTCGCTATGCTAGATCTGCACCGTGAGAACTAGTGGAGCTTCAGTTTTTTTGGGGGTTTTTCACGGTGTGGTTAAGTCGTCACGGAGACGATGTGGTCTTGCATAGAACGCTCGGCTTATTACTAGAATCCATCCATGTAATTATTACTGTCATCACTAGGGATTCGGTGCGTAAGAATAGGACTCCGCCCGTTCTGTGCATAGTGATGTGATCATGGAAGCGGCTGAACGAAGCGTGAACAAAATGTGATCACTGAGAGAAACTGAAAGCGTCCGTCCAGGGATTATATACAGAGGTCATTGAGTACATTGTCCCGGGTTTTTTTTTCATCATCAATATCAGAACGAGCTGCAATATAACTTGTCGCCCGTGTCGTTTTAAACCGGTGAATAATATGTACATTTAGTAGTATGAACATCAAATGTGTCTATGTCATTAACAGCATCATCCTTTTGTGGTACTGGGTGTAGAACCAACCTCACCCGCTTCTCTCACTTACATAGTGCGTCCTTACGTATAGAGCCCACATCGTCGTTTTCTCCCACTGACACAGCGCGTTCTAACTTGTACAGCTCACATAGTCTCTTTCTCTCACTGACGTAACGCGTTCTAAATTTGTAGAACCTACATCGTCCCCTTCTCTCACTGACGTCACGCGTTCTAACTTGCAGAGCCTACATGGTCCACTTCTCTCACTGATGTGACGCGTTCTAACTTGCAGAGCCCAGTTTCAAGAATCCGTCTTTTATTTACCCGATCCCCGATTTTTCAACAGGCGTTTCGTTACTGTTTAAGAACTAGAGCCTATGGAAGCCTGTACATGGGGAAGGGGGTCTCCCGCCGCCGCTTCTACAAGCCTACCGTGTATGGCATAGTCTACGACGGTCGATAGTCTCAGCAAACACACGCCGGACTGGCCTCATTATGGAAACGGTCACGTGTGCGCCGTGGCTCTACATGCCAGGTCAAATCAGGCCTCCTCAGGCTTATCCCACGCTATTCTACACCTCGAGGCGTGTTTATTATAATGTCTTTGAACAGTGTTGGTTTATAATGGCAGTTTACGTATAGCATACGACTAGTGTTATAATGGCAGTCTACGCATCACATTATAATCCGTGGACTTGATATACTCAACGCACCTGTCTACGAAACACTGGCGGTATTTACACAAGGGAAGACATTTATATTTATTGATGGTATTACGTAACTCACACGGCAGGTTTGTTATGTCGTATCCGTTGGAAGTTCGTTATGAGCCACAACAACCGAGGGTCGAGAAGCACGTGTACCACTCAGTATGAGCCACACTGGTCGACACAAGTATTCCAAAGAATATCCTTCCTGTGAAAAACATATTTTTTTGTTTTCATCACATGTTATCTATCGTCCTTGGCGTCCGCAAAGTCATGCTGGGTCCGTATTTTTTGGGACTAGGTGGCGTGTTAAATAAAAACATATGGCGTTCCATAAGATCACGTGTTGTGCATTCAATTATAACACATCGCGTGTTCAATTATAACACGTCGTGTATTCAATTATAACACTTCGTGGGTTCAATTATAACCTATTGTGTATTCAATTATAACACATCGTGTATTCAATTATAACACGTGATGTGTTCAATTATAACACGTGATGTGTTCAATTCTGAAACTTGGAGCGTTCAACTATAGCACTTGACGCGTTGAATGGTAACCATAAGTATCCCAGTATGACAGTTGGTCACATACGTACAGCCAAATGGCGGAGGCTTCTCAATGTAGACATATGTCTACTGTGACATGAATAACACGTGAATAACACATGAATACCAATATCCACTGATTAAATCCACGTCCTTGACTGATTGTGGTGGATACGTCCAACGAAGCCGTGGAGTCGCACCAGATATTGATTGACCGTCGATGATTGACAACTGATAATTGACAACCGATGATTGACCGATCTTCGCTGCCAATCATCTCATCCGCGATGCTATAGCCTGGCGCATGACGTCAATGACATCAAGGCTTCTTCCTCCTGGTGATGGACTGTGACCACCATGCGTGGTCCTCAGGGCACCAGGGTCGCTGGTTGTTGGCACACCGGTTGTGGTTCAGCGTTACAACTTACATGTTGTCCCTGTTTCCTGGGCACGTCATATGCCTTGGTGAATATCCTCTGCTCACATAGGGAGCGGTGGTTTGGAAACGCATATCCGCATATGTCGGAAGAAGTAAATCTTTCGGGTTGATCTTTCGAACCTCGTAGGTAGGTAGATTTTGCTGTTACTGTAGCGCCACCACTGTGCACACATGTACTTCACTGAACCCCACAGGTGTATGTCGTTGTTCCTGTGGCCTATACAAACTGAAGCTGACAGTCAGGTAGATCTTGCTGATCCTGTGGCCCAGACTCTGAAACTCAGAGATTTTATGTCGCTGCTCCTGTGGTCTATAGACATTGAAGCTTACCGGTAGACCTTGCTGGTGCAGTGGCACACCCACTGTGCACTATACCTGACAAGTAAGCCCTATCTATGGACACTGCAACTGACAAATTTATCTTGCAGGTCCTGTGGCCTATAGACATTCAAGCTCACAGGTTTATGTGGTCCTGTGGTCTATAAACACTGGTTCTCGCAGATAGACCTTGCTGGCACCATGGCACATCCACTGTGCACTATGCCCGGCAAGTAACCCCTATCTATGGACGCTGCAACTCTCAGGTTTATGTCGCTGGTCCTGTGGTCTATAGACACTGAAGCTCACAGGTTTATGTCGCTGGTCCTGTGGTCTATAGACACTGAAGCTCACAGGTTTATGTCGCTGGTCCTGTGGTCTACAGACACTGAAGCTCACAGGTTTATGTCGCTGGTCCTGTGGTCTATAGACACCGCATCTCGCAGACAGACCTTGCTGGCACCATGGCACATCCACAGTGCACTACTCGGCAAGTAAACGCTATCTATAGACATGGCGGCTCACAGGTAGATCTTGCTGGTCCTGTGGTAGGGCCCCAGATCGTCCTCCAGGTCTTCATAATCCTCCTCGTCGCTGTAGTCCATGCCGTGCAGACACAGCGGGCAGACGTTCCCCAGGTCGCTGTAGCACTGCGCGCAGTACACGCCGTAGCACTTCTCCGTCTCGCAGTCGCGGAAGGACTGATCCTCGGCGGCGCCGCACACCAGGCACTTGGAGGACTTGTAGAGGAAGATGCGGCAGGGCGGGCAGCGCGCCCCCATCTGGTGGCAGAAGCTCACCTGCTCGCCCACCTGCCGCTCGCGGTGGTTGAGCCGCGCGCGTTGGTGGAGAAGCCGGGGCATGCGCGAGCGCTGGTTGAGGATGACGTTGTAGAGATGGACGATGCGCGCCTTACGCCGCTCCGGGTAGAAGAACCCGGCCAGGCCGTTGCGCAGGCGCAGGACGTACGCCTTGAGGAGGATGGTGAGGAGGAGGACGAAATACAGGAGGATGACGACGAGGAGATAGACGAGGGACGGCTGGTGCGGCTGCGGCAGACACGCCTGCGTGTTGGCCGTGAAGCCGAACCACTGGCCCGGGTGGAAGCCCTTGAGGAAGACGTGCAGCAGGTCGACGATGACCCCCTCGCCGGTCACCACCAGATCCAGACTCTCCCGACCCGTCACGTCGAAGGTCGGCCGGGCGTGGGTCTCGATCAACGACAGGATCCAGTACAGGATGTAGTCGAAGAGGTAACACGTGGTGGAAACCAGGAAGTGGAGGCTGAACACGGCCAACCCGATCCGGTACAGCCCGTTCTCCGGGCGCGATAGATCCGCGTGGGTCGTGTCTATCAGGTAATTCCTCTCGTAGCGTTTCAACGGCAGCAGGTTGTCGCCGGCGATGGTCGACCTTTTTTGGTCGAGCGCGATGAAGTGCTCGGTGATGTAGCTGTTGTCGTAGGTGTCGCTGGAGAGGTAGAGCTTGACGTGGCAGTAGGACACGTACACCAGCAGCAAGGCCGCCAGGGGCACGATCTTGATCAGGATGCTGATGACAAACTCGAAGTAGACGGTGCTACGGGTGTACGCGGTCTGCACGTGGTGCTGCACCGTGTACAGCATGCGCGAGGCGTTGGCGCGCGTGTTGTAGTAAGGGTCCGAGCTCACGTGGAACTGCAGCGTCCCCTGCAGTGTGTGCATCGCCCGCTGGGTGGCGTTGACGGCCTCCTGGATGGCCTCGCCTGCCCACGTGGACGGCTGGCACAGGCGGTTTGAGTCGTTGAGGCCCTGGCACACGGACACCGTGTCCAGAGGCTCGCAGATGTCCCGCTCCGTGTCCGGAAGATCCACGTCCTCCAGTCTGGAACGAACGAGATTGCACGTTAGTTATTCAGTCAGTTAGTGTGAAGAAAATTGTCAGGATTTAATATTAATTTAAAGTTTAAAAACATTTTAAAATAAATTAATTATTTAAATTAATTCATAAAATTTTAATATTCAAATAAATAGTGGTTATATTTACGCTATAATCTGCTCAAATGTTTATCATAATTCAAGATGTTATGCAACTATATGCGCATATTTGTCAGGATTTTCCTTTATATAACCGTCATTCTGGTTTTCCATCGAATCAAGCAGAATTGATAGGGGAAGACAATGGTTTGGTGGCCCACAACTGCAGTAACTTCCTATATATCCGACATAAATAAGGATGCTGCTAGACCAGGAGTGCAGCGAGGCGGTGTGGGTAGCAGGAAGAGGAGGATGAGGGTGAGTGTGAAGGGAGGAAGAGGGGGCGGGGTGAGGGTGAAGGTTAAGGAGTTGGACGGGCCAGTTGGTTTGATGTGACCTGGTTCCTGCCCTCATGGCCCCCGGCGGCACCAGGTCACGATCCCCCTGCTGTGGCCGGATCATCAATCTCGACCCACCCCGGCAGCCAATAGCTCCGGATTCCGACAAAAACGTGACTGTGTGAATCTCTGGATCGTCTGGATCCCGTTGCTTAGTTACCGCTCCCAGGGAGCAGCGGGCCTGGGCGGCGCTTCCCCTGATCACTGACCGCGAGTGAACTGCTACCTAGCGACACAATCTTATTATTTTTAAGTTTACGGTTTATTCATACTCTTTCTTACTTTGGTTTATCGGATTTATAAAGATGTATTTTTTATCGGATTTTCAAATAAAGTTTTTATCGCATTTTTAAATAAAGTTTTTATCGGATTTTCAAATGAAGTTTTTGTCGGATTTACAAATATATTTATTTTATCGGATTTACAAATATATTCTGGTTATCAGGTTTCAAAATAAAGGTATATTATAATATTTTTTATTTTTTTATTTTTATAATATCCCCTTGCTAAGGTTCGTCGGAAAGGGAAGCTATCGCGCATGGCCACTTAACAAAAGAAACATATGTACATATATACACAGAACTGATGATGCTACTGTTGCGGATATTTTGATGGTTGGGTTAAATTGGACGCTTTAACCTCTGTAGGTCGTAGCGCGCCAGTGGGAAGGGTCAAGGCAGAGAGGAGCCATTTGCATGGGAGTAACTCACTATTTGCGACGAAAAACACAGAAATCTCCGTTGTTGAAACATGCATGGACCAAGTTTTGCACCGGCGGGGCTCGAACTCCGCACCGGCCGCTTGAGCTGGCCTAGCAGACGGAGCAAGCTCGACGATGGGCGAACACGATACCTACTGGGCCACGGGGTGAGCCCCGGATAGTTTAAATTCCCTGAGCTACACTTCGACCCTTTGTTAACACGAGACTTGTGACAGTGACACGCTTCGAAAGGACAACGGATAGGTTCTCGCCATCCGATGTAGTGACATTACGAGTCGATCCGGTTGGTTGGTTGGTTATTCAGGACGCTTTAACCACTTTTGGTCATATCGCGTCAATGGGAGAAGGAAGGGAGAGTGGAGCCATGTCCCCGGGGTAAACCCCTACTCTTCACGAAGAAAGACATGGGATCTTTATCCTGCGACCAGACGGACCTGGCCACAGCGGGGCTCGAACTACCGACCCAAGTGCCGTTAGGCTCTTTGGTGACCGGAGCACTCAATGCGAGCGCTCTAGCCCACTGAGCTATCGGGGCGGCCCCCGAGTCGATAGGATAGGGTTCTCCCAAGGTACACGCGTGGGGGGAAGAGCTTGGTCTGGGTCCCGGTTTGAACCTACTCCCCCGTGGCAAACTCCGGTCGGTGCGTTGCTTATGCTGATCTTTGTACCGTACTGGCGAGCGAGTTTTTCGCATCTGTCTGTGCTCCAAATAGTCTTGTCTGACGCGATTTCCCTTCCAAGGTGAAGGTCGTCCAGTCGTGTTTCGTGCTAAGGAAGGGGGTGGTAGGACATGGTGGTAGGGTGGTCTGATGTGGTCTGTAGCTGGAGGAATGATGCAATCTTGTCCTTGGTGGGAGAGGTGACGTCACTGGGTTGGGGAACTGAGACGTATTCCTTGGTAACGTCACCAGAATTAGTGTTATATGTTCACAGTCGAGCGCAACAAGCGTGTACATTCCCCATACAGGCTTGTATATTTCTGAAACCACCTTGTATATTTCTCAGACAAACTTGTATATTCCTCAAACTACCTTGTATATTCCTTAGACAAGCTTGTATAATTCCTCGGACAAGCTTGTATATTCCTCAAACTACCATGTATATTTCTGAGACAAGCTTGTATAATTCCTCAGACAAGCTTGTATAATTCCTTAGACAAGCTTGTATAATTCCTTAGACAAGCTTGTATAATTCCTCATAAGATCTTGTATGTTCCCCAAACAACCCTGTATATTCCCCAAGCCGTCCAACCATGGCCTTATCTTATGGTTAATAGTCTGTATATTTTAAATCTGGTGCTCTAAATCTTAACTTAGTTCAATACAACGCAAAGCAGTTTCTGGAAGTTTGTATCCATCGTACTCTATGTATTTCTTTGAAGTCCCCCTCTATTGAATTCAACAGTAACGCTTTGGGTGGCGCCAACAAATCGGCAAACAAGATATTTTTCTCCAACATATATGACTGAATCAAATACAGTTTTTGAACAACCCTGATCTTCGCTCTAGCGAAACAGTGGAGAGATATACACGCATTCAACGTGACACGTTTCTCGTCCCGCTTTGCAATACACCCAAGAGGACTGACGGTAAACGTGTAAATGTATCAGTCTAATATGGGCTGAAGCAATAGCACGTGTGACCGCCCGTATAAGGGGGTGAGGGGAGTGATGCGATCTGACGCTGTTCCCCCCTGGGGGGGGGGGGATGACGACAGCCCACCGGGATATTACCGCGACATAAGACGGGCAGCATGAAGAACGATGATACCCGCTCAGCAAAAGTCAATATCTCCATATCTTCGCTTATCGAGTGTGATAGGCAATGTATTAAGGAGTTCTACCCCCGGTAGTGTATGCGGCCCCCCTGCGTAATCGGGGCGTGTGGTGAGGGCTGGCGCGGGATGGGGGGTATGGGGAGCTCTAAGTGGGTCGAGGCGGGGTGAAGGCTGTAGTTCTGCTGGAATCGGGGCAGGAGGGAATGTGGGGTGTGGGGAGTAGACCGGGCCGCCATGGGCCAGGCTTCCTGGTGCTTTTGCCCCCATTCTGATGGCATTCCGGTAAAGACCACGGTGGCCGCTTGGCGCGCCCTCGGGCCACATCTTGGGCTGCGCTGTGGTGGGGCGAGGGAGGCGGCTGTTGGGGCTGGGAGGAGGGGGTAAATAAAGGGCGAGGGAGTGTGGGGGCAAGGGACGCGGTGGTGGGGGCTGGGAGGAGGGGGTAAATAAAGGACGGGGAGTGTGGGGGCGAGGGTGCTGGCAGCGGATGGGGAGTATTAGGAAGGAACTGTGGAGGGGATAAAGAATCTCGGCTGTGGGTTGTGTTATTGGGCAACAGGTGCGCACCATGTGGTCGGTTCAGAAACACAAATACTTTTTGCCTAGAAACGAAATATAAATATATGGCCGTCCCGGGGACTAAAACGACATCGAACGGGGAATGGGAGAACTAAGGCGGGGAAGGGTACATTAAGGCGACCTGGGTTAGGTGAAGGAGAGAAAAGAGAGTTAGGAGATGAGGAACATGATGCTGGGAGCCAAGGGTTAACGGGATAAGTGCAAGGAATATGGTGAGGATGATCCGCCCCGCCCCAACCCCCAACCCCGCCCCGCCTCCCGCCTCTCTGTGAGGCCGACCCGTCGTGTGAGGTAGGCCATTGGGGGTCAGGATCCAGGATTTGATGGCGTTTTACAACACCTCAGAGGCCACAGGCTGGGGCAGCAGTTCTGTGAGGTACAACCTACTTCAGACATCACCTCAGAGGCCACATGCTTGGGCAGCACTTCTGTGAGGTACAACCTGCTTCAGACATCACCTCGTCTTGGCAAGACTGCCAACCAGTCACCTTGGCTATTTGTTTGCTTGATTTATTGAAGTAAGACGCTATAACCTTTGTAGGTCATATCGCGACAATGGAAGGTTCACGGTAGAGAGGAGCCATGTCACCGGGAGTAAACGTCCCATCTTTGCGAAAAAAGACATGAAATTTTTATCCTCCACAAGCATGACCAACCCCCTACTCATTGCGAAGAAAGAGTTTTTAGATGATGAGGTGTCTCCTCAATAAATAGACTTTTGCTCGTGTGGGGCTAGAACGACGCACCGTCCGTTTGGGCTAGCTTAGCAGAACACACTCAACAATAGCCGGACGCGCTACCCAGTAGGCCACGGGGTGAACCCCCTACGACCACCCGCTGCCCTCACCACTAAAATACGCACCTTGTAGTAATTTTCTCTATATTGAGGTCACCTGGAATGGGGCTGGACGCGGGTGGGGAGTGGGGGTGAGGGGCAGAATGACGCGGGCGGGAGGTGTGTGGGTATTGGGGCACCTCCCAGGTCGGGAGTCTGTCACCCGAGCCAGGGGCGGCATTCTGATGGGGTCCCCCCGTGTTATATCAGCCCCCGGGGTCAGCCAGCCAGCCTCCATGGCCCCCTCCCCCGCTTCTCCCCCCATCCCCCCCCCCGCCTAATATCCCCATCCCCGCTCCCCGTCTTCACCGCCTGAACAGCCGGCCAACCAATCCCTCACCTAACCCCCGCCCCCCCCCCCGCCACTCCCCTTTTCCCCCATCCCCAATCCGCCTGGGAGTAACACATCTTCCCAGTTCTTCCTTCCTTCCCCCATCGTTCTTGAAACCTGCAGCGGTCAATTCCCCAGATGAAAGCGCGACGGGCTTTTCATCCAGCGCATCTCCCTATACACCTCGCAATCAACTCGCCAGCTTCCATCGCGATCCCCTTACAACACCCACTCCCATGGCTCCTCGCTGGCGCTCTCCAAGCCAGGGAGATCCATCCTACCTACCTATCTACCTACCCCACCCACCCCAACACCGTCAGTGTGCAACCGACCGCCGCTATACCCCCAGTCCACCGTGCCTCTCAGCCAGGTGAGCGGGGGGGGGGGGGGCTGGGGGGGGGGGCGAAAGGTCAAACCTCTAGAGCTGGCGCCTTGACCAGCCAATACAGTGTGTAGAATCAGGTTCTGGAGCATTGTGTGGAGCTATGATCCTTACCGTCCCGCATAGCAGTAGTCTATGTATCCACCGCTCTGTGTCTGTCTCCCACGTTCTGGAGCTGTCAGAGCCTTATCATATCATATATTTTATGACTTATATGGTCGACTACTATTAGTCAACGATTAATGGTTGTGCATGTCTTACTGTTGATCTATATCAATGTCAACGTTCCGCACCCATCTTGTGCCTTGTCTAACGTTGCTCCTATCTCCCTCACTATCTCGACGCTCTGATTGGTCCACCCCCTCCCTTCATCCTCGTCCGCCACCCCCCACCTCCCTCTTCCTCCCTTCCACTTATCAACACCCGATCACACGCGCCGCTTCCCGTTTCCGGTCCATGACCAATTGGTCGTCCTTCTACCTGCAGTTCTGCGCATGCCTAGGTGTACCGTACATATTCACTAACACCCCCTCCCCCCCCCCCCCACTCCTACCCTCTCGCCCTGTGACCCCCGCCTGACTGACCGTCGTTACTCGGCCTTAATACGAGGGGCGTCAGCTGTCGATAAGGCTATGATCAAATCGCACCGTCCCAGCATGCATCGCGAGGCTTTCCCGGAGGAGCAACAAGTGTCTAGTAATATATATGGATCGTGTAATGTCAGCGGGTGGTCAGCGTTCTCTTAGGCCACTGATGGATTGCTGACGTCAGCATGATAGCTGTGGGTCGTGTAATGTCAGCGGGTGGTCAGCGTTCTCTCAGGCCACTGGTGGATTGCTGACGTCAGCATGATAGCTGTGGATCGTGTAATGTCAGCTGGTGGTCAGCGTTCTCTCAGGCCACCGATGGATTGCTGACGTCAGCATGATAGCTGTGGATCGTGTAATGTCAGCTGGTGGTCAGCTTGCTGTTAGGCCACTGGTGGATTGCTGACGTCAGCATGATAGCTGTGGGTCGTGTAATGTCAGCTGGTGGTCAGCGTTCTCTCAGGCCACCGATGGATTGCTGACGTCAGCATGATAGCTGTGGGTCGTGTAATGTCAGCTGGTGGTCAGCGTTCTCTCAGGCCAGTGGTGGATTGCTGACGTCAGCATGATAGCTGTGGGTCGTGTAATGTCAGCGGGTGGTCAGCGTTCTCTTAGGCCACTGATGGATTGCTGACGTCAGCATGATAACTGTGGGTCGTGTAATGTCAGCGGGTGGTCAGCGTTCTCTCAGGCCAGTGGTGGATTGCTGACGTCAGCATGATAGCTGTGGATCGTGTAATGTCAGCGGGTGGTCTGCTTGCTGTTAGGCCACTGGTGGATTGCTGACGTCAGCATGATATCTGTGGGTCGTGTAATGTCAGCTGGTGGTCAGCGTTCTCTCAGGCCACTGATGGATTGCTGACGTCAGCATGATAGCTGTGGGTCGTGTAATGTCAGCGGGTGGTCAGCGTTCTCTTAGGCCACTGATGGATTGCTGACGTCAGCATGATAGCTGTGGGTCGTGTAATGTCAGCGGGTGGTCTGCTTGCTGTTAGGCCACTGGTGGATTGCTGACGTCAGCATGATAGCTGTGGGTCGTGTAATGTCAGCGGGTGGTCAGCGTTCTCTCAGGCCACTGATGGATTGCTGACGTCAGCATGATAGCTGTGGGTCGTGTAATGTCAGCGGGTGGTCAGCGTTCTCTTAGGCCACTGATGGATTGCTGACGTCAGCATGATAGCTGTGGGTCGTGTAATGTCAGCGGGTGGTCTGCTTGCTGTTAGGCCACTGGTGGATTGCTGACGTCAGCATGATAGCTGTGGGTCGTGTAATGTCAGCGGGTGGTCAGCGTTCTCTTAGGCCACTGATGGATTGCTGACGTCAGCATGATCACTGTGGGTCGTGTAATGTCAGCGGGTGGTCAGCGTTCTCTCAGGCCAGTGGTGGATTGCTGACGTCAGCATGATAGCTGTGGGTCGTGTAATGTCAGCTGGTGGTCAGCGTTCTTTCAGGCCACTGGTGGATTGCTGACTTCAGCATGATAGCTGTGGGTCGTGTAATGTCAGCTGGTGGTCAGCTTGCTGTTAGGCCACTGGTGGATTGCTGACGTCAGCATGATCACTGTGGGTCGTGTAATGTCAGCGGTGGTCAGCTTGCTGTTAGGCCACTGATGGATTGCTGACGTCAGCATGATCACTGTGGGTCGTGTAATGTCAGCTGGTGGTCAGCTTGCTGTTAGGCCACTGGTGGATTGCTGACGTCAGCATGATAGCTGTAGGTCGTGTAATGTCAGCTGGTGGTCAGCTTGCTGTTAGGCCACTGGTGGATTGCTGACGTCAGCATGATAGCTGTGGGTCGTGTAATGTCAGCGGGTGGTCAGCTTTCTCTTCGGCCACTGATGAAATGCTGATGTCAGCATGATGTAGGCCACTGCAGGCATGTTGGTTTCAGCCTCAGTTAGGCCATCAATTGCCTGCTCGCTGTACCCCGCAGTTAGGCCAGCAATTGTCTACTTGTTCTAACCCGATTGTTGGTCACGCCAGGTACAATTAACCCAGCAGGTTTGTTGTATTCGTTGTCTGAATTACAAGACAGGGAAGGGAAAGTGTTTAGAGGAGCGTAGTCTAGGCAGACTAGACAGGTTAATTTGGATTCGATATTTTTTCCATATCTCATCAATAACACAGTTTTCTCCGGCTGTTCTCTTCGGGTTTTCTTCCACAGTTGACAACCAAGTTTAACGCGTAGGGGACTCGCAACAGTAGCGAATTGTGCCCAGCGCTGAAACCATGCATAAGCAAGCTGGATTCCATCGTTTTCTCTTATGTGTGGGCAGAAAGGCGTGCCTCTCATTCGTTCTTAGTTACCAGCATAAAACTATCTACTCATTAAGTGCATTCCATACTGTCTGCTCCCCTTCGTCGTTTGACTGAGGGACACGATCAGCACCCCCTCCCCCCTCTTCCCTCCTCCCTCCCATCCGCCGCCTTTCACGCCCAACCTTATGCCCAACCGCCTCCATCTAATTTGCCAAACCATCTTCGCTTATTTCTGCCCTGACGGGCGGCATAATTAACCTGCCGGTATCAGCGCCCCCCCCCCCCCACCCCTCACCAATCCACACAGTGCACAAACATCAACCCCCTCCCCTCCCCCTTACACACACTTTCCCTATGTACGAGGCAATGTGAACAGAGACGTGCGAAGTAAGGACGGTAAGTTTGTGTTTTAGAGGTGACGCCACACGGTGAGTGATGACTTGGCGAGTTACTGCACCCCCCCCCCCCCTGCCCCCCCCCCTCCCCACCAGCCCCCGCTCCCATCATCAGCATCATCCCCTTCTGCAGAGAAGCTGGGATAAGTCATCACTGTGCAATGCTACAGTGCCTCCCGCCCCCGGCCCTGGGGATATGCGTTCTGGCGGTGACTGAACTGCGCCATTGGGCTCTTTGTTTGTGGTCCCTATACTGTAATTACTCCACATTGAACGCGTGGACAACACATCTGTCCATGGTGGGTCAGGTAGATAAAGGTTCCTTGCCTGTTCAGGACATGGAGTACAGGTAGCAAACGTTCTTTGCCTGTTCACAAACCTGTCCATGGTAGGACAGGTAGCAAACGCTCTTTGCCTGTTCAGCAAACCTGTCCATGGTAGGACAAGGGCCAAACGCTCTTCGCCTGTTTAGCAAACCTGTCCATGGTAGGACGCTCTTTGCCTGTCCCACTAGTTGTTAAATCTATATAGTAAATGATAGTCAATTTATCGAACCCAGGATAATTGCCATGTGTATCTGTTCCAACGGGGTGCCTTGCTACCGCTGGGTCTTATGGACAAAGACATTTTTGTGAGGGCGGCCGTCTTCAACACATGGCTCTTTCGTAGCTCAGCAGGCTAAGCAGCAGATTAACATGCCGTGGGTTCGTACTATAGTAACTGCATCAGGTACCATAAAGCTCATTCAACCAATTCATTGTCTCGAGACCTTTTTCACGAACATAGTTTAACCAGCTACGGGGGTTAGTCGGCTAAAATCGCCCATCATTTACATGATAACTTTAGTCTCTAGCTAAGTAAGCTGCGTTCGTGAAATCCGCCCCTGGCCTAATTTAGCCTTCATGTGCATAGAGGCCGCCTTAGACACCCACATATTACACCATTCCCCGGACAGCCTTCATCGTGTCGAGCCCTGACTACTGCCATAATTTTGTTTGGAAGCCCTATAATATCACATATATCAAGCAGTACTCACCCATCGCCCAGCAGGACTTGTCGCTTCTTGAGGAGCAGTGTGTGTTTGGGGGCCCTATAATATCACATATATCAAGCAGTACTCACCCATCGCCCAGCAGGACTTGTCGCTTCTTGAGGAGCAGTGTGTGTTTGGGGGCCCTATAATATCACATATATCAAGCAGTACTCACCCATCGCCCAGCAGGACTTGTCGCTTCTTGAGGAGCAGTGTGTGTTTGGGGGCCCTATAATATCACATATATCAGGCGGTACTCACCCATCGCCCACCAGGACTTGTCGCTTCTTGAGGAGCAGTGTGTGTTTGGGGGCCCTATAATATCACATATATCAGGCGGTACTCACCCATCGCCCAGCAGGACTTGTCGCTTCTTGAGGAGCAGTGTGTGTTTGGGGGCCCTATAATATCACATATATCAGGCGGTACTCACCCATCGCCCAGCAGGACTTGTCGCTTCTTGAGGAGCAGTGTGTGTTTGGGGGCCCAGCGGTCCGGGTTGATACGGTCCAGCACGTCCCTGGCGTGGTGGTACACCGTGCCCAGGGCCCCCATCACCCCCAGGCACTGTTCCTGGGCGCCGATGATCCCGGAGGCGCACGAGTTGAAGGCCGTGTCCACCATGATCTTGCAGGTCTGCAGGGCAAACAGGTCAAAAGTTAAACAGGTCAAACAGGTCAAACGTCAGACAGGTCAAAGGGACAACCGGGTCAAAGGGCAAACAGATCAAACAGGTCAAACAGGTCAAAGATTAATCAGGTCAATGGTCAAATAAATCAAAGGTCAAACAGGTCTAAGATCATACAGGTCAAAGATCAAACGGGTCAAAGGGCAAACAGATCCAGGAGCTGATGGAAACATATATTAAAATCCATATTAATGGTGATTAATTGTCAAAGGTATAGTTCATTTCACTAAAGAGTTCGTAATTAGTTTGTTTGTAATATTTAACACTTGTACTAAACGTTTATCATACATTTATTTTGGATAATACCGTCTGAACAATGAGTTGCCAACAGTTGGCGGCACACTAGTCATCGCTGTACAACGCTTATGTCGGTTGTCCGTATTACGTACAATGCGTCATCTGCACGCTTTCCCAGGTCATCACAATGCGCATAAATGGCAAGCCCAATTGCTTCGAAAACTGATGAAAAAACCCCACATACTTTCATCAGATGCAGATCATCAGATGATTTCATCGGGTGCAGGTTTACAATAACGAGGCCCGCTGAGCGGTATGGCTTCAAGTGGCTCTAGTCACTGGATGGTTTATTTAATGTGGTATTTATGTTTGTAAACTCCAGCGATACACGTTTGTACAAATTAGTCCAACTATAAATGCCATCTGGGACGGCCAAGCAAACCGGTTTCGCTGCCCCCCCCCCCCCACCCCCTCTAGTTGAACTTTGACCTCTCGTTAGGGCGACCCCCCGTAGGATCATGTTGACGTCTTTGTAGTTGAATATTTTCACACGCCAAAATGTTGTCAACTATATTAATTCCACGACCCAGCCATCTATTACGGACACTGTCTGTGTTCTAATTGTTGCTTATTATTGTTATTATCAGGGGAGGGGAGGATGTTTGGCTGAGTGTGTATGACGCTGGGTTCCGTTAGCACAAGTCGCCCTTGTGGCGATGTCTCGTTTGATTTCTCTAGACCTGGCCTCTTGTTTTTACGCCAGTCCGCTTCCCGTTCTTTCCCTCAGCGCCTTCCACTATCTGTTTTATGCCAGAATCGTCTTAACCCTTATTTCACATCACCCCCTTTTCGTCTTTACCCTTGTTTTGCCCGCTGTCCCCCGCCACTCACCCCCATCAAGTTTCTATCCTAGATTAATCCCTACCCCTTTGTTCCACACCACTCGACTCACCCCCATTCCGTCTGTACCCTTGTTTTACCCCACCCACCCCTGTCCCCCACCACTCGCCTTACCCCCCATTCCGTCTGTACTCTTGTTTTACCCCCCCCCCTGTCCCCCACCACTCGCCTCACCCCCATTCCGTCCGTACCCTTGTTTTACCCCCGGCTTGCCTGACGCATAATTTTACCCCGGACTCGCCTCGTCTCAATGTTTTACAAATAAGCGTCACTAACTCGCGTCCCCCCCCGCACCACCGTGGGTTATACGCTGTTTTGTCACGCGCAAGTAGCGCGTCCGCCACACCTTGGCACCCACATCGATCTGGGGGGATGGGGTGTGGGGGGAGGGGTGCTGGAGGAGACAGACACGAGGGAGCCAGGAGGGGTGGGTGCGGTGCTTTGGGTGTCTTTACACGGGTGGTGGACACGACGTCGTTGGTACTGCCCTGGACCGCCTCACATCTTCTTCAACGCCGCTGGGCGTCTTTAACTGGGATATCCAGTCCCTATTATAGTCACTACCATGGTGCACGTTTTAGTGTGCTCGATCCGAAGGGAAGTACTGTTAAATGGTGCGGCCGAACGGCCCAATGGGTGTTGTTACGCATGCGTTGAAACTACACTTCCTTTTGCCATCCCGCAGAAATAGGTTTTCCGGCATTTTGGTCTTCAATTATCCATGACAGATGCTTCATCTTCCAATTTATAATTGAAGTATTGAATCATAATTATGACTTTTATTTCTAGTCCATTCATCTTGAGCATCAACGAATACCATAGATGAGTACATTAGGTGAAAATTGAGTAATGGCTCTAGCTAATTGCCCTATTTTGGACAAAACTCGTGCCTCCGGAGTATCTCAGCTTAGCCATCGTTACCATGACAATAATGGCCTGGGCCGATCTGTTCCGGTAGACAGAGTGGCTGCGATACTCACACTTTGCTCTGGGACCGGGCAGTTATCAGTTACTTCACGGTGCGGCATCTCTTACATCAGAGTCGAGTCAACACTTAACTATTTAAAACCTGGGTACACTAGACCTGTTTTCTGTGCCATGATAAGGCCGTGAGCGCTGGGAGGCGAGAGCCCGTAAGCCAGGACGGTCGTTCCTCTATTTCTCGGTGGCTTTTGAAGTAGAATGGCAAGGCTAGACGTTATGGCCGCTTGGTTGAGTCCTGGTCTGGTGGAGTGAGATGGGATTGAATGCCTGTTGGAGGCGATGAGATCTGTAGTGGCCCGCTGGGTAGCATAGGTTGCGGCTGATGGAGTTATCAAGGCCATGGTTGAAGGAGTTATCAACGACATTACCTTAGTGATGGAGTGGCACGTGGCCGCAGCGCCACCATGGTGATGGAGTGACTCGTGGCTTTATCATCACCATGGTGATGAAATGGCTCGTGGCGTTATCATCACCATGGGGATGAAATGGCTCGTGGCTTTATCATCACCATGGAGATGGAGTGGCTCGTGGCCTGATCATCACCATGGTGATGGAGTGGCTCGTGGCCTTATCATCACCATGGTGATGGAGTGGCTTGTGCCCTGATCATCACCATGGTGATGGAGTGGCTCGTGGCTTTATCATCACCATGGTGATGGAGTGGCTCGTGGCCGTATCATCACCAGGATGATGGAGTTGCTCGTAGCCTTATCATCACCATGGTGATGGAGTGGCTCGTGGCCTTATCATCACCATGGTGATGGAGTGGCTCGTTGCCACGGCATCATCAAAGTGACCAAATAGCTCGTTTGGGGTTGTTTAGCGGTTGCAACCGAGCCCCACCCCACCTCCTCACCTCTGACCGCTTTAGTGGTTTAATTGGCTTAATGGTAGGAGTGGTTTCACACGGTTACTACCACGTAGTTTAAGTGCTTACCAAGGCGGGTTAGTTTGTTCCCAATACATTGCTCGTTTATACACTGGCCCATGTGTATGACGCGGTGACACATCGGCAATGCAATAGACAATTGGACGCTTTCCAGCCCATCAGCTGTATCTTCCCATTGTAGATGTCCATTTTTACCTTTACCTTCTGGGTGCCCATCAGCTGTATATCCAGCTACATTCTTACCTTCTGGGTGCCCATCAGCTGTATATCCAGCTCCATTCTTACCTTCTGTGTGCCCATCAGCTGTATTTTGCCATTGTGGATCTCCATTTCGACCCTTACCTTCTGGGTGCCCATCAGCTGTATCTTTCCATTGTGGATGTCCATTTTTACCTTTACCTTCTGGGTGCCCATCAGCTGTATATCCAGCTACATTCTTACCTTCTGGGTGCCCATCAGCTGTATCTTTCCATTGTGGATGTCCATTTTTACCTTTACCTTCTGGGTGCCCATCAGCTGTATATCCAGCTACATTCTTACCTTCTGTGTGCCCATCAGCTGTATATCCAGCTCCATTCTTACCTTCTGGGTGCCCATCAGCTGTATATCCAGCTCCATTCTTACCTTCTGGGTGCCCATCAGCTGTATCTTGCCATTGTGGATGTCCATTTTTACCTTTACCTTCTGGGTGCCCATCAGCTTTATATCCAGCTACATTCTTACCTTCTGGGTGCCCATCAGCTGTATCTTTCCATTGTGGATGTCCATTTCGACTCGGTCGAGGCCCTCATCCAGCGGTTGGAGCCCCATGCTGACGTCGAAGGCGGACTGCTGCAGGCGCAGGATGGTCTTGTTCAGCTGGATCATCATGGCGTCGAAGGGCTCCAGCAGCAGCATGGTCTGGTTGTAGGTCTGCTCGGCGCTGCAGGACAGCGACCGCGACACCTCGGCCATGTTGTGGTAGACGTTGGTGACGGGTCCGCCCAGCAGCATGCCCGTGATGAGGGCCAGGAAGGCCAGGCGACCCCGGGTCGTGCACACGGAGGGCAGCAGCAGGCCCGCCACGCAGCGGCACATCCGCGAGGCCGCGAACAGCACGATGGAGACCACGGCGAGGAAGGCGGCGACCGCCAGCGCCACCCAGAGGCCGTAGCCCAAGTTATAGTACATCCATACGAAGAGGATGCCGCCGATGAGGAGCCCGGCCACCATGGAGAGGATCAGCTTGGAGGAGCGGTGCACTTCCGGTTGTTCCTGGTAGTAGATGTGCTGGCCCTTGGCGGCGGAGTCGCCCACCTTCTGGTGGCGGTTCTTCAGGATGGGTTTGAAGCGGGCCGGCGCGTTGTGGTCGCCGCGCAGGTGCGCCGGGCACTCCATCGTCCGGTAGTCCCGGTAGTAGCGCTTCTTGATGTCGGCGAACTTCTCCTTCCGGTCGCCGCCGCCGCCAGGAGGCGAGGGCAAGTGTTGGCGGAGAGTCTCGTCGTTGGTGACGTTGTCGGCGTCGGCCGCCAGGTCGGCGCAGTTCGGGATGATTTCGGTCTGAGGGTGGGGGTTGATAGTCACCCGGTGCTCGGTGCCGCCGCCGCCGCCGCCGCGAGGCTGGGAGTACGCTGCGTTATTGGCTGGTGCCACCGTCATCGGGGAGGTGGATCGGTCGTGGGTGGCCGGCAGATCCAGGAGGGTGGCTCCCCCCGGGTCCCCGTCGTGCAAGGGGTGGTGGTGGTGGTGGTGCTGGTGGTCGCAGGCTTTCTCCTGGTCCGTGACGTTATTGGTGACATCCGGTCCGGCCACGTGACTAAGCGGAAGTTGTCCCGGCGGACGCGCCGTACGGAATTTGTTGGAGGTCGTCGGCGTCGCGTAGGTCGGCGGCGGGTAGTAGCCGGCAGGGGGCGTGTCGAGCTCGCTGTCTGCCTCGCTGTGGGAGACCGGGGAGTCCCTCATCATAGGGTCCATGCGCCCCCCACGCCCCCCTCCTCCTCCGCTGCCACCGCCCCCGTTGCCGCCGCCGCTGCCACCACCCCCACCCTGGCTGGGTTTGACCACCATGTGGGGCTTATTGTTCGGAGCGTAGCGCCCCCTCTTTTGAGAGGGCAGCGAGCCGTATTCCGTGTCGCTGGGGTGAAACTCTGGATCCAGATCTGTCTCGCAGGACGCATGTCGGCCATGGGAAGGCTGCTGCTGAAGTGGGTGCGGACCTCCTCCACCTACTCCTCCTCCTCCTGCCTGGTCCCGGCCCGGGGCCCCTTCGTCCGTCAGGGAGGCTAACTGGCCGCCCTCCACATCATCCTGCCCCGCCTCCGCCCCCGCCCCCAGCCCCTCCTCCCCCTCGGCCAGCGGGCTGCCGCCGGGCGACCTCAGGTGACTGGTGGTGCGCGGCGGCGGCCGGGGCTTGCCCTTGGGCTTGGCGGGGACGGTGGGGCGGGCCTCGGCCGGCGGCTTGCCGCTCCCCCGACCCCCTCCTCCTCCTCCTAGACTACCACCCTTACCCGCCGGGATCCGACCGCCTCGTCTGTCTGTCTCACCTGACTGCCCACCGCCCTCTCTGTGGCCCAGGCTGCCCCCACCGCTGGCCCCCGCCCGCACACCCCCACCCCCACCGGCGCGGGAGGGTGTCGCCGCCCCCTGGGGGGTCACCTCCCCGCTGGGAGGGGTGGAGGCCATGGAGTGGATGTCGGACATGGGTCTGATGTACTTGGAGGGAAAGATACCCAGGGTGTCCCGCGTCACGTTGCGACCCAGCGTCCAGCCGTTGCCCAAGTTCTTGGCGTCGGCCACCACATCGCCCGTCGTCAAGGCGATCTCACCCTCGTGGCGCGGGTTGTAGCTCTGGATGACGCGGTAGATGTACTCAGACGTCGGTGACGTCGGCGACGTCGGCGCCGACACTGGTGACGTCATGGCGTGTGCGCGTCCCTGCAAAAAGACAAAATATCTTGTCAACTTGATGATATTCTTTTGTTTTGTTTAAAGCGAGAGAAAGAGAAAGATAGATAGAAAGAAGAGAGAGAGAGAGAGAGAGAGAGAGAGACGGGGGAGGGGGTGAGAGAATGAGAGAAAAAAGTCGAGATGCATGCAATGACCCAAGCAGTTTAGCGTAAACATCAATATTCCGATGTGCCCCCCCCCCCCCGCCGCCCCCCAAGACGACCGAATGTTGGCATGCGAGGGTCAGAGTTGTGTACGGGACGACGACACAACAAAAGAACTAAAAGTAAACAAAGGAAGCAAACTGATGGCTGGAACAATATGTGTGTCTGGGAAAAGGGGAAAATTCACATCCGCTCAGCCAATCAGGGCACTCCGGTCACATCCGGGTACATCGGGTTACATCCGGGCACATCTAAAGCCGAAATCACGTGTCTGCCTTTATTGACAGGACAAGGCCTTTGCTGTCCCGTTATCTGCTGTAGAGCGGGACGGTGTATCGGGAGCGTAGCTACTTAAGCGTTGGCAGAGTGACGTCACTTCCGGATGTGACGTAGGCATGACCACGTGATACCCTGCGTTTACGTCACTTCCAGTTGTGACGTAAGGCATCAACAGGTGACACCCTGCGTTGACGTCACTTCCGGTTGTGACGTAGGCATCAACACGTGACACCCTGCGTTGATGTCACTTCCGGTTGTGGCGTATGCATCACCACGTGACACCCTCCCGTCGGTGACATGGCAACTAAGACCAAACCAACGCGAGAATCAAGACCAACTCATTTCACTCAATGACAGGCGTTCAGCACAGGGTATATGGTGTGTCCTCAGTCAGTGACTGAAGGTTCGCGGAGATATAGTCAGAGAGGCTTTCTGTGTGTTCGCCATGAACACCGAGAATACAGACGAGATTACCACGTGTTAATTGAACAATGTGAGACGATGATGACAGCTCAGGGTATCCAGAATCCGGCGTTGTTCTAGAATCTACATGACAGCGCCATAGGTAATCCGTGTGCATGAAGTATCCAGTACGCTTTCTATAGTGGTATTGTTTCAATACGAGGATGGTTTACAGTACACACTTGAGAGCTGCATTGGGTCCCGGCCTGGGTGTAAAATAGGGACGCCCACGTCACTCCCCCCCCCCCACCCCCCACCGCCCCCTTCACCCTCTCTACACATACATTGCCAGGACTATGAATAGACAGACTAGGCGGTACAATTATTACAGCGACTAATGATCTCACAGCAGCTGGGCAAACACCGTCTCAGGACAGAGGCACGGCCCGCTGGATGGAGCCCGTCTGCCTGCCTCACTGCCGGGACACGCCGAGGCATCTGCATGGTGCCGGCGGGCTCCTGGATCCGGAATGGGTTTAGGCGGATCCAGATGGCAGTGACCGCGGCGGGCCGGTGCCGAGCCGATGGGTTAACCCGAGGGACGGGACTGGACTGGACCGGGCGGGGGGGGGGGGGGGGGGGGGGGGAGGCGGGGTGGACGCCCTGAGTCCCCGTCTCAATCCGGCGGTGGGTCGTCGCTCCCCGGCAGCTAGCTGAGCCGGATTGCTCCCATGATCCTGGATCACGGAG
Organism: Arenicola marina; assembly: GCA_964019135.1. Lineage (NCBI taxonomy): Eukaryota > Metazoa > Annelida > Polychaeta > Arenicolidae > Arenicola > Arenicola marina. Next base: position 14,658,711 of record OZ025261.1, on the reverse strand, counting down.
TTATGCTGCGACTGACGTGACTGAGCCAGACGAGACTATCGCTTTACCTTTACCCGTCCGTGCCCGCTCATCCGGGTCTCGCTCAGACTCTCGTCTCCATGCTCACCTCATCATGGACTAATCCCGATAGTGTTGTTTGTTATCCGTGCTATAGTTGCTCCATAGTCTCGTTCTTTTTGAGTTGTTCTCGCACCACTCTCGTTCTTTCTCCCGTCTCGTTTCCGCCGCCGCCGCCGCTGCCGCGACCACCGTTCACGTCTTGACCCGCCATGCCACCCCTCCCGTCTGTACGCTTCCCTCCCTCCCTCAATCTGTTTTCTCGTTCAGTCGCTGTCCACATCCTGATGGGTGGGTACCCCCCCTCTCCTCCCCCCCCCCCCCCGTGGACCCCCAGCCGCCCCCTCCGCTCGGCCAGGGGTGGCGCTCGTTAACCCCGATCCCCTGTTATCTATTTCTAGAACATCTGATGATCATATTCATGCCGTCCACTCCTGGGGGAGGTAGTCTCTTATTACCCCCTCCCTCCCGCCTCCGCCCCCTCCCTCGCTACCTCTATTGCACCCCAACGTCCACGCCCACTCGGACCCGTATTTCCCTACCGCTGCCACGTCCGCATCCTCGTCCCCATCCCGCCCCCGCCCCCGCCCCCGCCCCCGCCCCCGCCCCCGCCCCCGCCCCCGCCGGTCCTTCCCTGATTCCCTCCTCGCCAAGCTTGTCATTGTCTTCCCGTGTCATTCCCGGGGTGTCTGTGGTACTCCGCCCCACCCCTCACGGCCCCACCCCTCACCGGCCCACCCCTCACCGCCCCACGTCACCTTACCACCCACCCTACCCCGCCACTCCCTGTCCTGTCACACAGTCGCTGCGGTCCCCACTCCCCTCCACCCCCCTCCCCCTCCACCCCCCACCCCCTCTAGCCCATCCCCCGCTTGGTGTGATATTTCTCGTCACCCCCACCCTCACCCGCCTCTGCAGGGCACAGAGCGTTCAAACCTCATGCCCTGGGACGGAGGGGGGACCAAGGGGGTAGCACACTGGAGCCGGAGGGTAGGGTGGTGGGGCGTGCGAGCGCGCCTGGAATGAGGGGGAGGTGGCGAGGGGCACCCCGCCTACCAGGGGTAGATCCGATTTTAGTAAACGCCCTGTCTAACCTTGTCAAGTCATTGTCACTATCGCCTTCCGTGGAATACCTCCTCACCCCCCCCCCCACCCCCCTCTTCTCTTCCTCTCCGCTCTCGCTAGTCCCGCGCCATCTACCGATCCACCCTGCCTGCTGACCACCGAATCTCCCCATCCGCTACCCCCTTTCCCCTGCCTCCCGCCCGTTACCCACCTTCCAGAATACCGATCCATCCTCCCCCCCCCCCTTCCCATCGCTCACGCCCCCTGCGCGTTATTCCCAACAAGACCTGCCTGTCGTCTCCAGGACTCCTTTGGCCATTGCCTTTATCCCGTCCCCGCATTCCGTGTTTAATACTTCTTGCCCTCCTGTCATTGCATCTCTCCCCCATGCCACGGTGTCCCCCTCCCCCCTCCCCCCTCCCCCCTCCCCCCTCCCCCCTCCCCCCTCCCCCCACCGCCCGCCCCTGTTCTGTGTATCACCATAGAGACTTCTGTTCTCCACCTTCATACACACGTATTTACGCGAGATGATACAACGCATTGCGCTGAGAGAGTAACTTGGATCTGAACAAAAATACTGCGTCTATAATATATCAAATAATTAACTTTTCACAAATAGCTGGTTTCCAAAGTGATTTAGCTTAAGCGTCTTATCATCCCTGGCTCGATATTCCAATGGATTGATATTGTTTATGACCTATTATCGACTCTCTCCTCCTATTCGGCGGGTTCCAGATTTACTCTCGGCTAAATATCGTTTATAGACATCCCCGTTATCAGGGGCTGCCATGTAAAAAGCTCGCAGCTCTGCTCTCCCTGCCGGCGGGGGCCGGGGGGGAGGGGGAGGGGGGTAGGCAGGGGAGTGGGGGCGAGGGTGGTGTCGAGGACTCCCACTCCTTCCCCTCTCACTCCGCCGGTTTGCCGAGTTTGGCCCTGGACCCCTCTAGCGATCTTCGCCACCCGGCGGCCCTGAATGGGTAGAGGACTTGGTGTTTAAGCCAGCTTTGTGCACGTAATATGTATGGCCCGCGCACTGCCTGAATGTGTGTGTTGGGGGCGGGGGGGGGGGGTGGGGTAGGGGGGGTGTTCCTGAGCAGCACACTCCTTCCGCCACGCGGTACGGGCCCGTGTGTCCCAGGGGCCACTGGGAGGTGGGGGGATTGTCACCATCATATATATAGCGTGTCGGGTCAGTCCTTAAGGGAGTCTCACGCCGACCACACCCACCGGAATCCACAACCGCCCTGACAGGACAACCACACCCAAGGCACCGGATCACCCGTGACCCTATAGCCCCACGCCCCACGCCCTCCGCCTCCCACACCACCTAACACCATACCCCAAGCCTCGGAGACAATTACCCCCCCCCCCCACCTCCAGCCCCCACTCACACATGCACACAACTCCCCAACCCCAGATCCCCCCCCCCCCAAACGCCCCGTTTAGTTTCGCACTTCGGCAGTTGGCACGACATCTATATCATGGGATATCGGACGTCTTCAATGCAACAATCACCCTTCTATTTCTCTCAGTGCAGTTCAAACCAGCAACCCATGCTGCAGCGTCCAGTACCTCACACCCCAGTACAGTACTCCGCACCCCACACCCAAACATATAAGTAAACCCCACTCCGCATTCCACACCCCTCTATACCCCCCCCCCCGCACCTCACACATCACACCCCAGTAAACCCAACCCCACACCCCAGTAAACCTAACTCCACAGCCCAATTTCTCAATAAAACCCAGCTTCGCATTCCACACCCGACACCCTAGATAAACCCCACACTCCCTACAACATACTCTATACACACCCCCACCCCCCACCGTCCGCGCCTCGCATCCCTCACGCGTCGCCCCCTCTGTCATCCAGAGTTATCTCGGTACCACGGTGACAAGACGGCGATCCAGAAGCCCTAAAAGGTTCGGGCGTCATTGCCCCGTCGCTGACCGTCGCTGGTGTTAAGGGGATGGGGGCGGCGGAGGGGGGGGGGGGGTTCGGAAAGGGGTCCGGTCCAAGCGACGCTGGCACCCAGCCCATACATCA